>JAUJYZ010001108.1:0-542500 GCA_033675265.1 Actinostola sp. cb2023 | reverse complement strand
AAGAGAATAGGAAAGGAACGGGACTGATTAGGACCATTCTCGAATTTCACTGGGGATCATTTCAGAGCCAGTCTGGGGATCATTTCGGGTCCGGTATCATTTCGGAGCCAATCTAGACACTTTGGGGATCATTTAGGGTCCAGGGATCATTTCGGAGCCAGGGATCATTTCGGGTCCTGTACAGATCTTGGAACAGTGATTTGATTTGAACTTTTACAGCTTTTACGTGTTGAATTACAGCCTCTTCATTTAGATTTGGGAATCGTTCCCGGTCAGCCGACATCTTTTGAAAGGCGAGAAAATTTTCTTACAAAAATACGCCATTCGTTTCCTTAGCAACCAAAGTAATTTGCACCGAATTAACAACTTTTTGCATCGAATTACTTTTTTTTTTGCACACTATTCAAAATAAACATGGCAGTGCTCAACCAATCAGAATTGAGTATTTTTGCATCTATATTATTATTATTATTATTGATAGATTAGTTTTACGGTTTTCACGCGTAAATGGAAACAGTAAGCGGTTGACGTTTCGGCTGCACTGGTGGCAGCCTTCATCAGAACATAGTTAGTATGATCAGAATGATAGAGTTTTAGGTTCGTAAAACAGTCAGCGGCAAACAATAGAAGAGAATATATTAAATGAAGTAAGTGATGGGGCTATTGTCCTCTGTTAGCGGTGTTGGAACAATGGCGGTCATTAACAGGCGTAGTGCAGTCCTTGAGTTGCTTTGTCCAGGTGGTGCTGAGTCGGTAGGAATCTTCTCTGTTAAAGTTGTCAGGTCGTTTGTGAATTCAATGGATTCTTGGATTAGACGAGGGAAATATTTATCTGTTTTGGCAAGAACTTGAACATGGTCAAAGTCGATCTGGTGTGTAGGGTTAGAGTGGACATAATAATAATAACTTTATTAACGTCTCAAAATCTTCTAGCTGGGCACAAGTGCCCTACTAATCGGGGAGACTTGTTGAGCAATGGCGGATAAAAGATGTTGTCCTTTGGTTGTCTGTCTCTTGTGTTCTTTGATTCTGCAGTCTGTCCAACATAGCATTTACCGTCTGTAATTTGGGCAGATCGTCTTTGTAGTTTCGAAGGTGATGTTGGACTTTGTGTACGGTGTTAAAGCAAACGCGGATGTTGTTCTTGCGTAGTATTTTGGCGATACGGTCTGTGGTGTTACCAATGTAGGGAAGACAAGCGAACCCAGTTTTTTCAGTAGCATTGTTGTCCGGGCTTCTGGTCTGGTGTTTGAAGATCTGGGTGTCCTTATAGCCGTTTTGTCGTAGAGACGTGATAACTGTCTGTTTTTCTGTATCTATGGAGTCAGCATTGGAGATGGGTTCAGCTCGGTTGAGTAGAGTTCTGATAAGAGATGATTTCTGTGGAGTTGGCAGTGATTGTCCTGGTAGTGATTGTCCTGGCAGTGATTGTCCTGACAGTGATTGTCCTAGGCAGTGATTGTCCTGGCAGTGATTGGCGTGAAGGTATCTGTTGGTATGCGTCTTCTTGCGATAAACTGAGTGTGAGCCATCGTTTTTTTTGTAGATTTCTACGTCGAGGAAGGGCAGTCGTTCTACTTCCTATGTCAAGAACTCTTCTCATTTTATTGATTTGATAAAAGACTATCGACTGACAAACACAGATATTCTGGTTAGCTTCGATGTGGTATCCCTATTCACTAACGTTCCGGTCAACGGTCATCCGCATTTCGGCGCTCGCGCCACGGGGGTCTTGCGCTTCTTTGCGTGAAACCCCCGTGGCGCGAGCGCCAAAATGCGGCTGACCTTCGCAGTTCGCAGACCAAGAGTCTCAATACTTCCGGCTATACATGTTGAATAAATAAATAATCCAAAAACTTGCTAGCATTTGTCATGAAAAGATGTGAACTTAAATCGGAAAAATATGTAAGGTTTGCACTTTTTTTCTTCAGTTGTTGTCAGCATGAAATGGTAAGCTTTCGTTCAAGCTGATCCCGCAATTGACGTCGGTGACTTAAGGCGCGTTCACACCTGAAGTGAATTATAATCGTTCCGGGTATGATTACTCTGATTATAATTAATTCACTACAATGTTGTTCTACTCGTGTTAACACTTGTAAAGAAAGACTGGAGTTAGCATTGTAACCACGCATTCAAAATGGCACCTCAAAAGCTAGAAGCGAGGAAAAGGGCTATACATAAAAATATGTTAGGAGGAGAAAAGTTCGACTTGAATGTCGTGTATCAAAACGACTTGAATGTCGTGTATCAAAACGACTTGAATGTCGTGTATCAAAACGACTTGAATGTCGTGTATCGAAACGACTTGAATGTCGTGTATCAAAACGACTTGAATGTCGTGTATCAAAACGACTTGAATGTCGTGTATCAAAACGACTTGAATGTCGTGTATCAAAACGACTTGAATGTCGTGTATCAAAACGACTTGAATGTCGTGTATCAAAACGACTTGAATGTCGTGTATCAAAACGACTTGAATGTCGTGTATCAAAACGACTTGAATGTCGTGTATCAAAACGACTTGAATGTCGTGTATCGAAACGACTTGAATGTCGTGTATCAAAACGACTTGAATGTCGTGTATCGAAACGACTTGTATGTCCACATGTAGCCCAAGGTCAGTATCAGTGGCGTAAATACAGTAAATGTATGAGCTTTCTCGTTCTGGTGTACTTGAATAAAATAATATGTCAGATCTAAATCTTACATAAGGTGACATGAGACAACACGGAGACTCGTGCACTCGTTTGCTCGATGTTTATATTCCTCTCTTATTTACGCTAAATTCACATACAGCAAGTTAAGGCATGCTACGGTACGCTACACACGCTATGGCACGATTGTCATGTGATCTTCACATGGTCTTGAAACGTTGGCTAGACAAAGTGTTTCTTAGCGGGAAAACAGCTGACCGCTAGATCTTACACCGGCCCCGAAAGGCAAACCTGGCTAAGGCCTTTAAAAGAAAACAATCCTTCTGATCTAGCATACGTAACTTAACAAATATTACTTTAACTCAACAACGTTCATTGTTCTTAATTATGTTCTGCGGCTTCAAGGAGACAAAGCTTCCAGATATCTCTTCTGTAGGTTCGTTCCTTTGGCTGTGCGTACTTGTACTTGACGGACCAATCCTCTCTTGTCTGGGTAGGTTTCCATTACAAATCCTAACGGCCAATGTCCACGTGCGACGTTATCATCAGAAATCAGCACTAGATCGCCAACAGATATGTTCTTTCGAGGGTGGAGCCATTTCTGTCGCTCGTGCAACGTTGGTATATACTCAGCTATCCCCAGTAGTATACCCCACCCCCCTCCCCATATGCTGTGAATGGAATGTTGTGACGTTCAAAAAGACGCTACATTCCCATCGTTAGAATGTGTTTGGATGACGCGGAATCGCATTTGTGGTATGTAGTTTAAACAACGAGATTGATTTAAACAACATCACGAACAATGTTTCAACGGTCACTATTTGTAAATGGAAGGGGAACAATGTATGACGCAGAAATAAATTTTAGGAATGTAAATAAAAAGAAGAATGCGTAAACAAAATACTTGCAAATCAAATGACTTTCATCAAAACATTGAACAGAATTCACTTGGGATTTCCTCAACTAGTCATGTATTTCTTAATCGAAGATGATTTCTCCACATGTATAACGGTCAATGAGGTGGTACGAAGAAGGTGATGATTTACGATGGCGCCAACTCATCCCTCCTTGAGTTAGTCGAGAAAATGAATGGTTGTGGTCTGCACGTTTCCTTCACAAGCTTCGAGAAATTCCAGCAGCATTTCAAAGAAATCAAGACTTTCATCGATCAGATCCATCGGTGCTCTTCGGCGTGGGCTCGGAAATCGCCCCGCCAGAGAACCGCTGGAGAACTTGTCTGCTAGAACGGCTTCTGGGGCGTGATACGCACTCGAGCGCATCAACCTGGACGGAGACATAATCTCATTACGGTTTGACAGCTTGTAAGGTAAGTCTTCTTTTGACCTCGCTCTCCCTCTCTCGGGAAGGAGGTCAAAAGAAGACTCTGGCGCACAAGGTAATGTACTTGTCGTCTCCAACCAAAACTTCCAGATCTGGACACGTCTTTTGCCGTTCACGGGCATGTTCAGGATTTCTCTGTCGTCTAACTCCGGCAATGTCAGTTGATAATCAAACTGTTATCGAAAAAACATCGCTTCGATTTTCTATGAACATCTGTCTGACTATGAACCGTGCAGGGAATGACTGAAGTGCATAAATATTTTTAAATATCTTGTAAACAACTTTGATCTCTTGGATCCATCTTTCAACAGTCCTTTCAACAGCTGTCAACACTGACTTTTGCCGACGGCGTCCGTTTTAATGAATGAAAATATGGCTGAGCTCTGATTGGCCCTATTTTTTGTGGCAAAAAATAGGGTCAATCAGAAGCCAGCATTGTCTCACGCCCCAGAAGTCGGTTTAGCAGGTAAGTTCTCCAGCGGTTCTCTGGCGGGGCGATGTTTCATCCGAGCCCACGCCGAAGAGCACCGATGGATTCTCGAGAATGATCAGTCATGGAAACTCCAAAAGGAAGAGAAAAGAAAACGAAAAAGAAGACAGACAAGAAGAAGGCTTGGCGCAAGGAAAGAAAAGGAAGACGGAGAGCAAAGACAAGAAACAAGTCTTAAAGTATCCTGACACTCCCGCTCCTTTCATGAAGAGAGAAACCTGTTCATCTCAAGCTGAAAATTCCACGAAGAAAGAACAATTTTGTGCGATGAATTCGAAATGTCAGACAGGCACAAGTCCATCGAGAAACTGTTGATGATTATCTTTGCCAAAGAAACGACTGATCAGCTTTCTACCATCGTTAAAGAAAACTGTTACGGATCAGTTGCCACGACAGACCAAGCCAAAAAGATCACGATCTGTGTATTGAAGCCTCGCACGTGGAACGTGTTGAACGTTTCTTTGAAAAGGCATTGTCAAACGTAAACAAGCTAGGTTAAAGTTCTAGAACAATGGCGTAAAAGCTTCAGTGACTTATGCCGTGTTTACACTTGAGCGTTCTACCAAGGGATACCAAGGTACAAACCAGAAAACTAGTATGTTAACTTGTATGTCGTGTATCGAAACGACTTGTATGTCGTGTATCCAAACGACTTGTATGTCGTGTATCCAAACGACTTGTATCTCGTGTATCCAAACGACTTGTATGTCGTGTATCGAAACGACTTGTATATCGTGTATCGAAACGACTTGTATGTCGTGTATCCAAACGACTTGTATGTCGTGTATCGAAACGACTTGTATGTCGTGTATCGAAACGACTTGTATGTCGTGTATCCAAACGACTTGTATTCGTGTATCGAAACGACTTGTATATCGTGTATCCAAACGACTTGTATGTCGTGTATCCAAACGACTTGTATGTCGTGTATCCAAACGACTTGTATGTCGTGTATCGAAATGACTGGTATGTCGTGTATCCAAACGACTTGTATGTCGTGTATCCAAACGACTTGTATGTCGTGTATCGAAATGACTGTATGTCGTGTATCCAAACGACTTGTATGTCGTGTATCCAAACGACTTGTATGTCGTGTATCCAAACGACTTGTATATCGTGTATCGAAATGACTGGTATGTCGTGTATCCAAACGACTTGTATGTCGTGTATCCAAACGACTTGTATTCGTGTATCGAAACGACTTGTATGTCGTGTATCCAAACGACTTGTATGTCGTGTATCCAAACGACTTGTATGTCGTGTATCCAAACGACTTGTATTCGTGTATCGAAACGACTTGTATGTCGTGTATCCAAACGACTTGTATGTCGTGTATCCAAACGACTTGTATGTCGTGTATCCAAACGACTTGTATTCGTGTATCGTGTATCTCGTGTATCCAAACGACTTGTATATCGTGTATCCAAACGACTTGTATTCGTGTATCCAAACGACTTGTATCTCGTGTATCCAAACGACTTGTATATCGTGTATCGAAACGACTTGTATCTCGTGTATCCAAACGACTTGTATATCGTGTATCCAAACGACTTGTATGTCGTGTATCCAAACGACTTGTATCTCGTGTATCCAAACGACTTGTATTCGTGTATCCAAACGACTTGTATGTCGTGTATCGAAACGACTTGTATGTCGTGTATCCAAACGACTTGTATCTCGTGTATCCAAACGACTTGTATGTCGTGTATCCAAACGACTTGTATGTCGTGTATCGAAACGACTTGTATGTCGTGTATCCAAACGACTTGTATGTTGTGTATCGAAACGACTTGTATGTCGTGTATCCAAACGACTTGTATGTCGTGTATCCAAACGACTTGTATATCGTGTATCGAAACGACTTGTATGTCGTGTATCCAAACGACTTGTATCTCGTGTATCCAAACGACTTGTATGTTGTGTATCGAAACGACTTGTATCGTGTATCCAAACGACTTGTATGTCGTGTATCCAAACGACTTGTATATCGTGTATCGAAACGACTTGTATGTCGTGTATCCAAACGACTTGTATCTCGTGTATCCAAACGACTTGTATGTTGTGTATCGAAACGACTTGTATCTCGTGTATCCAAACGACTTGTATGTCGTGTATCCAAACGACTTGTATATCGTGTATCGAAACGACTTGTATGTCGTGTATCCAAACGACTTGTATCTCGTGTATCCAAACGACTTGTATGTTGTGTATCGAAACGACTTGTATCTCGTGTATCGAAACGACTTGTATGTCGTGTATCCAAACGACTTGTATATCGTGTATCCAAACGACTTGTATCTCGTGTATCGAAACGACTTGTATGTTGTGTATCGAAACGACTTGTATCTCGTGTATCGAAACGACTTGTATGTTGTGTATCGAAACGACTTGTATCTCGTGTATCCAAACGACTTGTATGTCGTCTATCGAAACGACTTGTATGTCGTGTATCCAAACTGACGACTTGTATGTCGTGTATCCAAACGACTTGTATGTCGTGTATCGAAATAACTTGCATGTTGTATATCGAAACGACTTGTATAGATGAAAATAAAATAGACGAAAATGAAATCGATGAAAATAAAACGAAAATAAATGTTTTCGTCATCCAATTTTGGCCTGACACTGAAGCCCTCGACAATACTCGACAATACACGACACAATTCACGAGTGCCGCGTGCTAGAAAAGTATCTGACGTAAGGTACGCGTACCTAACTGGTTAGAAGTGCCGTGCTAAAAATGCTGTCGTGTAATGCACCTATCAATGTTAAGCCGGCGGGAGTTTGATTTTTTCAAGAAATGTTCAGTCAAATTCCCTCTCCAGGGGCTAGAAGGAAAGGTCAAATGTGGTAAAAAAAATTGTCTACCCAGGGCAAAATGTCCCTCATTTTGCGAGAGAGATAGTTTATTTATTAGTTTTGAAAAATACAACAAAACAAAAAAAGATCATCAAAACCCAAACTTCAGTTATTGAGGTCCACAGTTGGACCAGATTGAGATGTTCAAACCACATCAGTTTCACTTCTTCTGTTGTCAAAAGTACCATTCTTGATACTTCATCAATAATTTCATCGGAAGGAATACCCTTGTACTGTTTTAATAAACAGATAGACTGTCATGAATTATCGTCATTCCAAACAAATCAATAAGTTACTTATGAAACTTGTTTGTCTTTAATGTACAAGAGTAAAGTACGAACATTTGACTGAAATAACATTTGAGTATTTTTACTCACCTACGATACTCAATTTATAATAATACCATTCTTCTGCTCTGCTGTAAACGTGATCACGTGAGTCAGATCACGTACGTGTTGAAAGCATGCTTCGATCCGGCAGTTATTTCGCTGCGGAAATTTCAATTTTACTTGTAATTTTACTTTTCAAATTTTCCCTACACCGGGCAAGCCTGTTTAATCAAAATCCCAGCCCACGGATAGCACATCTAGTCAAATCCCCGTCATAGGCCCGGCCTCAGCCCCCCCCCCCCCCCCCCCCCCCCCTCCCCCTCGCCGGCTTAACATTGTTGATAGGTGCATAATTGAGTCACGCACATGCACTTGATATGTAAATTTCTTATGTTATAGGTGACTATGCATTATAAGCACGATTTAGGACTCCGAGTGTAATCATCATTTCAGAGCCAGAGCGGCAGAACCGACGTCCAACTACAGAACAAGTATGGCACAATCTGGAATCAAATGCGACGATAACGTCTTGCCAACGTATAAAAAGATGTCTTCAGGCAAGAATAAGTTATACAGGTATATCATCTTTAAGATTACACAAGACGAGAAAGGAAACTACACCAAAGTCGTCGTTGATAAGACAGGAGAACGAGACAGTAACTTCCAGGACATGAAGAATGACTTAAACAAAGACGAGGCAAGATACATAGTGTTCGATATGGCCTTTCATACCGCCCAAGAAAACCAGTTCAGAGAGAAAATTATATTTCTAAAGTTTGTGCCGGACACCTGTGACCGCAAGCAAAGAATGGTGTACAGTACTACTGAGAACGAATTGAAGAGTAAGCTTAGTACTGCGACCATTTCTGCCAGTTACCACTTTGATAGCCACAGCGAAATCGATGAGGGTGAAATCAATGACGAAATGGCCAAGAAGGGCTAGAAAAACTGCTGAATAATCTAAGGACGATGTTACAATAAACTGTCTCTACGTGGCGGAATTAGGTATTTATGTGTAGAAATTTGTACAGTACAATACTTTGGTCACAATTTAGTGTTAATTCCACTGCATCTCGACACGTACTCGGCATTCATCAGTGAAATGCACAGACTGTACTTCATGCGAAGCGGATTTTTCAATTTTGTAATTACTTTGCCAACTAGTTTTACTTGTACTTTGTGATATAATCTTTCGTTCTGCCTTGTAATACCGTTTCAGTTCATATTGATTAAATGTTCAGTAATGTTGAAACATTTGAGCCATCGCTGTAACTGACATTCATCTGACCGATAACAACAGGTTTATACTCTTATATAAAGTACATCAACTTGTATTATCCATTTTGTGTTCTTCTAGAATAATTATGCGTATTTATTAATATTCACAAAACACACAATTCGTCACTTTCATGACCTTATTTGGACAAGTCTTTGTACTGCGGTAGTTAGTAAACAGTGCGTCAGAACACGGAGTAACAGCACAAAGTGTAGTGACTCATCGAATAGCTAAGTAAACCACGCTGAAATATTTAGGGGGTGGTGAGGTACGCGAACACATTCCCCAAATAAATGGATTTACAAGAAACATGATCCGATCGAGATTGCTCCGTTGTGTAAAGTTGGTCGTTGTGGGGAGGTTTCAAAAATGAATAAATGCATGGCCATTACAAAGAGGTAGCCATTGTAGGGAGTTTTGTCTGTGTATGTATTATAAACAAAATCTGTCGACCCTCCCCTCCCTTCGATGAAGTAATTGATGTTTTTATTAATCACTGATATACAGTATGCATATCAGCTAGTAGGTCCTTTAAATAGCTAGAGTACAAACACTTAAACCGTACGTGCAACATAAATAGTACTATTTTGTACTAAATACTGATTGTTTTCTATTGTTTCTATTGAAATTTGGAGTAAACTTCGAATAAACAAAGTTTATTTTCAACTCTTCCAATCCGCCAGTGATGCGTGTCTTAGTAATTAGAACATCATCTCCTTGATATTGCTTGAATCCGAAACCATTTCGATCTTTGGAATTCTTTCGCACCCATCGCTGCTTATTATTATTATTATTATTATTATTATTATTATTATTATTATTATTATTATTATTATTATTATTATTATTATTATTATATTATATATTATTACAGCAATATGCAGAAATTCTGATCCTTTTGACTACCTACTTAAAATTATGGGATGGTTACGCTGATATTTTTTTCTAGTTGTCTGCCAGCGAGGCTTTATGAAAAAAATATCAGCGTAGCCATCCCATAATTTTAAGTAGGTCTTTGATATAAATGTATTTTAGTCAAAAGGATCAGAATTTCTGCATATTGCTGTATTATAATATATATTATTATATTGTAATATATGATTGATTTTATTAAAAATTATATTTAAAATAAAAATTAATATTATTATTATTATTATTATTATTATTATTATTAATATTATTATTATTATTATTATTATTATTATTATTATTATTATTATTATTATTATTATTATTATTATTATTATTATTATTATTATTGTTGTTGTTGTTGTTGTTTTTGAGGATTGTGATACAATTGTGCTTTTCTATAGTGAATTATATGAATTGATTTTTTTTATTTTGAAAATCGAAATTATTTAACATCATTTATATAAGTTGTAGAATCTCCCTTTTGCCAGATTAAAAATATCAATAATTTTCACAAGGGCGCTTTGGTCAGTAACAAGAGAAAATGATAAATCACCGAATTAGTATATCACGATTTCAAACCTTTATAACTCGCAAATACGAAGCTCAAATCACAAAATACTGAAACATCCCAGTATTCACTTCATATATGTAATCCATTTTCAAAAGAAAAAATTTCGCTTCATATACACTTTTTAAGGGGTGCAGAGGAGGGGAGGGGGGTGTTAAAGTGCCATTGTATCGTAAATTACTGTTCACTTTGCTTAAGGCCACTCTCTACCCTATGTTTGGTCAAAATTGAACAAAATGGAAGAAAATAATATTTCCAGCTAGAAAGCACATTTTTATTTGGTGAACATGTTTTTTTAAAGAACATAATGTAAATTTTATAAACTTTTGCTTTTTGGCATCAACGACTGTGAAGGCGTGGCACCAGGACCCCTGTAGCTACAGTGTCTACAAACATACGATTCCATGAAAAATCCTTATAACTCCAGAGGAAATGAAAGTATGGCCTACAAACTTTATACATATATCAAGGCCTCATGATGAGCAACACAATTATGATAGAACTTTTTGACAAGAGATTTTCTATTATAACAGCAACACTAATTAGTCGGGCTTCCTGTGGAAGATCGTTCTTTGTATTCTTTGTCTTTGGCTCCAAACCGCCAACTGGGTTCTACAGCGCATGCGCCCTATGCCGGCCGCTCAGATAATTACCAAAGTCTCTGATCAACATGAGCCATTCTTCACAAACAAATATTGCTCAAAACAACTCAAATATCGCTCAAATGACTTCACATGTTGAGTTAAATTATGAAATAATGGGGATCAAAGGAAAATGCGAGAAGTTAGAAGATAAACATGCTATCAATACAGACACAAGATTGAAATCTAAATGAAGTCAAATCAAGTCTATACTTTGTACCGCTGTAATTGTGTGTTGTGGTAAGCTTATAACACTGATAGATCTTTATTTTGCTGAATTTTGAAATTGTTGTATAAGTACATCACTGATTTGAATGCCCAGAGTCGGCAGGAAATATTGTGCATGATTGTTCGCCGAGTCACGCTGCGATGTCTATTTGTATTTGGTATGGATATATTTATGGCACCAAATAAACTATTGTCATTGTCATTTCTATGATTCGCTGAGTTTGTGAAATCGATTTTACAAAGAAAGCATGTCCTACCGAGTCATCCATAATCACCAAAGGCTCCGTAAACAACATGGTTTCTTCACAAACCTTGTTAGCAGTTCGGGAGGAAGGTTACAGCTGGTATGTCGTATTGTTTTCAAAATAACCTCAATAATTCATAGAGATATGGATTTATCCATTACTAGTACTGCAAAGGGTTTAGAGATCTTCAGAACTTAGAACGAATCGAAGTGAGTTGATGATACACGCATGCAGTGAAGAGAACAGTTGTGAGGTTTTCGCCGGACACAGAGCCGAGGTACCTAAACCCATATTTACACTTCATCCAAACACTGTTTAATCACTCTGCGATGTCTAGTTTATGTATACGCTATTTGTATTTGTATGGATATATTTATGGTACAAAATAAACTTTGTCATTCATGATTCGCTGAGTTTGCGAAATCAGTACTGAAATTGCAAGGAAAGGATCTTCTACCGAGTCACGCAACGATCGCACTAAGATATCTATATTTAGTTCAAATAGGCTACATTTCAGTTAGAAGCCCAACTTCACGCTAGAAGAGCGTCTAGTTGTTTTAAATATGTATATGTGCAACAACTTCAAAATTATTTTACACATAAGTAAAAGCCATCATTAAGTTGAATAACATTATCATGGTAATAACTAGTGAAAATTTCACAGTTTCATTAAAATGTGTTTGAGTTATGGCCTTTTTAGTTATCCAAGACCCGTAAACACGGTTATTGAGAAAATCTAGGTTAAACATTAAACATTAAATTTCCTTTTTGAACTAACCCTAGGCATTTAGTACATATCTTTGGTCAAAGAGAAGAGTAATATAAGAAAGAATGTCGTATAAATTCGAAAACAACCCGAAGCGAACGCTCAAGAGTGAAAATAGTCTTATACAGGGCCCCAAATGGATTGAGCATTGCCTAGGACCCTCAAACTAGTACCCAGACTCCTAGATATACGTTTCAGTGTATTTCAGCGGGAATTATGCGGGAATTCAACCGTTTTTGATGCCGTTTTCGAGCAATTTTTTAAAATAAACACTTCCCGTTTTCATAGCAACGGAAGCGCTCTTATTACGAAGCGAGATATTCGAATTATATGATTAGAGGAAAACTTTTATAACTCGAAAAATAATTGATATTTTTGAATTGCGTAAAAAGTAGAAGAAAAATAAGTAATTTTTCCAGCTGGAAATATTGTTTTCCAATTTTGTTCAATTTTGACCAAAATTAGGGTAGAGAGTGGCCTTAAAGGGGGACTCTGATGAAAATCGTTCTAAATTTAATTTAGCTGAAATTTCACTGAAATAATCTCAAAGAACCATACAAACACTGGTTAATATGTTTTCTCAAAATTCGAATGGGAAGTATTACATTTTTATGAATCTTTAGAAGTGTCAGTGAGGTCATCTACTCAACCCAAACAATCAACACAATGAATAATCCAAGTCAGAGTTTAAGGGGCGCGCGCGGCCTGGTAACGAATTCGAGATAAAATGTGTCCGAAGTGAATTTTTCTCCCATGTCTCTTGTATTTTTGCCGAGTTTTCTAGGAGCATTTTACACTACTTTTTCTGTACTAATAAAGTATTTTCCCTGTTTACTAGTCACATACAACTGCAAGGTAACTCTAACAACGCTTATATGTTCATTTGAATACGATAATCCACTGAAAAACGTAGTTTAAAATCGCCCACAAGCTTACCAATCTCGAAGCGGATTGGGCTTCCTGTGTCAACTGAACGATCGTCAGTTTCACAACGTTTGGATTTCGCTTTTAAATCATGTCTTTGTCTCGATTCTTGGCAATTTTTTCAGAAAACAATAAAGATTATGAGTTGTTTATCACTTTGTGCTATCAGATGTCTCAAAAAAGTATCAAAAAGTTGTGTTTTGGGGCCGTAGATTGGCCATAGTTCTCACTGCTTCACTACGTCCCGACTACGTGTATAACGAAGGGCATTTTTATCGTAAAATAGAATTTGATTAACAAATCACACATGAGTTTGAATTAAGAAGACCTTTATGCATACCTTGGAGTATTTTCTCGGCAAAAATCGTATTCTAAGAGATGAAAATTGCTCCTAGAAAACTCGGCAAAAATGCAAGAGACATGGGAGAAAAAGTCACTTCGGACACATTTTATCCCGAATTCGTTACCAGGCCGCGCGCGTCCCTTAAACTCTGACTTGGCTTATTAGTGATGTTTTCTCAAAGAGCGTTGATGACATCACACTCTGTGGGATCAGTTAGAAATTGGAATAGACCCTTTGCAGGATTACGATCACGTTGTACTGACTGGCAAAAAAAAAATCTGACTTTATTTATTTGAAGAATAAAGAACTGAGTTAACCGCCGTCCGGTTGGCTAGTTGATGTAATAGGACACTCAGTCTAACAGAGTAAGAAGTCGATCAACATAAACATCACAGAAACTGTCTTTACCATGAAGAACTACTGGGCTTTGAAGAGTTTGTTTTCGGCCACTGCATACACGACTGATGCTGTGATACGCTGAATGTGATTGGCTCTGGAGGGGCAATTATTCTTCTGCTTTTACCCAGTCTTGTGTCAACGGACAACATTCATTTCAGATTATTGGAAATGATTGCCACAGTATTGCAGCATGAAAGCTGCCGTTGCGCGGTTTGGTCATAAATACAAGAGACAAGTAGTTTATCCAGCATTATTTATTAATGAATCATTCTCTTATACACCATTATCAAAATCACTTTTTAAAATAAGTGTTGTATTTTTTTATATAAAAATGATATATTCATATGGTTGCTGTCCACATTACATTGGCTTTCTTACGTTATATTACTTCCAGAAAAGACTAAAACTGAACAGTGACCAGTGAATATATTTTGTAATATACTTAATTGTGTCTAATTCGTAAAGGTTACAATTCACATCGACCAAAAGGACCTTCAAACAATAGAACGAATGAAACAATAGAACGAGGCAGTAACACAATAGATTCGTTCTATTGTGAACAATAGAACGAGGCAGTAACACAATAGATTCGTACTATTGTGAACAATACGAGGCAGTAACACAATAGATTCGTACTATTGTGTAACACAATAGATTCGTTCTATTGTGAACAATACGAGGCAGTAACAATAGATTCGTTCTATTGTGAACAATAGAACGAGGCAGTAACACAATAGATTCGTTATAATGTGAACAATACGAGGCAGTAACAATAGATTCGTTCTATTGTGAACAATACGAGGCAGTAACAATAGATTCGTTCTATTGTGAACAATAGAACGAGGCAGTAACACAATAGATTCGTTATATAATGTGAACAAAACGATCTATTGTGAACAATACGAGGCAGAAACACAATAGATTCGATATATTATGAACAATAGAACGAGGCAGAAACACAATAGATTCGATCTATTATGAACAATAGAACGAGGCAGTAACAATAGATTCGTTCTATTGTGAATAATACGATCTATTGTGAACAATACGAGGCAGAAACACAATAGATTCGTTCTATTGTGAACAATAGAACGAGGCAGTAACACAATATATAGATTCATTCTATTGTGAACAATAGAACGAGGCAGCAACACAATAGATTCGTTCTATTGTGAACAATACGAGGCAGTAACACAATAGATTCGTAGATTCGTTGTTCTATTGTTTGAAGATCCTTTTGGTCGATGTGATATAACATTTACCGATCTAATAGGTGTCTGGTTAAAATTCAATAATCACTGAATCTAAGTCCGCAAAGCAGTAAATGAGCCAAGTTTTATGCAGATGCTTTAAATGTTATTGACGTTGTCCAGCTAAAAAGAGATTGTCACGTGTCTCATTCTATATTCGATTTGCGCGCGTGGAATTTTAATTTCAAAAGCATAAATCACCTCTGCCTGTGAAAACGGGCATTGTTAACATTCTGTTCTCAAGCTGAGGTGATTTATGCTTTTGAAATTAAAATTCCCCGCATGCAAAACGAATATAGAATGAGACACGTGACATGTGACATGTGACATTCATTGTAGTGTTAATCTCTTTTTATCTGGACAACGTTAATGACATTGACTGTATATTAAATATTGGATAAACTACTCGAAGACTCGCTGCTCGGTAAATATCCACAACTAATCACCTCCAGGGAATTAATATGTGGGATAAGCTCTGAATACTTAAACCTGGTCCTCATAAGCACAGGCACAAGCAACATACGCAGACTCAGTAATGCATTGCTCGTTAACGGTGCTTGTCTTTTGTCACACCTATTGCATAAATGGTGCCCTGAGTCTGCGTATGTTGCTTGTGAGGACCAGACTTTAGTGGGCAAGCGCAATTTAAAAGATATTGACGTGGTAGTTTCGATGTGGTAAAACAGATATCTCTGACATATGACGGTCAGTTGTTGTTTTAGAACGCATAGCCACTTGATGCCTTCAAGGGTTTCATTCTTGAGTAGTGTAAACAACACTCTACTTCACTCACCTAGGCGCCTGCGCAGTGAATTCCTTTGGACTGATCCTGGCAAAGCATTTATCCCATAATGTTAACGTTTAACAAAACAAAATCTCATATAGCTTAAGTGAAATTCCAAGAATCAAAGAATTCAGAAATACTCTAGCCTGCGTTGATTGGAGTCAGCGGAGGCCGACCAGCAGACTGGGAATTCTGTAGCCTGGTATACATTTCCAGACGTTCCAACAAATTGACCACTGATTGTAGAAATGTTGATACAGAATTTAGCAGACACTTTCCCCAGACATTACAGAATGCTGCGGATTTTCCAGCACAGAAATCTTCCAAATTCTCTAGATACTAACAGCTGAAATGTCATATGTCACTACTTGGAGACATTGCAGACATTCAAGAAGTTTGAAAGTTTGACGATTCAGATAATTCCGAAGTTTTCCGGATGCACCTCGAAGCTATGATTTCAAATCAATGGTCGAGTTCCCATCATCACTGTCTTCTTCATCCTCTTCATCATCACCTTCTACCACAACCACCGTTTTATCTGGACCAGTACCATAAAAGGCAAGTCTCCATTCCAGTAAAACCCCTGAACTCAATCGACCACTGTCTGGATTTAAACCAGGAACAAACTCTTCCTGAAATCCGTTATTAACTTGCACACGCTGCGACCCAGTCTCTTCAGCTGTAACTTGAACCTTTTGACGTTGAATTTTCGGAGTTGCGAACTGATTACCGAAAGAAATCGGATCGCTCTCGAGAGCGTTCGGTTGGTTTTCGTTATATACAAAGCGATCGTATCCGTAAACTTGATTGTCGTCATCATTGTTTTGGTTGTTTGCTGTTATGGTATTTCTTGTTATTCCTGCAGCGTCGGTTGTTTGCTGGTTATTTTCGATTGTACCAAGTGTATCGTAAAAACCAGTGTATGGATTGACTTCGTTGTCGGTCAGGTCTTCCGTCATTTCTTCAGAAAGCGTCGGATCAAGCATGGCATTTCGGTATTGCGGGCCATAGTATGTGTGATATCCTATCGAGAGAGTATGTCCAATGTAAGTCAAACAAAAGAGTTCATTGATACTGGAAGTGTTTCTGTACTCACCCATCATTTTATCAGTTTGGTCCAAAGTGCCATTGTTACTTCTGTCTGTGAACCATTTCTTGGTCACGTGACGCGGCACGAAGTCTTTCTTGACCCCTTCGGGATACGGTGAGTCAATGGGTTTCTTGTTTTTCCCAAGCTTTTTGGCTTCAAGTTCTTGAGTCTTTTTCTCGTCGTCGATAACCTAAGAATAAATTAATCAGCATTGGAAGAGAACAGAGCTGTGCCAATCATACTAGTATCCATACCTCCTCCTCTAAGTCTTCCACGTCAGCTTCTTGTTTGCTGGTATCATGCTGTACGTAGCCGTTTGGATCAACTCCCTTGTTGAGCTGTGGCAGATTGTCTGTCACGTTCATTACCCACTCCCCTTTGGGATTCTCGCCCCAGTTGTGCACGGTCATGAACGTCCAATCGTGTAATCCGTTCTTTGATTCGTCATATCGACGAGTTGAAAGCATTTCGTTTCTAGTCCCACTCGGCGAAAAGAGATCGATGCTGACATCACCGCGTCGACGATGCTGGAAACTAACGGTTAGTGTCACGTGCTCAAGCTTGTCAATCATTTTGTCTGTACCGCTACATGCAATGGTATCAATGGTGATGGACAGGGTCCCGCCTGTTGGTACCTCTCTGTGGATTTGAGGTTGAAAATGACATGTAAGGTTACCTATCAACAAATATAAAGTTCGATAAATATCTGCATATATTCCTTCAAATCACAGGCAAACATTTGTGCAATTAAAAACCGACGGCAGATATTATTGTTTTAAAAAGTTTGGATTTAACTGTTGTTTAAGCGCAGAACCCCTATTTTTATACTATTGATGGTTTGCACGTGACGTCATGGCGGCCATGTTGGTTCCCGATAACAAAGCATTCCTCATTAGCTTCTCTTGTTTGTTCAACCAACATGGCCGATGCGTCTTTGTACTTTAAATCTCCAGGGATTGATTGCAAAACAACAATACTGCTCTGTTCAGTGTGAGTGTGTTTAACGCTTGCTATGTTCAGTGTGAGTTTGTTTAACACTTGCTATGTTCAGTCTGAGTGTGTTTAACACTTGCTATGTTCAGTGTGAGTTTGTTTAACACTTGCTATGTTCAGTGTGAGTGTGTTTAACACTTGCTATGTTCAGTGTGAGTGTGTTTAACACTTGCTATGTTCAGTGTGAGTGTGTTTAACACTTGCTATGTTCAGTGTGAGTGTGTTTAACACTTGCTATGTTCAGTGTGAGTGTGTTTAACACTTGCTATGTTCAGTGTGAGTGTGTTTAATACTTGCTATGTTCAGTGTGAGTGTGTTTAACACTTGCTATGTTCAGTGTGAGTGTGTTTAACACTTGCTATGTTCAGTGTGAGTGTGTTTAACACTTGCTATGCTCAGTGTGAGTGTTTTAACACTTGCTATGTTCAGTGTGAGTGTGTTTAATACTTGCTATGTTCAGTGTGAGTGTGTTTAACACTTGCTATGTTCAGTGTGAGTGTGTTTAATACTTGCTATGTTCAGTGTGAGTGTGTATAACACTTGCTATGTTCAGTGTGAGTGTGTTTAATACTTGCTATGTTCAGTCTGAGTGTGTTTAACATTGCTAATGTTCAGTGTGAGTGTGTTTAATACTTGCTATATCCAGTGTGAGTGTGTTTAATACTTGCTATGTTCAGTGTGAGTGTGTTTAACACTTGCTATGTTCAGTATGAGTGTGTTTAATACTTGCTATGTTCAGTGTGAGTGTGCTTAGCACTTGCTATGTTCAGTCTGAGTGTGTTTAAAGGGGCAGTGTCAAGCCTCACGCATGCGCATTAAAATCAAAACAATAACACTCGGTTGAGAAGCCTACCTTGCCCGGTAGCGTGTTACAAAACCCCCCTAAAACCGTTCTAATCGCTAAATAAATGACCTACAAGACTCATGTAGATACTAATCTTTATTTAGAAAGCAATTTTCTAGTAGAACTTCAATATATCAAAAGGATTGAATTCTAGATGTGAATCACGACGATATCATTTTCCAACGGCCGATCAAATAAGACACAGGAAGCCCAACACATAAGTAGATGGTGGGAAGCTCACCGGTTTACAAGTCATTCTACGTGAGTTTTTCTCTTCAAAAGTCATGAACAGTACTGCACCTACGATTGATGATCAAGATTCCTTCGCAATCGACCAGAATTGCCGGTTTACAATTCGGTTTTCTTCACTCGAGGATGATGGCGGCCTGCCTCTCAACGGCTGTTCGACACTTTTTTCAACGGCTTCAAAGTCAGTTCTAAAATGAAATAATCCCCACTAGGAATTGTTGAAAATGAAGAACATGCTTTGAATTATTACTAGTGATCCATTAGACGCTTGAACAAACATGATTAAGGTCGATGGAAACGGATTCAAAACATCGAAAATGGACTTTTATTATTTCTCGCTTCTTCGTACCCAGGCTTACGCGGTCATATGGCTTGACACTGCCCCTTTAACACTTGCTATGTTCATGTAGTCTGAATGTGTTTAACCGCACTTGCTATGCTCAGTGTGAGTTTGTTTAGCACTTGCTATCTATGTTCAGTCTGAGTGTGTTTAACACTTGCTATGTTCAGTCTGAGTGTGTTTAACACTTGCTATGTTCAGTGTGAGTGTGTTTAACACTTGCTATGTTCAGTGTGAGTGTGTTTAACACTTGCTATGTTCAGTGTGAGTGTGTTTAACACTTGCTATGTTCAGTGTGAGTGTGTTTAACACTTGCTATGTTCAGTGTGAGTGTGTTTAACACTTGCTATGTTCAGTGTGAGTGTGTTTAACACTTGCTATGTTCAGTCTGAGTGTGTTTAACACTTGCTATGTTCAGTCTGAGTGTGTTTAACACTTGCTATGTTCAGTGTGAGTGTGTTTAACACTTGCTATGTTCAGTCTGAGTGTGTTTAACACTTGCTATGTTCAGTGTGAGTATGTATGTTAGACACAGTTCAGTCTGAGTGTGATAACCTACTGCTCAGTATTGCTTGATGGTCCATGACAAACCCTCAGAGGCTTCACATTTTTCCAGATCTTGGCTTTTTCTACCATCGCAGCTGCATCCAATCTGTTAATCAATGACGGTGTGATTAGAGATGAGTAGTAGGGGAACTGCTAGTAGAAGAGAAATTGGACCGGCGCTCTGTCTTCAAATTGATATATAAGAGTTATTCCGCATAAAAACACTAAATATGGAAATGTGCACTTTTAGACCGTAGGCATGCAAATTATAGTTGATAATGTAAAAAAGCGTGCAGCTTTCATTAACAGCTCCATTGTGCAAGATCTCACAACTCATGAAATTCGAAAGCGCGTATTCAAGAGCCCTGTTTGATTGTTTATTTGATTTATATTATATATACAGTGGAATCACGATTTTTTAGGCTATATGGGAAAATATTTGATAGAAATCACATGTGAAAATGGATAGAAATCACAATTGCTCAAACAAAGCAATTCTGCGCTCGGTCAAAAATGTTCATAGTTCTATCACAGTGGGAAGCAGCCATCTGGGATGGCGCCATATTTCAGTTGTACATTTGTAGTCCTTTAGATGCTTAAATATATGTTCGATTTGTACACGTTTGCGGGAGTGTTCAATATTGAATTTTCTAGCCAACCTCCTTGCTCTGTAGTTTCCTAATCTCCTTATTTGCACTTGTCTAAACGGGGTAAGCAGGGGTGGTGTATCTGGGTAGCCCATATCGGCTAAGATAAACACATGCACCCGGGGGTACGTCGAGTGCTCGGCCAGGTCCGAGCGGCACCATTCAAACGAAAGCTTTGAGAGTCATGAGTACTCCCTAAAAATCCCGCTTGTAAAAACCGAATATTAACCTCTGTTATCGCAAGTCATCTGTGTATTTAAGAGGTGAAAATGTCGGTGTCCGCTGTAAAATTCACGTTGTGGTTCAGTCGACGGGATTTGAATTTCGTGTGGTGTTACATCTATGCAGCCAACAGCGTTTGGAAACTTTTGGCCAAGTACTGCGCATTCCATTCTCTAATACTTGGCCAGGTCACTTCTGAGTGAAGATGGTGTCAGAGGACATTAATTCCATGATAGAGTAGAGAAGAAACAGTCTGAGGACTGATGTCGAACATTAATGCAAGAGTGTGCGGGTACTTCCGAAGCCATATAAAGCTTAAATCTTACAACTCGTTGTCTTTGATTGCCACATCTTGTTATCGTGAAAAATCGTGGGGCAGCTCGACTGGCTCGACAAACAATATCCAAAAACGTTTCTGGAGTTTCACCTGTATTTAGCTAGAAGAGGTACCGCTGTTGGCAGATAAGGGTAAACAGGTCTCTCCCATAAAAGTTATGACCATGAAAATCATAAAATAGTCTATCTCTAAGTGTTAATTCTGCTTCATTATTATTATTATTACTTGGAGGAGCTAAAGAAGTGATTAAGCACATGAACTGATGCAAGACATTCAACAGCATGCATGGGTATTCGTTGGCATATCTCAATGGGCCCCATGATAGCTACAGGTGGTGGTACCAGTATTAGTGCACGAATTGCTTCGGTTGAAACCATAATGCATAGGAGGCACATACGTAATTCTTCGCGATCCATCTGTGTTCTCTAAAGTTAGAAGTGTGAACTCAAGAACTGAAGAGAATTGGACAAGAATCATCCATATCGTAATAGGGTTTGTAGAAGCCCCAAACAAAAGATAGTTGATGGAAAACATGACAACGTGCATATTTATGAAAACCTGATAAAAACCTTTTCCAAAAACTAGATGAGTTTTAGGGGCCGTTCACACTAGGACCACTTTGGATCGATCTAGTTTAGATCGATCCGAGATCGATCCGAGCTCGGTTTTCGAGAGCGTTCACACTATAAAATGTACTAGGCTAACCATAGGTCAAAAATTGCGACCTCCGAATTCGAAAACCAAGACAAATTGACAATCCTCCATGTACGTAAAAATGTTTTGATTTCGCGATCGTTTCTTGTCCATTTCAGCCGTGGGAACGGTCCTTTCTGATTGGTTGATTTTTACAGAGATGTGATTGCCGCTGTCATGTTACATAGGAGGCTAGTTATTGCAAGCCCGTGTACTACTGAACAGTTTTAGAAATCTATTGACAGAGAATTTTTCGCTCCGACGGCAATTATTATCACTGAAGAAAGACATTAGTATCAATCAATAAAAATCAACATACATGAACGATCTCTTATGAACACCTTTATCTTGAATTTAGAATAAAGTTTGGTACGGTTGGCGGCACGATATAAAACGAACGAGCTGTTAGGCAGATAATTCAGTGATCTGGGATGACTTGGTTTCCAAGAGATAGCATTTATACGGTACTAGGATTCGATCGACTACTTTATATGTTGCGGTCCACAGTGACAATCAGTGCAGCGACTTAGCACACAACAGAGCTGAAAGACTAACTATAATAACATTGCCTTCCCCTCGATATGTTGCTAACTAAAGCGATCGTCAACAATAAATGAAGATCTTTACATAATTCCATCGAAGAATCGGATATATTAAAAGTACGAGCAAAAAAGGCTTCGAATCCACTCTGAACACAAGATCGCGAGTCACAAATGCCCAAATGAACGACGGGAACGTACGATATATGACGTCAGGGCAAAAGTCACGTGAAAAAAATCTTTCTCCACTGAAAAACACAAATCGAGAATCGAGCTGGCATCTGAATACACAGGAAGCCCAACCAAAGATTAGTGTTGCTCCCAGTTCGCTCGCTGGGGCTCGCTCACTGGTCGCAATAAGCGTATCACCCAAAAAAAACACAGGTAGCCTAACCAAAATCGGGTTCAAAACTAAAAATCTAAGGGGTTGGGAACTAGTAGGGACATGCAGATGGCGGATTTAGTTCCACTTTTGATTTCTTATGAAATCAATAAACGATTATTGAGACGTCAAAGCCGTATATCCAAGAACCGTTTTCAACTAATATTGCGTTTTATGCGTCAGAGAAAACGTCAACAAAAAATGTATTTTATGATACTCAATGAATCCGGCCCGACGTAGCCCAATTGATAAAAATCGATATCAGTTTTCCAATCGATAAATCGAGTAGAGTTGAAGTTCGATCGATCGAGTCGTTGATCGGGGCGCGAGAGAATGAGGCAAGACGAAAAGAAGAGAGGGGAGTGAGGCGATTGCTCCCATTACCCGCCCTTGTTTCTTAAACTCATCACCAATAGATGAGCTTGGAGGTATAGGAGCCTTATAGGGTGGGGATGCCAATACCTACAATTGGCTACTCGCAGTTACCATGGCAACCCGAAACATACAAGCTAGCGACGCAAGGTTACCATGGCAACCCTGTTACAGCCCAATACCAAACCATCCTCCAATGTGCTTGGAGAAGGAGGGGTCTGTGAGAGGAGAGCACAGGTAACCTCCAACCTCCAACCCCCCAAGCACCATCGTCCGAGGATGCCGGTACAGCAATGTTCCGGTAAGCCGCCTCCACATCAAACTTGGCCATTAGAGCCCCTTGGCCATACTGACTAACCATGCTTATAATCTGATCGATCCTAATGTACTGCAGAGAAATCCTCTGGATCAATGCCATCATTCACGCTTCCACCCCCCGGAGAGGATAAATCTAGAATTAGCCGCCATTTCCCAGGTTGACCTTTTTGGGGAATTACACCAAAACTGCTAATATGTGGGTTAGGCATAGGAGGAACGGGGAAGGGGCCCGCAACTCTTTGCAAAGAAACTTCATTAGATAGGTACTCATCAATCACATGGGGATACTGGTAGACTGACGGTTTGTTTTTCTTGGCTGACTAGTTGGCGAGACAAAGTTGCGCATGAAGAATATGTTTGCCAATGTCTTCCTGGATTCAGAGGTGAACTTATTCGGTCAGCTTCTCTCGCGGCCCGGTCACGACGCAGTTTCGCGAAAAAGTAGGGGCTATTTTGCAGTCTACGATTTTTCAGTTCCGTATTAATTTAGCTACATTTATGAACACCTATAAGCTTATATTGATTTTAGAATAAAAGAAGTTGCAGTTGCGAATATTAGTACAGTTTGGTGTATGCGTCTGTAATAAATAGCATGGTACTATCTTGTAATCATTCAGATTATATTTACAAGTTATTACGCGAAAACAACAAACCGTTAAAAATCGATAAAAATCGGTATCACCCTTTTTTCCTTTATCGATTTTTACCGATTTCCGTTTAAAAAAAATCACTTGATTTTTATCGATATCGATTGACTACGTCGGGAATAAAGTTTAATGCGGGCGGTCAATAACAGAAAGACGGTTTTGGCGAGTCGAGAACCAACCAGAGTGGGTAGTTTGTTCTGGGAGCAGACTGTAACCAAATGGACGGATGATAAACTTTGGATCGACAACTTCAGAATGTCAAGAGAGTCGTTTCACTTCCTCTGCGAATCGCTAGATGAAGTTCTGAAAAGGGAGGATACCATATGCAGGTTTCGCAAGGCTATTACAGTCGAGAAACGAATGGCAATTTGTGTATGGCACCTGGCTACCGGCGAAGACCTAAGATCACTTGGCTGGCGATTTGATGTTGCGAAAAGTGCCAGGTCGTCAATGATTTTTTTATAAGCAGTTTTCAGATGCTTTACTTTTGTCCTGCACTGATTCGCATCTCGTTTGAATACCAAAGCCTCCATCTCCTTACTTATCTGTCCGTATACTACGGTATTCTTCTGTGAATTGTTCAGTATATTCATAATTGCCTCGATCTGTTTCCCAAATCGATATTAGAGCCAAAACTCGCTTGTCGCTCCACGTTTCGACATCATGCAGTGGAGTATAGTGCCACTTTTACTAGTTACACGCGTTCAAAAGAAAACATTTTAAAAGTCGCGCTCTCACGAACTTTCAACTTTAATTAGCATCCACGTGCGTAATTAGCATGCAACGACAGCCAGTTAGTACGCTTAGCGTTCACACTTACATGCGAGCTACTTTAGATCGATCCGAGACCACCTCTGGAGGTGGTCTAGTTTAGATCGGTCTCGGACAGATCTCGGCTCGCTTTGGACCGTTCACACTTGGCCCGTTTCAGTTTAGATCGATCTCGGATCGATCTAAATGGCTAGTGTGAACGGCCCCTTAGAGTATCGGAAGAAATCGGTGTCCAATAAATATTTTCTTCTAATATATCAGTGCTGTCTTGTTTAGTCTAAATGATACACAGAATGGAAATAACGATACGCGATAGCAGTAAAGTGAATAGCCCGACGTAGAAAGTGAATATAGCAGCCGACGTTTCTAGCGATAGCTTATATAGGGGGTATGTACCGTCCGATAGGTTATGGTTTTCGAGCTTCTCAGGTCTGGGATAGAGTATATATTTTGCCCATTTGCACTGGGATAGGGTATGTTTTTTACAGCGAACCTAGTATACTTGTCATTCTTTTTTGCATTTTTACGAGCATTTGAAGATCTCTAATGTTTAGAAATGATCGTAGCGGCAAAAATAAAAATCCTTAACTTCAAATTGGTCACGAATTTTCAAATTTAGGTCTGGGATAGGGTATTGATTTTCAAGCTTAGGTCTGGGATAGGGTATGGAAAATTTCCGTCTTTAGGTCTGGGATAGGGTAAGGTTTTTGGGATCATGGCGCCGGGCACACCTACCCCAAAAATGCCCGAGTACCCCCGGCAACCGGGCTAAAAACCAAACAAACAATCAAACACGGCTCTTGAATACGCGCTTTCGAACTTCACGAGTTGTGAGATCTTGCACAATGGAGCTGTTAATGAAAGCTGCACGCTTTTCTACATCAGCTATAATTTGCATGCCTACGGTCTAAAAGTGCACATTTCCATATTTAGTGTTCTTATGCGGAATAACTCTATATAGTCGTCCTCGACTCTATTTGATTATAGTAACACATAAATACACGTTCTCACAATATTGTTCTATTAGTATCGTTTAAAACATTCGGTACCAGCTCACTTGCGAAGCCTTTTAATCAGGAATAATTTGTTGCGTGATTAAAATCAACGGTAAACAACAGTCTTGAAACCTCCCCTGCTTATGCCTTGATGTTTTATATCTCGATATTTATTACATCTCTAATGTTTAGAAATGATCGTAGCGGCAAAAATAAAAATCCTTAACTTCAAATTGGTCACGAATTTTCAAATTTAGGTCTGGGATAGGGTATTGATTTTCAAGCTTAGGTCTGGGATAGGGTATGGAAAATTTCCGTCTTTAGGTCTGGGATAGGGTAAGGTTTTTGGGATCATGGCGCCGGGCACACCTACCCCAAAAATGCCCGAGTACCCCCGGCAACCGGGCTAAAAACCAAACAAACAATCAAACACGGCTCTTGAATACGCGCTTTCGAACTTCACGAGTTGTGAGATCTTGCACAATGGAGCTGTTAATGAAAGCTGCACGCTTTTCTACATCAGCTATAATTTGCATGCCTACGGTCTAAAAGTGCACATTTCCATATTTAGTGTTCTTATGCGGAATAACTCTATATAGTCGTCCTCGACTCTATTTGATTATAGTAACACATAAATACACGTTCTCACAATATTGTTCTATTAGTATCGTTTAAAACATTCGGTACCAGCTCACTTGCGAAGCCTTTTAATCAGGAATAATTTGTTGCGTGATTAAAATCAACGGTAAACAACAGTCTTGAAACCTCCCCTGCTTATGCCTTGATGTTTTATATCTCGATATTTGTTATTTTGTGCAGGAGTAGTAGGTAAGTAAAGTAAAGTAAATGTCGTTATTCATCTATATTAGGGACGTCACATTCGTTCTATTCTCCATCTTTGGCGAAGAAAAAGAGAGCTTTTCCTATCGAAATGTATTTGTGATATGACGATGAATAAAGTGTTTGGCACATTTCTAATATAACCATTTACCAGTCTTCCTACCCCTCATAGACCAGAGAATAGAGCCATGATTATACGTCAAGCATACCTTCCAAAGCCAAACTTATGATTAAAATGGTATCCTGCACCATTTTTCATCCAACCCTCATCGACAGGACTCGTGACCTGCGCTGTTTCAACTACAACGTGTTGTACGTCACGCCATGACAGATTAGGGCTGTAACAAATAAAACAGTCAGGAATAGATCAAGTACAACGTGTTGTACGTCACGCCATGGACAGATTATGGCTGTAACAAATAAAACAGTCAGGAATAGATCAACTACAACGTGTTGTACGTCACGCCATGACAGATTAGGGCTGTAACAAATAAAACAGTCAGGAATAGATCAAGTACAACGTGTTGTACGTCACGCCATGACAGATTAGGGCTGTAACAAATAAAACAGTCAGGAATAGATCAACTACAACGTGTTGTACGTCACGCCATGACAGATTAGGGCTGTAACAAATAAAACAGTCAGGAATAGATCAACTACAACGTGTTGTACGTCACGCCATGACAGATTATGGCTGTAACAAATAAAACAGTCAGGAATAGATCAAGTGCAACGTGTTGTACGTCACGCCATGACAGATTAGGGCTGTAACAAATAAAACAGTCAGGAATAGATCAAGTACAACGTGTTGTACGTCACGCCATGGACAGATTATGGCTGTAACAAATAAAACAGTCAGGAATAGATCAAGTACAACGTGTTGTACGTCACGCCATGACAGATTAGGGCTGTAACAAATAAAACAGTCAGGAATAGATCAAGTACAACGTGTTGTACGTCATGCCATGGACAGACTATGGCTGTAACAAATAAAACAGTCAGGAATAGATCAAGTACAACGTGTTGTACGTCACGCCATGACAGATTAGGGCTGTAACAAATAAAACAGTCAGGAATAGATCAAGTACAACGTGTTGTACGTCACGCCATGGACAGATTAGGGCTGTAACAAATAAAACAGTCAGGAATAGATCAACTACAACGTGTTGTACGTCACGCCATGACAGATTAGGGCTGTAACAAATAAAACAGTCAGGAATAGATCAAGTACAACGTGTTGTACGTCACGCCATGACAGATTATGGCTGTAACAAATAAAACAGTCAGGAATAGATCAAGTACAACGTGTTGTACGTCACGCCATGACAGATTATGGCTGTAACAAATAAAACAGTCAGGAATAGATCAAGTACAACGTGTTGTACGTCACGCCATGGACAGATTATGGCTGTAACAAATAAAACAGTCAGGAATAGATCAAGTACAACGTGTTGTACGTCACGCCATGACAGATTATGGCTGTAACAAATAAAACAGTCAGGAATAGATCAAGTACAACGTGTTGTACGTCACGCCATGACAGATTATGGCTGTAACAAATAAAACAGTCAGGAATAGATCAAGTACAACGTGTTGTACGTCACGCCATGACAGATTATGGCTGTAACAAATAAAACAGTCAGGAATAGATCAAGTACAACGTGTTGTACGTCACGCCATGGACAGATTATGGCTGTAACAAATAAAACAGTCAGGAATAGATCAAGTACAACGTGTTGTACGTCACGCGACAGATTATGGCTGTAACAAATAAAACAGTCAGGAATAGATCAACTACAACGTGTTGTACGTCACGCCATGACAGATTATGGCTGTAACAAATAAAACAGTCAGGAATAGATCAAGTACAACGTGTTGTACGTCACGCCATGACAGATTATGGCTGTAACAAATAAAACAGTCAGGAATAGATCAAGTGCAACGTGTTGTACGTCACGCCATGACAGATTAGGGCTGTAACAAATAAAACAGTCAGGAATAGATCAAGTACAACGTGTTGTACGTCACGCCATGGACAGATTAGGGCTGTAACAAATAAAACAGTCAGGAATAGATCAACTACAACGTGTTGTACGTCACGCCATGACAGATTAGGGCTGTAACAAATAAAACAGTCAGGAATAGATCAAGTACAACGTGTTGTACGTCACGCCATGACAGATTATGGCTGTAACAAATAAAACAGTCAGGAATAGATCAAGTACAACGTGTTGTACGTCACGCCATGACAGATTATGGCTGTAACAAATAAAACAGTCAGGAATAGATCAAGTACAACGTGTTGTACGTCACGCCATGGACAGATTATGGCTGTAACAAATAAAACAGTCAGGAATAGATCAAGTACAACGTGTTGTACGTCACGCCATGACAGATTATGGCTGTAACAAATAAAACAGTCAGGAATAGATCAAGTACAACGTGTTGTACGTCACGCCATGACAGATTAGGGCTGTAACAAATAAAACAGTCAGGAATAGATCAAATACAACGTGTTGTACGTCACGCCATGACAGATTATGGCTGTAACAAATAAAACAGTCAGGAATAGATCAACTACAACGTGTTGTACGTCACGCCATGACAGATTATGGCTGTAACAAATAAAACAGTCAGGAATAGATCAAGTACAACGTGTTGTACGTCACGCCATGACAGATTATGGCTGTAACAAATAAAACAGTCAGGAATAGATCAAGTGCAACGTGTTGTACGTCACGCCATGACAGATTAGGGCTGTAACAAATAAAACAGTCAGGAATAGATCAAGTACAACGTGTTGTACGTCACGCCATGACAGATTAGGGCTGTAACAAATAAAACAGTCAGGAATAGATCAAGTACAATGTGTTGTACGTCACGCCATGACAGATTATGGCTGTAACAAATAAAACAGTCAGGAATAGATCAAGTACAATGTGTTGTACGTCACGCCATGGACAGATTAGGGCTGTAACAAATAAAACAGTCAGGAATAGATCAAGTACAACGTGTTGTACGTCACGCCATGACAGATTATGGCTGTAACAAATAAAACAGTCAGGAATAGATCAAGTACAACGTGTTGTACGTCACGCCATGACAGATTATGGCTGTAACAAATAAAACAGTCAGGAATAGATCAAGTACAACGTGTTGTACGTCACGCCATGACAGATTATGGCTGTAACAAATAAAACAGTCAGGAATAGATCAAGTGCAACGTGTTGTACGTCACGCCATGACAGATTAGGGCTGTAACAAATAAAACAGTCAGGAATAGATCAAGTACAACGTGTTGTACGTCACGCCATGGACAGATTATGGCTGTAACAAATAAAACAGTCAGGAATAGATCAACTACAACGTGTTGTACGTCACGCCATGACAGATTACGGCTGTAACAAATAAAACAGTCAGGAATAGATCAAGTACAACGTGTTGTACGTCACGCCATGGACAGATTAGGGCTGTAACAAATAAAACAGTCAGGAATAGATCAAGTACAACGTGTTGTACGTCACGCCATGGACAGATTAGGGCTGTAACAAATAAAACAGTCAGGAATAGATCAAGTACAACGTGTTGTACGTCACGCCATGACAGATTAGGGCTGTAACAAATAAAACAGTCAGGAATAGATCAAGTACAATGTGTTGTACGTCACGCCATGGACAGATTAGGGCTGTAACAAATAAAACAGTCAGGAATAGATCAAGTACAACGTGTTGTACGTCACACGCCATGACAGATTATGGCTGTAACAAATAAAACAGTCAGGAATAGATCAAGTACAATGTGTTGTACGTCACGCCATGACAGATTAGGGCTGTAACAAATAAAACAGTCAGGAATAGATCAAGTACAACGTGTTGTACGTCACGCCATGGACAGATTAGGGCTGTAACAAATAAAACAGTCAGGAATAGATCAAGTGCAACGTGTTGTACGTCACGCCATGACAGATTAGGGCTGTAACAAATAAAACAGTCAGGAATAGATCAAGTACAACGTGTTGTACGTCACGCCATGGACAGATTAGGGCTGTAACAAATAAAACAGTCAGGAATAGATCAACTACAACGTGTTGTACGTCACGCCATGACAGATTAGGGCTGTAACAAATAAAACAGTCAGGAATAGATCAAGTACAACGTGTTGTACGTCACGCCATGACAGATTATGGCTGTAACAAATAAAACAGTCAGGAATAGATCAAGTACAACGTGTTGTACGTCACGCCATGACAGATTATGGCTGTAACAAATAAAACAGTCAGGAATAGATCAAGTACAACGTGTTGTACGTCACGCCATGGACAGATTATGGCTGTAACAAATAAAACAGTCAGGAATAGATCAAGTACAACGTGTTGTACGTCACGCCATGACAGATTATGGCTGTAACAAATAAAACAGTCAGGAATAGATCAAGTACAACGTGTTGTACGTCACGCCATGACAGATTAGGGCTGTAACAAATAAAACAGTCAGGAATAGATCAAATACAACGTGTTGTACGTCACGCCATGACAGATTATGGCTGTAACAAATAAAACAGTCAGGAATAGATCAACTACAACGTGTTGTACGTCACGCCATGACAGATTATGGCTGTAACAAATAAAACAGTCAGGAATAGATCAAGTACAACGTGTTGTACGTCACGCCATGACAGATTATGGCTGTAACAAATAAAACAGTCAGGAATAGATCAAGTGCAACGTGTTGTACGTCACGCCATGACAGATTAGGGCTGTAACAAATAAAACAGTCAGGAATAGATCAAGTACAACGTGTTGTACGTCACGCCATGACAGATTAGGGCTGTAACAAATAAAACAGTCAGGAATAGATCAAGTACAATGTGTTGTACGTCACGCCATGACAGATTATGGCTGTAACAAATAAAACAGTCAGGAATAGATCAAGTACAATGTGTTGTACGTCACGCCATGGACAGATTAGGGCTGTAACAAATAAAACAGTCAGGAATAGATCAAGTACAACGTGTTGTACGTCACGCCATGACAGATTATGGCTGTAACAAATAAAACAGTCAGGAATAGATCAAGTACAACGTGTTGTACGTCACGCCATGACAGATTATGGCTGTAACAAATAAAACAGTCAGGAATAGATCAAGTACAACGTGTTGTACGTCACGCCATGACAGATTATGGCTGTAACAAATAAAACAGTCAGGAATAGATCAAGTGCAACGTGTTGTACGTCACGCCATGACAGATTAGGGCTGTAACAAATAAAACAGTCAGGAATAGATCAAGTACAACGTGTTGTACGTCACGCCATGGACAGATTATGGCTGTAACAAATAAAACAGTCAGGAATAGATCAACTACAACGTGTTGTACGTCACGCCATGACAGATTAGGGCTGTAACAAATAAAACAGTCAGGAATAGATCAAGTACAACGTGTTGTACGTCACGCCATGGACAGATTAGGGCTGTAACAAATAAAACAGTCAGGAATAGATCAAGTACAACGTGTTGTACGTCACGCCATGGACAGATTAGGGCTGTAACAAATAAAACAGTCAGGAATAGATCAAGTACAACGTGTTGTACGTCACGCCATGACAGATTAGGGCTGTAACAAATAAAACAGTCAGGAATAGATCAAGTACAATGTGTTGTACGTCACGCCATGACAGATTATGGCTGTAACAAATAAAACAGTCAGGAATAGATCAAGTACAACGTGTTGTACGTCACGCCATGGACAGATTAGGGCTGTAACAAATAAAACAGTCAGGAATAGATCAAGTACAACGTGTTGTACGTCACGCCATGACAGATTATGGCTGTAACAAATAAAACAGTCAGGAATAGATCAAGTACAATGTGTTGTACGTCACGCCATGACAGATTAGGGCTGTAACAAATAAAACAGTCAGGAATAGATCAAGTACAACGTGTTGTACGTCACGCCATGGACAGATTAGGGCTGTAACAAATAAAACAGTCAGGAATAGATCAAGTACAACGTGTTGTACGTCACGCCATGACAGATTATGGCTGTAACAAATAAAACAGTCAGGAATAGATCAAGTGCAATCTACTCTAAGAGCAAGCTGGAATGAGAAGGATACGGTGGCATACTGTTTCTTAGGTTTGTCATGTGACGTGGTGCTTTTGGCGTCCAACATGGCTGCCATATCTTTATCAAGAACCCAGTGAAATGGCAGACGATTGGAGTTATTGACCTACTTTGCTTCTAATACCAGTGCAAACATGCCAGCAGCTAAAGGAGCTGCCGATGACGTTCCTTTGAATTCTTCTGTGCATTTATGATGAAGGTCAGTGGTAACCTGGAATAGAAGACATGTTTATCAAACTTGACATGAAACATACATTTCACGGTTCTTCTAGCTAATTCTTATTCTATTTAAAACACAACTGCAGGCACATGTAAATGGTGTTGGTTATGGCCTGATAATATTCTAGAGGTAGACACATCTTATGCATGTATATTACTGTGCCAAGAGTTATAATAATATGATAATCATGTATTAATTTATATTGCGCACATTGCCTGTACAGTGCTAATTCTAAATCGTATATCTCCTTTCATTGTCTCAGTTTGAACAACATTTTTGAAAGACAATCGCTAAGCTTCTTAAAGATCGTAAATTTAAAACAACAGACAAACTAGAAAATTTGGCAAGAATTCGTACATTGCAGCCGCTCGAATCTTTCTCTGTTTCGCCATTTTTCGTGATCTCCAGTAGACTTTCTGTATTCTCAATTGAAACGGCATTTTCACAAAGAAATAAAAGCATCGTATTTGCACAAGCTTCAGGGCTATCTGTTGAATAAACTTACGAAAATTGAGAGTTGGGTAAAGAAGTCGTCTGCTCGGACCAAAAACTCTTCGGAAACGCAAAATACAAATAAATCAGCTCCACTCGAAAGGCTGCAGTTTAAAAATGGTGGTGATAGATGACTAAAAATGGATGGAAGTCAGTTAGGCGTCAAAACAAACTACTTTTGGCTGAGAAATAACGAAAAGTTCGACTTAAATTCGCATTTATCGAAAACTCACAGAAGAAGAGTAGCACGTTGAATCATATCAAACTCATTGTAACATAGACCTCTAATTAGTTTCCATGCCCACGCACCCTCTCTAGCTGACACGATATAAACAAAGTCAAAATCACGTAAAGATTACACCATTTTGTGATTTTACTCGAAATGTTCGTAAATGACAACATTTTTACCTGTGAATTCACAATATATATTATCTTAGCTGTAACATAAGATGGTTTTGAAAGTGACAGCTGTAAAATTTAATGGGTCAAAATTGATTTTGAAGAGCTCGGTTGTAGCGATTTTCACAAGCGCGTGAACTTGTTGTCACGGTTAGATGAGATAACTGTGTTTAAACTCTAATACGCTCAGTTGCTCCAAATGCTTCAATGTGTCAAACTTCGAAAGAATATAGGTCTTTCGCTGCTATTGTTGATGCCCAGAGGGTGTTGTCCTAGACAGGGTAGGTATTATTTTTTTTTGTCCTAAACAGGGTCAGGGTTTCAAATCCTCAGCGGCACACCTATACCCAAACATGGGTCAAGTACGACCCCCCCCCCCCCCCCCCCCCCCCCCCCCCCCCCCGGGGTGTTGATGGTCTTTTGTGTGTCGGTGGAGGCATTTGGAGAAGAGTTTGATGGCTCAAATGGAGATTCTTCGAGCAATACACATACCGTTGCTCTCTACTCGTCGAAGCGATCGCTGTGACCAACACAGTGAAGTTATACTCGATTGCCGGCTTTAACCACGCCTGTGCGAGATACCGGACGCTAGGTAGAGCAAATGTTCAAGTTTATGGTCAATGAGTTTGATATGTAAGACTATGGGAGAATTCGCTAAAGGAGTTTTATGTCGCGGTGATTAAAAATCGCTATAAAAAAAGGAAGGCCTGTACATGTATGGGGTAATACAATGCCGGCGCCATGTAGTTGCCATATTTATTCGATTATTTTGCTACCATATTATTTTCAGTTATTTTATTTTATTTCTTCGTGTGCAACCAAATTTCGAAATATTATTTCCTTTGCCAAATAAAATAAAATGTGCTTGTAGAGCTATCAAAATAACACCTCTGGGCCAAACCTTGGAGCACTAGAGCATTTCTTTACCGAGCTATGGGCGAACGAAGTTTCCAAATATTCCAGTGTGTTTGTATAGGGGCGCCATGTTGGATGATAAGCTGATGTCCTCCAACATGGCGGCCAAGATTTAAGAAAATAATTTCAAGCTTAGAGTTGATATACATCACTTAATTTCACTATAAATAGAACTTCTAAACATGTAGAAAACTAAAAACATTTAATTTGGTACAAATTTGTTGTTTTCCACGACTTTTCAGAGACGTGACTAGCGTTTCGAAAGAGTTGCGTGACACAATTCAAACTTCGAAAACTCGGACACAAAACATCGAGCCCATCTGAAACTTTCTACAATAATTCATAGCACAATTCTCTAAAACACTGCAAAGAATCAAGTTGATAGGATTCATAACTAAATTTTAGTATAACTTTTTGTGGCCTGTGACGTCACTTGCACACGAAGAATGGACTATAGAACATGGGCGCTATATAAATTTTCATTATTATTATTATTATTATTATTATTATTATTATTATTATTATTTGTTCATGTCAGCTCTGTCAATGCATCTAAAATAGTTGTTAGATACGTGTTTGCATCACCTTGACATCATTGATCATACACGTCAGTGTGCTTGTGTTTACTGTAATTTTAGCAGATGTTCTAACAATAAATACACTACTTTTTACCATTTTATTTTCCTCTCGTTCCCTGTGTGATCCACCGTTGAACGTAACAGCCAGTGTAGACGAGCATAGTTCAGTATAGTAAGCAGATAAGCCATGATCACCGATACATCCAATAGATATAGTGTATATACTTGTAGTATAGCCATCACAGTTACAATCATCGTCGGTAAGTCCACCGTTACCAGTAGCCCACACAAAGATATTACCCTTACCACCACGACCCTGATTGGAATATAAGGCAATCTCCAATGTTGTTGTTATTAACTTTAGGGCTTTTTACTACTCATTAATTATTGACAAAGAACTATGATAAGTATAGAAATGGAAAATAATATAGCAATGATATAACGCGCGCTCTGATTGGCTAGAGTTCTATGAACTATTTCCCCATGGGCTGCACGCTCTCGTCAACCTCCCACTGGCCTCGTCTGATCGCGCGCGCGCTGTTCGAAATAACGCGCGTGCTCATTGGCTAAAATTGTTATGAACTATTTCCCCATGGACTGCACGCTCTCTAGATGCCATATTATTATAAATGAGGAATAGACAGAACAAATTTTCGGAAAAAATTAGATCACCCACGACACCCCGATTTCATGACAAGTGCACTACCCACTGAGCTACCGAGGCAACTACAATGGCGTGGAGTTCAAATTAGCTCAAAGACGGATGAGAAAGGAAAGCCGCTTGTCCGCCAGCTAATATTGTCGCCTGGGTAGCCGCTCTGTGGTCCTCCTATTGTAAAAAGGCACCTCAACCACTGACCTAAACCAGCAATGGAGCGAGCTACTCGTATAACAATTTCCCAGATATTAGTAAATATAGTAAACATATTCCTAGAGACAAAGAGCAAACGTTTTAACTTTGATACTTTAAAAAGCGTCTATCCTCAATAACACATCGCGTGTATCAAAGTCCTTGCTGATATCTGGAAAGCTAGGTAAAGAATCATGGGATAGTAGAAAATATCGTATTATGACAACCCTCCCTCACACAGCCGTTACCTTCAGTGCACCTTGCATTAGAGCTTCTTGTGCTAACTTTCCTGGTTTGCCAAATGTCTTCCCATCATCCTTTGGTCCCCAACAGTTACTATAGATGTCGATATAGGCAGACTGAAAGCTTAGTGAGCTGCCTTCAAGTACGTCTGTTGCTTGACCATCAAGCATTCTAACACCTGTCACCCACAGACAAAATGCACTGCTGAATATCCACATTACGCTTTGGAGTGGGAATTGGAACTTCAACGATTACAGCTCCCAATATGTTGTGCCCAACAATGTTAGGAGCGTTTGCACTGGCATTTACAAGATGTACAACGGACGATCAATAATTGTTTAACTTACGATAAGAGATCAGTGTATGCTTAACGCTGAGGAACATGACAGTGTTTGAAATCGAAACTGAAGGTGTCTTAGAATGGAAGGTAACCGTCAACAAAGGGTTGTCGCTCAGAGCATAGGACTGATTACATGTCGAGACGCCTACAAATTGATATACAGCCATTCTCAAAAAGGATGTCCAGATGAAAAGACTACAATACTACAATAAAGTCACGTGATTTACATGTTTTCCATCGATCAGTACAGTTTGCACGCGGAACTACGAGTTGATACCAGCGCCATTACATTCAGTTCTCACAATGCTGTGTACTTTTGCATCTCAGATTGAAATTACACGCGAGGAAATTGAAAACATAATGAATCACGTGACTTTATTGTAGTATTGTAGTCTTTTCATCTGGACAACCTTTTTGAGAATGACTGTATGTCGCTTTTACAACATAACGTGTAACACGGGGACATGCAAGGTAGTTTAGGCGTAATTTCTACCTCCAATGTTGGCATTGTATGCCACGCCCACGCCACATATATCGTTCTTTGCTGCTGCGACTTCACCAGCACATCGAGTGCCATGGCTGAGAGAAACACAATGAACTATGCTTAGAAATTATGTCTGGGTCACGTGATTAGTTTTTTTTATCGTCACCAGTTTCATGTTTTGGTTTAATATTAATGGCGTCATGTTCTTAATTAAGTAGCGTTCAAGGTAAGAACGATAGCATGAACGGCATAGGAATGTAAAAGGTGTTAATTTCCCATTCTTCTTTCTTGCAATTTCATTGGTTCATACTCATAAATTCAATAGAAACCCAACCAAGGAATACATTTCCATTAGATAACTTTTGAGAATTTAATTCACTTTTAATCAATCTAACTTTAGTTTGATTTTAAAGAAAATTGTGTGTGAGGAAAGTTCTCAAATTTGTGAATCAAATATCCATTGTCTTCCGTCTTTTCTATTGGCTGCATAGTACTCTCCTTCAGTTTTCACAGTAAAAATGGGCAACTGCACACAGTTTCCTCTATTTTCTCCTTGTAACTTTGATAGTTGGTATCTGAGACAGCATGTTACACATATTCAAGCAAAATCGTGTGTGAGGCGAGCTCAATGCCGCAGTCTATTGTCTTTTGCTATCGTTCTTACGCGGAACGCTACCGCTTAATGAAGTTCCATTAATCTTTAGTGCGAGGCTTCTTAACACTTCTTGATTAATCTTCTGTTATGCAAAAACATATTGGTAAATTCGGTGCAACTTCAATTAAATCCTTCAATATTGGAACAGTCAATGTCCTACCAATTATCGGGATCGGTATCTCGTGGTTTGGGGTCAGCGTCCATATCGTTAAAATCATAACTTGCTTTTTGATCCTAGAGTTAAAAGGAACCAAGAGCTTAGCAGATGAACCGGAATTTGTGTCGCAACAGTTCAATGTCGACAACCATACAATGATCTACCCAACACAAATCCCTTCTACAAAATGTGGACAAAATGTGTTGTTACAAAGTTGACCTTTTTGTAGGAAACGTTTCCTTTTATTGCGATTTTATTGACTATTTGCCAGCCCCTACCCTGATAAAATTCAGTTAAAAAGTCAGTGTTTGTCGCTACTTGTTATATCATTATACACGAACTCTTACAATCTTCGCCATAATTCGTGTGCATACTATAATGGTCAAGTAAAATTCTAGTTACTTAACCATTTTGCACGGCACAGCGAATATCTTTCACAAATATTACAATATTATCAATGTACCTGCGGTCGCTTGAAGATATTGCTATAAGACTTACAAAATTATCCCTCAAGTCAGGGTGGGTATGGTCAACTCCATCGTCCAGGATACTGACCACCACCCCTCTACCAGTGATATTATTTTTCCAGGAAGGCATGACGTCGATGTCGACACCTGCTGGTCCTGTTGACTGGCCATCGTTCATCTTCAATCAACAGAAAGTCTGGTAAGTACCATAAATTATTATTAAAAACAATAAATATAAATAAAAGTGACCAAATAGAGAATTCGCCAAAATTCGATCGGCAACGAAACTTTTCTCAAGTGCACCTTTCAGACAAGTCCCTAAGACGGAATAGCGTTGTCTGGTTCCTGCGGCACTAATTTACTATCAATTAGCTGTCCATCTAAGGCTGTCAATCACCTCGCTAAACTGGACATACGAAGTGGGTTACCAGGGTGTCCGCCTTTAGTCCGTTCAGACATCAATTGCGTACTTACCAAATACCACTGGTCCTTAAAGTTAGGATCTTTAGGCAGTTCGTATTTACGTTTTCTGATGAGTACGTGTTGCCGCTGCGCCCATACGACCTGAAACACACAATCAGTAGTATGCAAGATATTTTAACGTAATCAATAATAAATCTGAGATCAATAGGGGGTCATGTATACTTGCAAGACGGGCGACTACCGCCAAAGTACACAATCTGAATGCAATACGTGCATCCTGCTATATTTTTACATACGGCTACTTGCGTATTTTATATTACTCTGTATTAGCATATGGGCATTTTGTCTGCGCATGCGTGAAATACCAACAGTAACACAAAGACCCTCTGACACGCGCATAGATCCCGCTCTATCCCGCGCTAATTTAAATACCAGGAATAACAAACAAGATGGCGAAGTTCTATCTCATATATTTATTTATTAACTTGCCTATATGAATATATGCAACTCAAAAATGATGGATTCTATTTTATCAATGTTGAAGGCATGCTGCAGTTGTCATAATAAGTATTTATGATGCAATATGAGTGTATATGAGTGTATAATGTAAGGTGACGGAGATCCAGACATGACAAGCTAAACTGACAATGGCTGCTGTCTTCGAAGTATACATGCACTTTGAACATTCAGAGCAGGAGCTATGCCATTTTTTTAAAAGTCATTTATTGTGATGAATGGAATGACTATTGAATAATCTTCGCCTCCGTAACAGTAAGCAGCTTGGGGGACGGTAGAAATCGAAAGATAATTTGACTTGAACGCTTGAAGTTCATATTTCTGCTCGTCGCGAATCCAGTAACTTGTAAGCAAAAATGCTGCAATGCAAAACAGTGGAAACAAGTTTTAATTTTCTTAACAACTAATTTTTCTGTAAAGTTTGTCCTGTCATTTATACCTTCAAAGACTTAGAATAAGGAAATAGACCGGAAATATAAGAGAACCATGGCTTCGAGAAGCAACACAAAACAACAATTCCGCCATTACACCGAGTATAGGGTGAGAAGAATCTATTTAATCTGACAGCAAGGCATTTTTTGAAGCCCCATTCTCTATAAAAACTGAAATTATATAAAGGAATGAATGCTGTGGTAAGTATCTCCAACTTGGGGGTCGGTAAAAATTTCATGCAACATCTCGTTGAAGTTCGATCTAAATTGAACACTTCTAAAGATTCACTGGGCCATAGCTCGAAATCGCGTCCACCTGAAAGACCATTTCATTAAAATTCTAAAAGTTTACTTTCATCACACTTACCTGACGTTCATCCACTGCTGTAGAATACTTGATTGTGGAAATAATCAACGCTGAACATCCAACTCCAAACACCACAGTCGCATTTCAAAGCAAAATATCTCGACATCAAAAGAAATAACAGCGGCCAAACATATACCCAGGGGAAGAAGTGTTTATTGTCTTTAAAAATGTGTAAACTTCCATTACGTTTAAACTTTAGAAACGAGTAGATCTCCGACAAAAAATCCTTAAAATGAGCTACCACCTGACAAATGCATCAGACTTCAATGTTATTTTACATTGTTGACGCATGCGCAGACAAAATGCCCATATGCTCTCTGTATTGACTTGTTGATAGCCGCGCTATTATATATATAAGGAAATAGGCTTTACTCAGGCGCGCAAAGCTTTTGCGTATACGGTGAGCTGTCACAGTGTCTCTCTTACCTCGTTTTCGGCCATTAACAATTTCGTTTTCTCGTGCAAGTGAATATCTCTTTTCCGTCGATGACCTTGTTGCCCGAAGTGTTTAAAATGATAATATCCGTTAAGTGTACCAACCTGTAAGACAAGTGATAATGAAAATGTGAATTTCAAATCGGTTGCTTAAGTGGTCGTCTAAGCGAAGTATCATGACTGTATATCTGTAAATATCGAACAATGATAGTTTGGTGGAATATTGGAAAATATGCCACAATGTTTGAATTAATGAACATCTATTGTAGCTTGAACGAATCTTATTAGAAACAATAAACTATTTTGGCGAACTGTATTTGAGGTCATCTATCTAGGTGTGGAATTTTCGAGTTGTTCAATTCAGCTAGATTATATTTTATTTTATTGCTTAATAAAAACTTTTCCGCGTAAAAATGAAAATTGAACAACTTTTGTGGAACCAGGTTTTTAATTTCAAAACTCCCATCGCTGTGTTCGTGTTTATTAATAACTCAATTACTGCAGCGCTGAACACTTAAATTGACCGATATTTAAACCTGACTACTTACCTTTGATTGAAGGAGGAAAAGCACTGAATAAAAATGTCCGTGTTGCAATTCGCAATAAAAAACCTTCCCCGAGCTAGAAATGGTGAAAACAGGTTCCGACACAAAACCAGGGTTCTGTTCGGCAGAGATCTGATAGAAATTAGTGCTAATACAAAATAAAAGAGAATTGACTTTTTCGTCTCACTGATAGCTGATTTTGCATGAATGAATTCAACCTGTTGTTCACAACACATACCTGACCGAGGTTTTCAAAACCATGTTTTTTCGCCAGTCTATCTGCTACTTCTAGTTCTGCGGGGTCTAACTGAACAGCCCAGGAATTTGTATAATATAAATTTCCATCCTCGCTTTTCAAGGCATCTTCAAACTTGTGTAGTTGTTCCCACTCTGTTCGAGTCAGCTTTGGCTTCCGTTGTCGAACTCTCTTCAGTTCGCGTCTTGGACGTGAATATTTCTGTGATTTACTTTCTATCGATGATAATTGAAGTATAAAAAATATAAAGACGACTATTTGAAGCCATAATCTCGGCTTCATTCTTATTATTAAGAAAATAAATGTTTTGAAATTGTGTTTTAAATTGTTAGCGTTTAGGATCCAACATCGCAGGGTAGCTACTTAAGTAATCTGATGTACGTTCAGTTCTGCAGGTGCAACTTGACTTGAACTGTTTTCTCTTCACGGTTCACTTCGCACGCCTTCTGAGCGTGTTGCACATTAATGTCATTATCTTGTGTCTGATTACAAAACCTGTTAAATTCCTCCCTGCATGAATTCGATCATTGATTTGAAAGACTTCGTCTTTTGGCGGCCATGTTGGATTACGATTTGAAAAGATTGTTTCGAAAAATTGTAATATTTAATTTATCCACGCAATTTATTGTGGCCATATCAGTATAAACCAAGAGATTCCTCCTACGCCATTAATGCTATGAAACGTTCCTCACGATGTACTCAGCTATTTTTTACCGGTTTCTCAGTTGTTCCATACAACAGTACTCTTCTTTATTTCCATTGAAGTAAACATATTTAACTTCATCAATCCTGATAATATTTATTGTTGAGACCATTGCTGGCATTAACAAAGGCGGAAGATCAACTTCTGATTGCTAACGCAACCAAGTAATTGGTAAACAAGACTAGCTTAGTACAGGTTTGTGTAACACTTAGTACAGTGTTTTACAGTTTTGTTTGGTGGCCTTAATGTCTTTAATTGCACTGTACATCCAATCTTAACATGATTTTATTTAGCCATGCATTGAGACGCCTGGCGAGGTCGCATGGAAAGTACATACAGCTCATTTGATGGTTTGATAGATAATACGTATGAATATTTTACGCCAGTTTTTTTTAGTATTATTATTATTATTATTATTATTATTATTATTAAGTATTATTTGTTTCCTTTTCAGTTTTTGAGCCATTTTTGCTATGTTTTTCGTGCGCGCGCGAGCTACTGTGTAATACGCTGGCATATTTTGCGTGTTCTCTTGCCCTTATGACGCACTAGTGGAATGATAAATAATAAATTGAGAGTTCTTGTATTCTTATGGAGCAGTTTCTTACCTTCGACTGGTAGATAAAGAAGAAGATGTTCACTGTTCTTTGTTGATGGAAAAATATCGCTTTAGTCAGCTCACATAAGGCCAATGACCGTGCCTCGACATAGACAATATGCTTAACAAACGAGCTCGATATACCTATCCAGTTTTTGAACGGACTCAACTCCAGTCCTTCAATATATCAGAAATATGCCAAGAAGATTATATACCTTTGTTGCTAAACATCTGACAGTTATGCCAATGAAAATAGACGACACGATGCCAGTCAACCCTAGTGTAAATTGGATTTCTTCTCAAAGGAAAGGCTCTCTGACCTGCAGAGCCTACTTCTTTGTCGCTGCACTATTGTCATGACGACGATCGTACGTGAAGTTAAAGGTTAATTGCAATGCTTTAGTCAAGGTGTGTATGAGAAGTTTGATGACAAGTCTTCGTCAAGCCTTCTGGATAATAGAACGTTTTCCCGCTTATTAGAGGCGCTTATTTCAAATTACGGCAAAAAGGGTGGGCGCTTATTAGAGGGGGCGCTTATTTCAAATTTCGGCAAAAAGGGTGGGCGCTTATTAGAGGGGGCGCTTATTTCAAATTTCGGCAAAAAGGGTGTAGGCAATAGGACTAACAATTTTAAAAGAACAAATATTGCGTGTGCATGAACTCTGCAAGCACATGGATATTGAAATGACAATGGTTCACTGAAAAGACACTAATTTGTCACTTTCAAAGCGTCTAGTTTTATAGGTTAAACATTGTGTTTAAAATAAAACAAAACAAACACTGTTGGTCAGCTTGAATTGTTGTGTATTCTTTTTACTGTAATCACACATACATAAACTTTATTAATGTGTCAAGACTACTAGCGTACCACAAGTGGTACACTAATCGGGGACGCTTAATTAAGACACAATTACATTTACAAATAGATATATGAAAAGGAAATATATATGTGTATATATATATAATCAAGAGAAAATGAGGTAAGAGAAGGAATCCCTGGTATTGGGGTCTTGACCCATCATGTGCCCCGTTAATTCTATTTTTAGAATCAATCTATCTTTAGAACGGAACGTGATTGGTCAGATCATATAAGGCGAGGTCGCGGAGGCCGTTACGCACGGTTTTGATATGAAAAGTATTGAGCGAAGTCAAGCGAAGAAAATCTTCTCAACTTTAGTCGAACATTTTACAAATTTTTACTTCGAAAACTCAATAAAGGATTTTACCAAATTATCCTTTCGGGATTTGACTGAAATTATTGTGAATTTGGGACACTTGAGACGATTCTAAATAGAGGAAAACAGCTTCAGTTTGCCATGTCCTTCGACAGAGAAAACCGATAAGTGCAAGGAGTCGTTTTGTTGTAGCCGGCGTCTTGTAGGACTGCAGATGGTTGAATTTAAAAATTTTCATGTCCACAATATGGCTGGTGCTTCAAGGTTTTGGTGATGTTGGCTCTTGTAAAGTTTCCTTCGTGTTTTCCAACCTGAGAATAACGCTTGGACTTCGTAATTGTTGAATACAAGTGCCGGTAAGACCACTTTAACTTTAGAGTTTGTTTTCGTAATTGCTTTGACTTTGATCGTTGTGTAGTTTATATTTGTAGCACTTTAATTTTGCTCAATTCGCCTGAGTATTCGTAAAATCCTTCAATCAGTTAGAGAATTAAATTGTGGCCTTTTCTCAGAGAGTTGACGATATTGTTTCGCTCAGTTTTGTATTTGTATTCAGTGCAGACTTTGCATGTAAACATCATAGAAATCGTGCGACCACTGCTTTGTTATCTTGGAGCAGCAGAAGCTGTGTAGTCTTTTGCTTTTCTTTTTACTGCGGTTCTCAGTATTATGCGAACTCAGACATAACAGTCGGCTGGAACTTGGTTTTTCGCTACCCGTCAATCAAATTCAAAACTCAAACGAATTCAAAACTAAATACATTCTTCGACCAAATGATCCATAATTTAGCTCAAAACCATGTTTGGTTTCCATTTGGTGGGTCTTCTGACTTATATTTTTAAGTTTACTGATTTTTCGGCAGCGAAAAACCAAGTTCCAGCCGACTGCTTGAATGTCTGAGTTCGCATAATACTGAGAATCGCAGTAATGGCAAAAAATAAAAGTTTTTGAAAGGAAAAACCAAGGTAAGGTTGAGTATTTTAAAATTCTACAAGTCAAGAGCGCGGGCATGGTAACTAAAGCTAAAAATAGCTTCGATCTAAAAATAGAATTAACGGGGCACATGATGGGGTACCAGGGATTCCTTCTCTTACCTCATTTTCTCTTGATATAATATAAATATGAATGAAATAAAATTATAGAATCGTAATCCTATAATCCCCCTATTAGCGTGAATCACTTGTAATTCAAAAAACGTGATATACATGGTACATTGTAAAATAACACAATTCTAACGCGCGCTCTGATTGGTTAGCTACTATGTTTACAATCTAAACACGGCTGAAGTAAACAAACCCAGCGCGGGCCCGATTGTCGTCAGTAGCGCGCGCACTTCAACTGTAATTTTATTCAAAAACACAACAGAATCCTCAACTTTCTTGCCATGTTTGTCACCATTGTTGTTATTTTTTAATCAAAAATCCATAGTTTCGGTGTATCGCAATGTTTTCAACACCAGAGTTGAAGAAACGTTTGATTTTGAGATTGTTTTAGAGAATACCTGAACTGACGCTTTGACGTGTTTTACTTGATCACAACAAGCTCGAGCTCGGTTCATATCAAACGAATGCTGATTGGCTGTTCAATCCATTTTTGATGTTAGGAGAATTTAGTGTTTGCGGCTAATAAAGCTGATTTATTTCACCTTTAATATAATTTTGCGTCTCGTTATTTTACAAAACAAATAGAAAAAGTTTTCCCGTGTTTACATAGCCTGATATAAACACTCGGGAAAGTTTGGGAGAAGTCTCAAGCTCTGTGTAAAACCTCGCCTACTGCTCGGTTTTACACAATAGCTCTCGACTTCTCCCAAACTTCCCTCGTGTTTATATCAGGCTATGTAAACACAGGAAACGTTTTCTATTTGTTAAATGTAACCGCTGCCATTTACAATATATCGGAGAAACCAAACGACGACTAAAGGACAGATTTAATGAACACAGACGCCTAATCGACACACCTAACCCTAGTCCAGTCCCGGACTCACTTTCTATCCGCTCCGAGAAGCTGAAGTCGCGGAGGAAAGAGAGTCCAGTATAACTTGCATGCGCATGGCAGCTTAGCAGCCAATCAGATCGGAGCTGAATAGAGCAAATCGACTAACACAATGTTTACATTCTTTGACCCATTTCAGATCTTTTGGGAATACGGTTCTTTGTCTGTTGTGATTTCGATTTCAATAGACATTTCAATAGCATTGATATGGAAATCAATGAAAATGTTGTTTGCAAAAGTTTTGAATTGGGTTAAAGAATGCAAACATTGAGTCGGCCGATTTTGGACTCTCTTTCCTCCGCGACTTCAGCTTGTCGGAGCGGATAGAAAGTGAGTCCGGGAATGGACTAACCTAACCCTAAATCCAATCCCACTTCCGTTTCTGAACATTTTCTTTCTAATCCTAACCACTCTGCAAATGATTTGCAACTAATCCCCCTAGAACTTATTTCTTCGCCGAGGGATTCAATACGTAAAGCCAGAGAAGCTCACCTAATAGATAAAGGGAAAACCCTTGAACCTTTAGGTCTCAATAAGCGTGATGAACTGTAGTTTTTTATCTTTTAATCTATGTTGTAATGTTTTTACGTCATCTATCATCTCCTGTTTTGTCTCATTGTGTAATAGCTATATATTTGTATTCACCATTTGTAAATCTCTCCTTAACCTGAAGAAGGCTAGTCTGGCTAGCCGAAATATAGTTACTAAAAAATATACGTTGTATTGGTCTTTGCTGAGTCCTTGGACTACTTGCTTCACTTATTGGCCATTACAAAAAAGAGCAGGGGACTGGGACCAAGTCCGTAAAACTAATTCAATAAGAAACTAGCAAAAGTGGGCATCATTTTCTGACAGAGCAGATCAAACTTAGCCTCCTATGCAGACTTTGTGTAGCGCTTCCGGTTCCCGTCATTCCTCCACTGCGTCTGCTCAGACTCGAACAACATTCCTTTCTACGAATTTGACCAATCAGAGAAAGCCCCACAAAAGCTTGTGGGTACGACCTTGACCTTGGCCGTCTTTTCCGCGAACAAGGCAATGAATCGGCGATCACGGTGGAGAGTGAGCGTATGGATGACTGTTATAGAAAAGTAAGCCAAGTTTTTCGTATAAATAAGTTCAATATTCATCAGAAAAAGCCCATAGATGCCATAACTTTAGAAAAGAAAGACGTTTCTAGAAATCTTCCCACTGATTCGGGAACATCGCTAGTATTTCAGGCTATACCTTTAATGTTTGAGCTCGTATTATAATATAGCAATTAAAGTGAATCATTGGATCATTACTACCATTTTCGATCAACTGTAATAGCGAAACTATTTGACGGTTGTGTCTAGTTTCAAACGTTAGGTTTGCTGGCGGCGGCTTCGTTTGTGGACGTGAATGTTATGGTTTTGACATGCAATTTGTCGACGTTTGACAGGTATATTCTTAGCATTTTGGCATGGGAAACTACACGTTTAGAACTTATTTCATCTTTTATTAGTATTTTTACAGCCATCTTGAAACTTGAACCACTCTACTAAAAGCTGAAATAAGTTCTAAGTGTAGTCGGCAAGGTCTTTTAATCCACTGATCAAGTCTTTCTAATATAGAGGGAATATCCAACAGACTCTTCTACCAAATATCCTTCAGGCTTGTACGGTTTTTCTTAGATTCCTCTTTCTTGCATATATAGTGTCAAATTTAAGACTTTCTTTGGCGTATGTTCTGTATTCACGCGATACATACAAACGTGGGAAAATGACAAATTTGCATATCACCTAGCAATTTGATTGGTTGATAGAAAACAATGTAGGAAGGAATGTTGTTCGAGTCTGAGCAGACGCAGTGGAGGAATGACGGGAACCGGAAGCGCTACACAAAGTCTGCATAGGAGGCTAATCAAACTTAGCTAATCTGGAAAGTTTGGTGAACTTTGGCTTAATATTGATGATGCTAGAGGGCATCAAAGATGTACATTTTCCCATACAAACTCTTTATTTTTTTACGTTGTCTACCCAAACCATACATTCACTGTAAAATCTCAAAATTTCAAAAGTTTATAATTCCGACAGAATTCACTCAAATCACATCAAACTTTGCACATATGATAATTTCAACATGTTGTTTCATGTCATAAACCAGGAGCCCATAAGTAGGAGCGTCCATACGGTATTGGGTAGTGTCACAGCGTTTTCACAAGTGTGGTTATTTTTAGAACAGTTTTCCCGCAAATTTTAACCAATCAGAGAACGTTTCCGGTATGACGTTTTTTATGAATTTTGATGAGATGGCAGGTAAAATAAAGATGGCATCTGATAGCGACAAAGAGTATTCTTCAAGTGAACTAAACTACGAATCGTCTAGTGATAGTTGTGGAGTTTGAAGACATGCTATTCAAAAACAAATTCCCTGAAACTGCATGATGAGCGACAAGACGAGTCACGACCGACACGAGTGAATCAAATTACAAATAAGATTGGTGAAAGTAAGCGTGTTTGTTGTCTTTTCTGTTACCTAAAATGACTTAAAAATGGATTGTGAGTAGTAGGGAAATAGGAGTTCTGGGCCACGGGCGCACCGGTGCACACCGGTGCCAACCGATACCATCCGAGTTCTGGACCACGGGCCGTCCGGTGCAGCCTGGAGAAGGACCCTCTCCGGGCCATTGCACAGGTCCCACCTCTGGAGTTATTTTGAAAACGATCCTAGCCGTTCCGCCGCACCGGCCTAAGGATTTGTGCTATGCCACGACTATTTTTTAGAACGACATTTTTCGCTGACGTTTTTTTTTATTTCCCCTAGTTTTCCCTCATTTTCCCGTGAGTCAGCAGTTCGTGACACAAACAGTGACGTCATCGAGGGTCTTATTACGTTCTGTTGATCTGATATTGTTTAGTTAATGTTTGTAAATCGCTTTGAATAACTAATTTGATACATTTTAGAAAACTTCCGAAAGAAGTGACCCACCAACCAACGTAATTTTTGTGGTCATTGAAAGTTTTATCCCGGTAGTGTTTTCAACATGTAACTATGTGTGCTTTTCTTTAGATTTCCGAGATAAGTGGTCTATTGTTTCATCAACAGGTGACCATATGTAAACATTAATCCACACGCGCGAGTCTTTTTAAAATGTGATTCATTTACAACTTGGCAAGTCTGTATTGCTCACAACATTTCTTTAAAGAATGCGCAATCATATTTTCTAAATCTGTAAAATCATCCGAAAGTCGCGCCTTCCGTAGAATTTTACACCAGCCATAATATTGTTCTTCACTCGAGTTCAACTGGTCCTTGCTTAACCAGACTATAGGGACTGCATGGGAAAGGAAAACTATAGGCTTCCATGATGTACGTGAACAACAATCGAATGATACGACCGTTCCCATCAGCCAAAGGGGTGTATTTCTAAAAAATGTGTACACCAACCAAGCTAGTAGGTGAATCAAATCTTTCAAAGCTTGTGCACCGTCATTCACGTTTAGAGTAAACCATCGCCAATTATACTGGTCAATCAAAGTCTGCATTTCTTTTCCAACAGTGCTTGTGTAATAATGAATGTTTCCTTCAAATTCTACCAATCGATCGTGACTACTACCTTCTCCTATCGTGTAGAATTGTTTACGATGATTCATGAGTATCTTGTGAACTTCACATCGTAGATTGTGTTCTAGCAATCCACCATCGCGATATTTACTATGTTGATGTAAGTAATTATAAGCTTTAATAAACACTGATCAAAACTGATACCAATTGAAGTAAACCGTTCAAACATCAGAGAAGTCCGACAAGACATAAAGAGAAAGATATCAACACCAAATCGTGTCACGCTTGTTCAACTTCATTTAAAACGGATCACCGAACACATATATTATAGGACTACACAGGAACCCCAACCTATAACAAACGCCGCAAACATTACACAGGGATCCCAATTTCAAAAGTTTCTGAATAAGTCAGGGAGGGGGGTACTTAAAATCACATAAAATCGTGGTAACTAGAGTCTATCGTGGTAACTAGAGTCTATCGTGGTAACTAGAGTCTATCGTGGTAACTAGAGTCTATCGTGGTAACTAGAGTCTATCGTGGTAACTAGAGTCTATCGTGGTAACTAGTCTATCAATCAATAACTTTACTAATTTAAGTGTCAAGCTAGTAGCTGGCCATCAGTAGCCTGCTAATTGGGGACATTATAAAAGAACTATGAAATGAAACTGAAATGTTAAGTAAAGATTTGAAAACCTAAATATCTCCTAAATGTCGTCGTAACGAAAGCCGTCTATCGTAGTAACGAGATCCCAAAATAGTAAATAACAGTTAATAGTCCTGAAACAAATTATCATCTTGATGTTTTATTATAAAACACATGAGTGGTCTCAGACTAAATCGGCAAGCTACGTCTATCAGTAGATATAACATTTACATTACCACCGCTACACACTCATATAATGCTAGTCAGTCTTAGGTGTGGTGGGTCTGAGGATCATGGCGGTTACTATTTGTCTGAGCTTCTCAGCTTGGCCGTTAATGTTTTCCCAATTCATTAGCTTGAGTATTAGATTGCATGTTTGTGTTACATCTATTAGTATTCTTCTTCTTCTTATTATTCTTCTATATATATTTGTCTCTACTCAAGCGTACCTAGGCCAAGCAATGACAGGAAGTCTATTGCCATTGTTTTACGCTGCAAAGTTGGATGGCTGGTAACTGCCATGATCCTTCGATCTCATCTTTAAGACCTTTTGAGTGACTCATTTATTTGAAACAAGTCTGTAGTAGTTTGCGAAAGACCTTTTTATATATACCTTTTAGTATAAAAATTCCATATTTAAATTCAGACTTTTGGTTGTATCACTAGATATTTGTAATAAACACGTTAGCAGAAAATTCTAGAATTGTAAGTTTCATCAACCTCTATGTTGCTATGGTGATCCCATGTAATATACAACCAAACTAATATCGCTATTCAATTAGCCATTATCAAATCGAGCAGGGGACTGGGAACGAGTTTATTAGAATTAATGTAATTATGAAATTAAGTTCATGACATGAAAGAGCATGTTGAAATTAGCATCTGTGCAAAGTTTGATGTGATTTGAGCGAATTTTATCGGAATTATAAACTTTTGAAATTGTGTTGTCCAGCCAAAAGTTTACAGTGAATGTATGGTTTGGATGGACAACATCAAAAATTTACAGAGTTTGTATGGGAAAATATACATATTTGATGCCCTGGCATCGATCGTCAATATTAAGCCGAAGTTCACCAAACTTTGCAGACAAGCTAAGTTTGACCTGCTCTCTCAGAAAATGATGCCCATTTTTGCTAGTTTTATTGAATTAGTTTTACGGACTTGGTCCCAGTCCCCTGCTCGATTTGGTAATGGCTAATATTATTATTCATTCAAAATATATACTCGTTTCTGATTGGCTGACGTCATCGTCCTACAATTTTTGTGGCTGTACTCTGACGTCACAGCGCGTTTGTTGGGCGGAAAAAATGGCTTCAAACACAGTCTTAAGTTATTATTCAATAAAGCAAAATCACCTTAATCATGCTTTCATGTTATATATTTTGAATGAATAATAAAACAATTACTGGATTCGGCTATCGTATGATATGAAGAATAATGCAAACCTCGGCTTCGGCGAATAACAGCCACGGCACCTCGGTCTGCATAATTCTTCATATCATACTCAGCCTCATCCAATAATTGCTTAATGTCTCTACTGCCAAACTACAAGTAAAGTTCAATAGTATACTGAACACATGGCAGCCATATTGTTTCAGAGAGGATCATGGGTAAACTAACGTTGTATTGCCGTTGGCCAATAGCTAATATTGAACTATAAATTCAGGTGAAAGTGAAAATGATGAAAGTGCCTGCCAATAACGTAAGCGGAATACATTTAAAGTACCCATGAAACGAAAATGTCGATCCTTGTTTTATTGTACATTATCATTGTTTGGTCTTTCTCTGAACATTTGCTGTATTTAACCGTCCACTTTGAGTGTGCGAACATTTTCTTTTCGCGGATCGAAAATTATAATTTTCAACCAAAATGTGCGACAAGAGACTGGGCCCTTGACAATGGCTCGGTGACGTCAAGAGGTTTGCATTCCTTTGTTGTGCACAACTCTTGACGTCACATTTCTATAGTTTGACCATACGGGAATTGTCGCACTTTGAAACCCAAAATGTCCAACTTCGAGCGCAAAATAAAAATGTGTTCTTCAAGTTTAATTCACTTTTTATTAACGCCATGTAAACAAGCAAATACTAAACTATCGTAGTAGCAAATGAAAATGGGGTCTGTTTTTTATTTGTCGTTTCATAGGTACTTTAAAGAGAGATCTTGAAGCTGAGATATTTGCCTCATAGAACTGATGAGAACTGTTTGGACTGTGTACCAATCAAACAAGGGTGTAAAATAGACACGAAATACTTTACACTCTTGCATTGATACTTTGTGCATATAAACCTATTTCAAAAAAGGTTGGCAGCCTTACAGGACGGTTTGTAGGTCATTGATTATTCTGAAAACAGATAAACATTTCGACCAAAAGCGCAAATGAAAGAATGGTGTACAAATGTCGCTTGCTCAAGATGCCGTAAGAAGAATAAGTACCCAAGATCTGCTTGTCTTTGGGTCCTATGACCGATGGCGCAGATAACTAGTTTTGAAATAGGTTTTAATCAAGAGAAAATTCCGACATACAAAAATAGAGAACTAAATTTATTTATTAAGAATTTCATAACTAATAATTAAGGTTAGTCAAATGTACCGTAGAAGGTTAGGACCCACTTCAATAACATACCCGAGCAGCCCTGGGGCAGACATGGAATCTCAGGATTCTCGTATCCCGCATTGACCTGAACACGCTGGGTACCAGGCTCCTGCTTGGCAACTTGCACTTTCTTTAAGTTTTTCCTTAATATCTTTGTACTAACTGTACTCTTCTTGGTTCCTGTTGCACTTTTTGATTTTGTGTTGATAGTTTTAATTTTTGGAGGTCTTTGTAATAAGAAAACACCTTTATTACCATTACTACTTGCAAATGCACTTCCGTATAATGCACTTCCGGTTTCATCGCTTCCTGTATTATCACTTCCCGTATCATCGTTTTCAATTTGTGCGCTTCCATCATCAGTATCTCCCATATCACTATCTATTGGTCTTGCAATATGACTTCTATCATTTATGTATTCAGTAAAACTTGCAGAGTCGCTTTGTGTTAGGTTATAAAGGTCGTCCACGATGCTTTCTTCTGTTTCAGAAGTGTTATCTTCAGTAGATACTGGCCGTACAACATTCCCTCGACGCACTCCAGGGGGGTAGGGGAAGTCGAAAGATGGATTCTGAAAGAGCGAAAAAAAGGTAAAACTGCTGGTTTGAAAGCAATCCGTGGAGAGATGCAGGAACTATTTTGTAGGTACGAACAAGAGAAGCTAATGAAGAATGTTTTGGATTCAACATGGCCGCCATGACGGTCACATGAAATCCAACAATAGTCCAAATTAACTGGATTTTCAAAGTGTCACGTGATGTTCCTGGTCGGTTCATCATGAAAGAATGTGTTTGTTTTCTATCAGTAAGTACTATAATAACAAGAATCTTACGCTTAATTTGATGGTCTGTATCTTGGTTGCTTGTTGCTTTGTTTGATCGTCAATAACCTGTTCTTCAAGGTCTTCAACATCAGTGTCTTGTTTACTAGTATCCAGGTGTAGCGTACCGAAGCCATTCACTACTCGATCACCAATCTCATTCAGTGGATTGTCAATAAGTTTAAGTCTCCAAATACCTCGTGGGTTTTCACCTTAAACATTAAGTAAGTCAAACTAGTTGAAATGTGTAAAATACTAAACCCAAGCTATAAGCAAACATTTCCCTGTGCTCCGGTAGAGTTTGCTGAGAGAAGGCGCAGCGCTATGATGACTTACGTCTCCGTGGTATTCTCTCATTTTCTTGGTTTGGGTTTTCCTATGCTACAAGTAAGGGAGGACTGGGCACTAGCAAGGTGAGCAGAGACATTCTCTATGTAGTAGAATATACTCAAACGGTCGAAATGCGCTTCATTCTTTTTACTATAACGTAACGATTCAACTAAACATAATAGAAATATAAATTACTATTTACAAAATGACTGATAAACTAGAAAAGAAGCCAAAAAAGAGAAAAATACTTACACACGTTGAGCTTACAAAGACGAACTTGAACTAACTAATTATGCTTAAAACTGGAACTAAACTACTAGAACTTTGCATCATGACAAAAGGACGGAAAACAAAAGACGAATACTTCTACTAAACATAAATCCCAAAGGAAAACACAAACTGAATAAATTGGCCGCAACACTCTATAGCTGAGTTCATACAGACTAAAGCTTACTCACCCCAACAATGTACTGTCATGAATGACCAATTATCAAGACCCTCTTTGGAGTCGTCATAGCGACGTGTCGACAGCATCTCGTTCTTAGTTCCGGATGGTGACGTCAGCAAAAGACTGACATCACCACGGCGACGGTGAATAAAACTGACAGTCAGTACCACGTGTTCAAGTTTGATGATTTCGGCTACGGTTCCCTGGCAACCTTGTGTTGGAACGTCAATATTGAGGAATCCTCCGGCAGGAATGTCCCTACGAAAATTATACATCAACGTCATAATTATAGCCTACGTATAACTAACCTCACCCTGGCACTAATCATAGGTCATTATAGCCTACGTATAACTACCCTCACCCTGGCACTAATCATACGTCATTATAACCTACGTATAACTAACCTCACCCTGGCACTAATCATAAGTCATTATAGCCTACGTATAACTACCCTCACCTTGGCACTAACCATAAACAATGTATAGCTACCCTCACCCTGGCACTAATCATTCGTCATTATACACTACGTATAGCTACCCTCACCCTGGCACTAATCATAAGTCATTATAGCCTACGTATAACTACCCTCACCTTGGCACATAACCATAAACAATACGTATATAGCTACCCTCACCCTGGCACTAATCATTCGTCATTATACACTACGTATAGCTACCCTCACCTTGGCACTAATCATACGTCATTATACACTACGTATAGCTACCCTCACCCTGGCACTAATCATACGTCATTATACACTACGTATAGCTACCCTCACCCCGGCACTAATCATAGCTCATTATAGCCTACGTATAGCTACCCTCACCTTGGCACTAATCATAAATTATACATGTATAGCTACCCTCACCCTGGCACTAATCATTCGTCATTATAGACTACGTATAGCTACCCTCACCTTGGCACTAATCATACGTCATTATACACTACGTATAGCTACCCTCACCCTGGCAGTATTCATACGTCATTATACACTACGTATCGCTACCCTCACCTTGGCACTAACCATAAACAATGTATAGCTACCCTCACCCTGGCACTAATCATTCGTCATTATAGACTACGTATAGCTACCCTCACCCTGGCACTAATCATACGTCATTATACACTACGTATAGCTACCCTCACCCTGGCACTAATCATACGTCATTATACACTACGTATAGCTACCCTCACCTGGCACTAATCATACGTCATTATACACTACGTATAGCTACCCTCACCCTGGCACTAATCATACGACATTATACACTACGTATAGCTACCCTCACCCTGGCACTAATCATACGTCATTATACACTACGTATAGCTACCCTCACCCTGGCGCTAATCATACGTCATTATACACTACGTATAGCTACCCTCACCCTGGCGCTAATCATACGTCATTATACACTACGTATAGCTACCCTCACCCTGGCACTAATCATACGTCATTATACACTACGTATAGCTACCCTCACCCTGGCGCTAATCATACGTCATTATACACTACGTGTAGCTACCCTCACCCTGGCACTAATCATACGTCATTGTACACTACGTATCGCTACCCTCACCTTGGCACTAATCATACGTCATTATACACTACGTATAGCTACCCTCACCTTGGCACTAATCATACGTCATTATGCACTACGTATAGCTACCCTCACCCTGGCACTAATCATACGTCATTATACACTACGTATAGCTACCCTCACCCTGGCGCTAATCATACGTCATTATACACTACGTGTATAGCTACCCTCACCCTGGCACTAATCATACGTCATTATACACTACGTATAGCTACCCTCACCTTGGCACTAATCATACGTTCATTATACACTACGTATAGCTACCCTCACCTTGGCACTAATCATACGTCATTATGCACTACGTATAGCTACCCTCACCCTGGCACTAATCATACGTCATTATACACTACGTATAGCTACCCTCACCCTGGCACTAATCATACGTCATTATACACTACGTATAGCTACACTCACCCTGGCACTAATCATACGTCATTATACACTACGTATAGCTACCCTCACCCTGGCACTAATCATACGTCATTATACACTACGTATAGCTACCCTCACCCTGGCGCTAATCATACGTCATTATACACTACGTGTAGCTACCCTCACCCTGGCACTAATCATACGTCATTATACACTACGTATCGCTACCCTCACCTTGGCACTAATCATACGTCATTATACACTACGTATAGCTACCCTCACCTTGGCACTAATCATACGTCATTATACACTACGTATAGCTACCCTCACCCTGGCACTAATCATACGTCATTATACACTACGTATAGCTACCCTCACCCTGGCGCTAATCATACGTCATTATACACTACGTGTAGCTACCCTCACCCTGGCACTAATCATACGTCATTGTACACTACGTATCGCTACCCTCACCTTGGCACTAATCATACGTCATTATACACTACGTATAGCTACCCTCACCTTGGCAGTAATCATACGTCATTGTACACTACGTATCGCTACCCTCACCCTGGCACTAATCATACGTCATTATACACTACGTATAGCTACACTCACCCTGGCACTAATCATACGTCATTATACACTACGTTTAACTACCCTCACCCTGGCAGTAATCATACGTCATTATACACTACGTATAGCTACCCTCACCCTGGCACTAATCATACGTCATTATACACTACGTATAGCTACCCTCACCCTGGCAGTAATCATACGTCATTATACACTACGTATAGCTACCCTCACCCTGGCACTAATCAAACGTCATTATACACTACGTATAGCTACCCTCACCCTGGCACTAATCATACGTCATTGTACACTACGTATAGCTACCCTCACCCTGGCACTAATCATACGTCATTATACACTACGTATACCCTGCTACCCTCACCCTGGGCACTAATCATAAGTCATTATAGCCTACGTATAGCTACCCTCACCCTGGCACTAATCAAACGTCATTATACACTACGTATAGCTACACTCACCCTGGCACTAATCATACGTCATTATACACTACGTATAGCTACCCTCACCTTGGCACTAACCATATACACTACGTATAGCTACCCTCACCCTGGGCACTAATCATACGTCATTATACACTACGTACGTATAGCTACCCTCACCCTGGCACTAATCATACGTCATTATAGCCTACGTATAGCTACCCTCACCCTGGCACTAATCATAGGTCATTATACACTACGTATAGCTACCCTCACCCTGGCACTAATCATACGTCATTATAGCCTACGTATAGCTACCCTCACCCTGGCACTAATCATACGTCATTATAGCCTACGTATAGCTACCCTCACCCTGGCACTAATCATAGGTCATTATAGCCTACGTATAACTACCCTCACTCGGGCACTAATCATACGTCATTATACACTACATGTACGTATAGCTACCCTCACCCTGGCACTAATCATACGTCATTGTACACTACGTATAGCTACCCTCACCCTGGCACTAATCATACGTCATTGTACACTACGTATAGCTACACTCACCTGGCACTAATCACTAATATAAACAACGTATAGATACCCTCACCCTGGCACTAATCATACGTCATTATACACTACGTATAGCTACACTCACCCTGGCACTATCCATACGTCATTATAGCCTACGTATAACTACCCTCACCCTGGCAGTAATCATACGTCATTGTACACTACGTTTAGCTACCCTCACCCTGGCACTAATCAAACGTCATTATAGCACTACGTATAGCTACCCTCACCCTGGCACTAATCATACGTCATTATACACTACGTGTAGCTACACTCACCCTGGCACTAACCATAAACAACGTATAGTATAGCTACCCTCACCCTGGCACTAATCATACGTCATTATACACTACGTATAGCTACACTCACCTTGGCACTAACCATAAACAACGTATAGATACCCTCACCCTGGCACTAATCATACGTCATTATACACTACGTATAGCTACACTCACCTTGGCACTAACCATAAATACAACGTATAGCTACCCTCACCCTGGCACTAATCATACGTCATTATACACTACGTATAGCTACACTCACCTTGGCACTAATCATACGTCATTATACACTACGTATAGCTACCCTCACCCTGGCACTAATCATACGTCATTATACACTACGTGTAGCTACACTCACCCTGGCACTAATCATACGTCATTATACACTACGTATAGCTACCCTCACCCTGGCACTAATCATACGTCATTATACACTACGTATAGCTACCCTCACCCTGGCACTAATCATACGTCATTATACACTACGTGTAGCTACCCTCACCCTGGCACTAATCATACGTCATTGTACACTACGTATAGCTACCCTCACCTTGGCACTAATCATACGTCATTATACACTACGTATAGCTACCCTCACCTTGGCACACAATCATACGTCATTATACACTACGTATAGCTACCCTCACCCTGGCACTAATCATACGTCATTATACACTACGTATAGCTACCCTCACCCTGGCACTAATCATACGTCATTATACACTACGTATAGCTACCCTCACCCTGGCACTAATCATACGTCATTATACACTACGTATAGCTACCCTCACCCTGGCACTAATCATACGTCATTATACACTACGTATAGCTACCCTCACCCTGGCACTAATCATACGTCATTATACACTACGTATAGCTACCCTCACCCTGGCACTAATCATACGTCATTATACACTACGTATAGCTACCCTCACCTTGGCACTAATCATACGTCATTATACACTACGTATAGCTACCCTCACCCTGGCACTAATCATACGTCATTATACACTACGTATAGCTACCCTCACCCTGGCACTAATCATACGTCATTATACACTACGTATAGCTACCCTCACCCTGGCACTAATCATACGTCATTATACACTACGTGTAGCTACCCTCACCCTGGCACTAATCATACGTCATTATACACTACGTATAGCTACCCTCACCTTGGCACTAATCATACGTCATTATACACTACGTATAGCTACCCTCACCTTGGCACTAATCATACGTCATTATACACTACGTATAGCTACCCTCACCCTGGCACTAATCATACGTCATTATACACTACGTATAGCTACCCTCACCCTGGCACTAATCATACGTCATTATAGCCTACGTATAACTACCCTCACCCTGGCACTAATCATACGTCATTATACACTACGTATAGCTACCCTCACCCTGGCAGTAATCATACGTCATTATACACTACGTATAGCTACCCTCACCCTGGCACTAATCATACGTCATTATACACTACGTGTAGCTACCTTCACCCTGGCACTAATCAAACGTCATTATACACTACGTATAGCTACACTCACCCTGGCACTAATCATACGTCATTGTACACTACGTATAGCTACCCTCACCCTGGCACTAATCATAGGTCATTATAGCCTACGTATAGCTACCCTCACCTTGGCACTAACATACATAAACACGTATAGCTACCCTCACCCGGGCACTAATCATACGTCATTATACACTACATGTACGTATAGCTACCCTCACCCTGGCACTAATCATACGTCATTATAGCCTACGTATAGCTACCCTCACCCTGGCACTAATCATAGGTCATTATAGCCTACGTATAACTACCCTCACCCTGGCACTAATCATACGTCATTATAGCCTACGTATAGCTACCCTCACCCTGGCACTAATCATAGGTCATTATAGCCTACGTATAGCTACCCTCACCCTGGCACTAATCATAGGTCATTATAGCCTACGTATAACTACCCTCACTCGGGCACTAATCATACGTCATTATACACTACATGTACGTATAGCTACCCTCACCCTGGCACTAATCATACGTCATTGTACACTACGTATAGCTACCCTCACCCTGGCACTAATCATACGTCATTGTACACTACGTATAGCTACACTCACCCTGGCACTAACCATAAACAACGTATAGATACCCTCACCCTGGCACTAATCATACGTCATTATACACTACGTATAGCTACACTCACCCTGGCACTATCCATACGTCATTATAGCCTACGTATAACTACCCTCACCCTGGCAGTAATCATACGTCATTGTACACTACGTTTAGCTACTCTCACCCTGGCGCTAATCAAACGTCATTATAGCCTACGTATAGCTACCCTCACCCTGGCACTAATCATACGTCATTATACACTACGTGTAGCTACACTCACCCTGGCACTAACCATAAACAACGTATAGATACCCTCACCCTGGAACTAATCATACGTCATTATACACTACGTATAGCTACACTCACCTTGGCACTAACCATACGTCATTAACACGTATAGATACCCTCACCCTGGCACTAATCATACGTCATTATACACTACGTATAGCTACACTCACCTTGGCACTAACCATAAACATACGTACGTACGTATAGATACCCTCACCCTGGCACTAATCATACGTCATTATACACTACGTATAGCTACACTCACCTTGGCACTAACCATACGTAAACACTACGTATAGATACCCTCACCCTGGCACTAATCATACGTCATTATACACTACGTGTAGCTACACTCACCCTGGCACTAATCATACGTCATTATACACTACGTATAGCTACCCTCACCCTGGCACTAATCATACGTCATTATACACTACGTATAGCTACCCTCACCCTGGCTCTAATGATACATCATTATAGCCTACGTGTAGCTACCCTCACCCTGGCACTAATCATACGTCATTATAGCCTACGTGTAGCTACCCTCACCCTGGCACTAATCATACGTCATTGTACACTACGTATCGCTACCCTCACCCTGGCACTAATCATACGTCATTATACACTACGTATAGCTACCCTCACCCTGGCACTAATCATACGTCATTATACACTACGTACGTATAGCTACCCTCACCCTGGCACTAATCATACGTCATTATACACTACGTATAGCTACCCTCACCCTGGCACTAATCATACGTCATTATACACTACGTATAGCTACACTCACCCTGGCACTAATCATACGTCATTATACACTACGTATAGCTACCCTCACCCTGGCACTAATCATACGTCATTATACACTACGTATAGCTACCCTCACCCTGGCACTAATCATACGTCATTATACACTACGTATAGCTACCCTCACCCTGGCACTAATCATACGTCATTATACACTACGTATAGCTACCCTCACCCTGGCACTAATCATACGTCATTATACACTACGTATAGCTACCCTCACCCTGGCACTAATCATACGTCATTATACACTACGTATAGCTACCCTCACCCTGGCACTAATCATACGTCATTATACACTACGTATAGCTACCCTCACCCTGGCACTAATCATACGTCATTATACACTACGTATAGCTACCCTACCCTCACCCTGGCACTAATCATACGTCATTATACACTACGTATAGCTACCCTCACCTTGGCACTAATCATACGTCATTATACACTACGTATAGCTACCCTCACCCTTGGCACTAATCATACGTCATTGTACACTACGTATAGCTACCCTCACCCTGGCACTAATCATACGTCATTATACACTACGTATAGCTACCCTCACCCTGGCACTAACATACGTCATTATAGCCTACGTATAGCTACCCTCACCCTGGCAGTAATCATACGTCATTATACACTACGTATAGCTACCCTCACCCTGGCAGTAATCATACGTCATTATACACTACGTATAGCTACCCTCACCCTGGCACTAATCATACGTCATTATACACTACGTATAGCTACCCTCACCCTGGCACTAATCATACGTCATTATACACTACGTATAGCTACACTCACCCTGGCACTAATCATACGTCATTATACACTACGTATAGCTACCCTCACCCTGGCACTAATCATACGTCATTATACACTACGTATAGTACCCTCACCCTGGCACTAATCATATAGCTACCCTCACCCTCATTATACACTACGTATAGCTACCCTCACCCTGGCACTAATCATACGTCATTATACACTACGTATAGCTACCCTCACCCTGGCACTAATCATACGTCATTATACACTACGTATAGCTACCCTCACCCTGGCACTAATCATACGTCATTATAGCCTACGTATAGCTACCCTCACCCTGGCACTAATCATACGTCATTATACACTACGTATAGCTACCCTCACCCTGGCACTAATCATACGTCATTATACACTACGTATAGCTACCCTCACCCTGGCACTAATCATACGTCATTATACACTACGTATAGCTACCCTCACCCTGGCACTAATCATACGTCATTATAGCCTACGTATAGCTACACTCACCCTGGCACTAATCATACGTCATTATACACTACGTATAGCTACCCTCACCCTGGCACTAATCATACGTCATTATACACTACGTATAGCTACCCTCACCCTGGCACTAATCATACGTCATTATAGCCTACGTATAGCTACCCTCACCCTGGCACTAATCATAGGTCATTATACACTACGTATAGCTACCCTCACCCTGGCACTAATCATAGGTCATTATACACTACGTATAACTACCCTCACCCTGGCACTAATCATACGTCATTATACACTACGTATAGCTAGCTACCCTCACCCTGGCACTAATCATACGTCATTGTACACTACGTATAGCTACCCTCACCCTGGCACTAATCATACGTCATTGTACACTACGTATAGCTACACTCACCCTGGCACTAACCATAAACAACGTATAGATACCCTCACCCTGGCACTAATCATACGTCATTATACACTACGTATAGCTACACTCACCCTGGCACTAATCATACGTCATTATAGCCTACGTATAGCTACCCTCACCCTGGCAGTAATCATACGTCATTGTACACTACGTTTAGCTACTCTCACCCTGGCACTAATCAAACGTCATTATAGCCTACGTATAGCTACCCTCACCCTGGCACTAATCATACGTCATTATACACTACGTGTAGCTACACTCACCCTGGCACTAACCATAAACAACGTATAGATACCCTCACCCTGGCACTAATCATACGTCATTATACACTACGTATAGCTACACTCACCTTGGCACTAACCATAAACAACGTATAGATACCCTCACCCTGGCACTAATCATACGTCATTATACACTACGTATAGCTACACTCACCTTGGCACTAACCATAAACAACGTATAGATACCCTCACCCTGGCACTAATCATACGTCATTATACACTACGTATAGCTACACTCACCTTGGCACTAACCATAAACAACCTATATAGATACCCTCACCCTGGCACTAATCATACGTCATTATACACTACGTGTAGCTACACTCACCCTGGCACTAATCATACGTCATTATACACTACGTATAGCTACCCTCACCCTGGCACTAATCATACGTCATTATACACTACGTATAGCTACCCTCACCCTGGCACTAATGATACATCATTATAGCCTACGTGTAGCTACCCTCACCCTGGCACTAATCATACGTCATTATAGCCTACGTGTAGCTACCCTCACCCTGGCACTAATCATACGTCATTGTACACTACGTATCGCTACCCTCGCCTTGGCACTAACCATAAACAATGTCTAGATACCCTCACCATGGCACTAATCATACGTCATTATACACTACGTGTAGCTACACTCACCTTGGCACTAACCATCAACAACGTATAGATAGCTACCCTCACCCTGGCAGTAATCATACGTCATTGTACACTACGTATCGCTACCCTCACCCTGGCACTAATCATACGTCATTATACACTACGTATAGCTACACTCACCCTGGCACTAACCATACGTCATTATAGCCTACGTTTAACTACCCTCACCCTGGCAGTAATCATACGTCATTATACACTACGTATAGCTACCCTCACCCTGGCAGTAATCATACGTCATTATACACTACGTATAGCTACCCTCACACCCTGGCACTAATCATACGTCATTATACACTACGTATAGCTACCCTCACCCTGGCACTAATCATACGTCATTATACACTACGTATAGCTACACTCACCCTGGCACTAATCATACGTCATTGTACACTACGTATAGCTACCCTCACCCTGGCAGTAATCATACGTCATTATACACTACGTATAGCTACCCTCACCCTGGCACTAATCATACGTCATTATACACTACGTATAGCTACCCTCACCCTGGCACTAATCATACGTCATTATAGCCTACGTATAACTACCCTCACCCTGGCACTAATCATACGTCATTATACACTACGTATAGCTACCCTCACCCTGGCACTAATCATACGTCATTATAGCCTACGTATAGCTACCCTCACCCTGGCACTAATCATACGTCATTATAGCCTACGTATAGCTACCCTCACCCTGGCACTAATCATACGGCATTGTACACTACGTGTAGCTACACTCACCTTGGCAGTAATCATACGTCATTTTATCATATATCTTTGTAAAACCTGATGGGTCCACCGTGTTTAAATAAAGTTATCATTGGCATAATCATACGTCATTGTACACTACGTATAGCTACCCTCACCCTGGCACTAATCATACGTCATTATACACTACGTATAGCTACACTCACCCTGGCACTAACCATACGTCATTATACACTACGTATAACTACCCTCACCCTGGCAGTAATCCATACGTCATTATACACTACGTATAGCTACCCTCACCCTGGCAGTAATCATACGTCATTATACACTACGTATAGCTACCCTCACCCTGGCACTAATCATACGTCATTATACACTACGTATAGCTACACTCACCCTGGCACTAATCATACGTCATTATAGACTACGTATAGCTACCCTCACCCTGGCACTAATCATAGGTCATTATAGCCTACGTATAGCTACCCTCACCCTGGCACTAATCATAAGTCATTATAGCCAACGTACACTATAGCTACCCTCACCCTGGCACTAATCATAGGTCATTATAGCACTACGTATAGCTACCCTCACCCTGGCACTAATCATACGTCATTATACCTACGTATAGCTACCCTCACCCTGGCACTAATCATACGTCATTATACACTACGTATAGCTACCCTCACCCTGGCACTAATCATACGTCATTATACACTACGTATAGCTACCCTCACCCTGGCACTAATCATACGTCATTATACACTACGTATAGCTACCCTCACCCTGGCACTAATCATACGTCATTATACACTACGTATAGCTACCCTCACCCTGGCACTAATCATAGGTCATTATACACTACGTATAGCTACCCTCACCCTGGCACTAATCATACGTCATTATACACTACGTATAGCTACCCTCACCCTGGCACTAATCATACATCATTATAGCCTACGTATAGCTACCCTCACCCTGGCACTAATCATACGTCATTATAGCCTACGTATAGCTACCCTCACCCTGGCACTAATCATACGTCATTGTACACTACGTATCGCTACCCTCGCCTTGGCACTAACCATAAACAATGTATAGATACGTCACCCTCACCATGGCACTAATCATACGTCATTATACACTACGTATAGCTACACTCACCTTGGCACTAATCATACGTCATTTTACATACGTATAGCTACCCTCACCCTGGCACTAATCATACGTTATTATTCATGTACACTACGTATATCGCTACCCTCACCCTGGCACTAATCATACGTCATTATACACTACGTATAGCTACCCTCACCCTGGCACTAATCATACGTCATTATACACTACGTATAGCTACCCTCACCCTGGCAGTAATCATACGTCATTATACACTACGTATAGCTACCCTCACCCTGGCACTAATCATACGTCATTATACACTACGTATAGCTACCCTCACCCTGGCACTAATCATACGTCATTATACTACTACGTATAGCTACCCTCACCCTGGCACTAATCATACGTCATTATACACTACGTATAGCTACACTCACCCTGGCACTAATCATACGTCATTGTACACTACGTATAGCTACCCTCACCCTGGCACTAATCATACGTCATTATACACTACGTATAGCTACCCTCACCCTGGCACTAATCATACGTCATTATACACTACGTATAGCTACCCTCACCCTGGCACTAATCATACGTCATTATACACTACGTATAGCTACCCTCACCCTGGCACTAATCATACGTCATTATACACTACGTATAGCTACCCTCACCCTGGCACTAATCATACGTCATTATAGCCTACGTATAGCTACCCTCACCCTGGCACTAATCATACCATTATACACTACGTATAGCTACCCTCACCCTGGCACTAATCATACGTCATTATACACTACATGTACGTATAGCTACCCTCACCCTGGCACTAATCATACGTCATTGTACACTACGTATAGCTACCCTCACCCTGGCACTAATCATACGTCATTGTACACTACGTATAGCTACACTCACCTTGGCACTAACCATAAACAACGTATAGATACCCTCACCCTGGCACTAATCATACGTCATTATACACTACGTATAGCTACACTCACCCTGGCACTAACCATACGTCATTATAGCCTACGTATAGCTACCCTCACCCTGGCAGTAATCATACGTCATTGTACACTACGTATAGCTACCCTCACCCTGGCAGTAATCATACGTCATTATACACTACGTATAGCTACCCTCACCCTGGCACTAATCATACGTCATTATACACTACGTATAGCTACACTCACCCTGGCACTAATCATACGTCATTATACACTACGTATAGCTACACTCACCCTGGCACTAATCATACGTCATTGTACACTACGTATAGCTACCCTCACCCTGGCACTAATCATAGATCATTATACACTACGTATAGCTACCCTCACCCTGGCACTAATCATACGTCATTATACACTACGTATAGCTACCCTCACCCTGGCACTAATCATACGTCATTATACACTACGTATAGCTACCCTCACCCTGGCACTAATCATACGTCATTATACACTACGTATAGCTACCCTCACCCTGGCACTAATCATACGTCATTATACACTACGTATAGCTACACTCACCCTGGCACTAATCATACGTCATTATACACTACGTATAGCTACACTACCCTCACCCTGGCACTAATCATACGTCATTATACACTACGTATAGCTACACTCACCCTGGCACTAATCATACGTCATTATAGCACTACGTATAGCTACCCTCACCCTGGCACTAATCATACGTCATTATACACTACGTATAGCTACCCTCACCCTGGCACTAATCATACGTCATTATACACTACGTATAGCTACCCTCACCCTGGCACTAATCATACGTCATTATACACTACGTATAGCTACCCTCACCCTGGCACTAATCATACGTCATTATACACTACGTATAGCTACACTCACCCTGGCACTAATCATAATTACAACGTATAGCTACCCTCACCCTGGCACTAATCATACGTCATTATACACTACGTATAGCTACCCTCACCCTGGCACTAATCATAGGTCATTATACACTACGTATAGCTACCCTCACCCTGGCACTAATCATAGGTCATTATACACTACGTATAGCTACCCTCACCCTGGCACTAATCATACGTCATTATACACTACGTATAGCTACCCTCACCCTGGCACTAATCATACGTCATTATACACTACGTATAGCTACCCTCACCCTGGCACTAATCATACGTCATTATACACTACGTATAGCTACCCTCACCCTGGCACTAATCATACGTCATTATACACTACGTATAGCTACACTCACCCTGGCACTAATCATACGTCATTATACACTACGTATAGCTACCCTCACCCTGGCACTAATCATACGTCATTATACACTACGTATAGCTACCCTCACCCTGGCACTAATCATACGTCATTATACACTACGTATAGCTACCCTCACCCTGGCACTAATCATACGTCATTATACACTACGTATATACACTACGTATAGCTACCCTCACCCTGGCACTAATCATACGTCATTATACACTACGTATAGCTACCCTCACCCTGGCACTAATCATACGTCATTATACACTACGTATAGCTACCCTCACCCTGGCACTAATCATAGGTCATTATACACTACGTATAGCTACCCTCACCCTGGCACTAATCATACGTCATTATACACTACGTATAGCTACACTCACCCTGGCACTAATCATACGTCATTATACACTACGTATAGCTACACTCACCCTGGCACTAATCATACGTCATTATACACTACGTATAGCTACACTCACCCTGGCACTAATCATACGTCATTATACACTACGTATAGCTACCCTCACCCTGGCACTAATCATACGTCATTATACACTACGTATAGCTACACTCACCCTGGCACTAATCATACGTCATTATACATTATACACTACGTATAGCTACACTCACCCTGGCACTAATCATACGTCATTATACACTACGTATAGCTACCCTCACCCTGGCACTAATCATACGTCATTATACACTACGTATAGCTACACTCACCCTGGCACTAATCATACGTCATTATACACTACGTATAGCTACCCTCACCCTGGCACTAATCATACGTCATTATACACTACGTATAGCTACCCTCACCCTGGCACTAATCATACGTCATTATACACTACGTATAGCTACACTCACCCTGGCACTAATCATACGTCATTATACACTACGTATAGCTACACTCACCCTGGCACTAATCATACGTCATTATACACTACGTATAGCTACCCTCACCCTGGCACTAATCATAGGTCATTATACACTACGTATAGCTACCCTCACCCTGGCACTAATCATACGTCATTATACACTACGTATAGCTACCCTCACCCTGGCACTAATCATACGTCATTATACACTACGTATAGCTACCCTCACCCTGGCACTAATCATACGTCATTATACACTACGTATAGCTACACTCACCCTGGCACTAATCATAGGTCATTATACACTACGTATAGCTACCCTCACCCTGGCACTAATCATACGTCATTATACACTACGTATAGCTACCCTCACCCTGGCACTAATCATACGTCATTATACACTACGTATAGCTACCCTCACCCTGGCACTAATCATACGTCATTATACACTACGTATAGCTACACTCACCCTGGCACTAATCATAGGTCATTATACACTACGTATAGCTACCCTCACCCTGGCACTAATCATACGTCATTATACACTACGTATAGCTACCCTCACCCTGGCACTAATCATACGTCATTATACACTACGTATAGCTACCCTCACCCTGGCACTAATCATAGTCATTATACACTACGTATAGCTACACTCACCCTGGCACTAATCATAGGTCATTATACACTACGTATAGCTACCCTCACCTGGGCACTAATCATACGTCATTATACACTACGTATAGCTACACTCACCCTGGCACTAATCATACGTCATTATACACTACGTATAGCTACACTCACCCTGGCACTAATCATAGTCATTATATTATACACTACGTATAGCTACCCTCACCCTGGCACTAATCATACGTCATTATACACTACGTATAGCTACCCTCACCCTGGCACTAATCATAGGTCATTATACACTACGTATAGCTACACTCACCCTGGCACTAATCATACGTCATTATACACTACGTATAGCTACACTCACCCTGGCACTAATCATACGTCATTATACACTACGTATAGCTACACTCACCCTGGCACTAATCATAGGTCATTATACACTACGTATAGCTACCCTCACCCTGGCACTAATCATAGGTCATTATACACTACGTATAGCTACCCTCACCCTGGCACTAATCATAGGTCATTATACACTACGTATAGCTACCCTCACCCTGGCACTAATCATACGTCATTATACACTACGTATAGCTACACTCACCCTGGCACTAATCATAGTCATTATACACTACGTATAGCTACCCTCACCCTGGCACTAATCATACGTCATTATACACTACGTATAGCTACCCTCACCCTGGCACTAATCATACGTCATTATACACTACGTATAGCTACCTCACCCTGGCACTAATCATACGTCATTATACACTACGTATAGCTACCCTCACCTTGGCACTAATCATACGTCATTGTACACTACGTATAGCTACCCTCACCCTGGCACTAATCATAGGTCATTATACACTACGTATAGCTACCCTCACCCTGGCACTAATCATACGTCATTATACACTACGTATAGCTACCCTCACCCTGGCACTAATCATACGTCATTGTACACTACGTATAGCTACCCTCACCCTGGCACTAATCATACGTCATTATACACTACGTATAGCTACCCTCACCCTGGCACTAATCATACGTCATTATACACTACGTATAGCTACCCTCACCCTGGCACTAATCATACGTCATTATACACTACGTATAGCTACCCACTCACCCTGGCACTAATCATACGTCATTATACACTACGTACGTAGCTACCCTCACCCTGGCACTAATCATACGTCATTATACACTACGTATAGCTACCCTCACCCTGGCACTAATCAAACGTCATTATACACTACGTATAGCTACCCTCACCCTGGCACTAATCATACGTCATTGTACACTACGTATAGCTACCCTCACCCTGGCACTAATCATACGTCATTGTACACTACGTATAGCTACACTCACCTTGGCACTAACCATAAACAACGTATAGATACCCTCACCCTGGCACTAATCATACGTCATTATACACTACGTATAGCTACACTCACCCTGGCACTAATCATACGTCATTATACACTACGTATAGCTACCCTCACCCTGGCACTAATCATACGTCATTATACACTACGTATAGCTACCCTCACCCTGGCACTAATCATACGTCATTATACACTACGTATAGCTACACTCACCCTGGCACTAATCATACGTCATTATACACTACGTATAGCTACCCTCACCCTGGCACTAATCATAGGTCATTATACACTACGTATAGCTACCCTCACCCTGGCACTAATCATACGTCATTATACACTACGTATAGCTACCCTCACCCTGGCACTAATCATACGTCATTATAGACTACGTATAGCTACCCTCACCCTGGCACTAATCATACGTCATTGTACACTACGTATAGCTACACTCACCTTGGCACTAATCATAAACACTACGTATAGCTACCCTCACCCTGACACTAATCATACGTCATTATACACTACGTATAGCTACCCTCACCCTGGCACTAATCATACGTCATTGTACACTACGTATAGCTACACTCACCTTGGCACTAACCATAAACAACGTATAGCTACCCTCACCCTGGCACTAATCATACGTCATTATACACTACGTATAGCTACACTCACCCTGGCAGTAATCATACGTCATTATACACTACGTATAGCTACCCTCACCCTGGCACTAATCATACGTCATTATACACTACGTGTAGCTACACTCACCCTAGCAGTAATCATACGTCATTATACACTACGTATAGCTACCCTCACCCTGGCACTAATCATACGTCATTATACACTACGTATAGCTACCCTCACCCTGGCACTAATCATACGTCATTATACACTACGTATAGATACCCTCACCCTGGCACTAATCATACGTCATTATAGACTACGTATAGCTACACTCACCTTGGCACTAATCATACGTCATTATACACTACGTATAGCTACACTCACCCTGGCACTAATCATACGTCATTATACACTACGTATAGATACCCTCACGCTGGCACTAATCATACGTCATTATACACTACGTATAGCTACCCTCACCCTGGCACTAATCATACGTCATTATAGCCTACGTATAGCTACTCTCACCCTGGCACTAATCATACGTCATTATAGCCTACGTATAGCTACCCTCACCCTGGCACTAACCATATACGTATAGCTACCCTCACCCTGGCACTAATCATACGTCATTATACACTACGTATAGCTACCCTCACCCTGGCACTAATACGTCATTATACACTACGTATAGCTACACTCACCCTGGCACTAATCATACGTCATTATACTATACGTATAGCTACCCTCACCCTGGCAGTAATCATACGTCATTATACACTACGTATAGCTACCCTCACCCTGGCATTAATCATAGGTCATTATACACTACGTATAGCTACCCTCACCCTGGCACTAATCATACGTCATTATAGCCTACTACGTATAGCTACCCTCACCCTGGCAGTAATCATAGGTCATTATATACTACGTATAGCTACCCTCACCCTGGCACTAATCATACGTCATTATAGCCTACGTATAGCTACCCTCACCCTGGCAGTAATCATAGGTCATTATACACTACGTATAGCTACCCTCACCCTGGCACTAATCATACGTCATTATACACTACGTATAGCTACCCTCACCCTGGCACTAATCATACGTCATTATACACTACGTATAGCTACACTCACCCTGGCACTAATCATACGTCATTATACACTACGTATAGCTACCCTTACCCTGGCACTAATCATACGTCATTATAGCCTACGTATAGCTAACCTCACCCTGGCACTAATCATAACCTACGTATAGCTACCCTCACCCTGGTACTAATCATAACCTAGGTATAGCTACCCTCACCCTGGCACTAATCATACGTCATAATAGCCTACCTATAGCTACCCGGCTCACTCTGGCACTAATCATACGTCATTATAGCCTACGTATAGCTACTCTCATCCTGGCACTAATCATACGTCATTATACACTACGTATAGCTACCCTCACCCTGGCACTAATCATATGTCGTTATAGCCTACGTATAGCTACCCTCACCCTGGCACTAATCATACGTCATTATAGCCTACGTGTAGCTACCCCGGCTCACCCTGGCACTAATCAGACGTCATTATAGCCTACGTATAGCTACCCTCACCCTGGCACTAATCATACGTCATTATAGCCTACGTGTAGCTACCCTCACCCTGGCACTAATCATACGTCATTATGTGAAGTTTATAAAACGAGAGACCGTGGTTTATCGGCATATAAAGATCCGAGCCGTAGGCGAGGATCTATATGGCCGATAAATCACAGGCTCGAGTGTTATAAACGACTTCTAAAACTCCATCCGAATTTACCTTGATTTATAACAGTATTACACGAACTCTAAGCAAATAATACAAGAAAATTACAAAGCTTTCTTGTACAGGTACCTGTGACACCTCAATTCATCCCACATTGGAAATAGCTTTTGTATTCGTAGGTAGGAAGCCGTAAGGATATTCGTAACTTGCTGTCTGTGCTTTGCAAAGGTCAATGGTACGAGTAAACGAGACCTTTGCATGACCTATATTACAGGCAATCAGTCTTTATCACTGACAAAGAACTGATGAATAAAACATCAGTGTCTTTATAAGTCATATATCAGTGTTTTATCGGGCTATAAAGATCCATGCACGTGAACGATTGGACAACCCTGATTGGACCAATATATTGCTCATGAATTATTAATGAGATTTAGAAAGCCTACGTATAGCTACCCTCGCCCTGGCACTAATCATACGTCATTATAACCTACGTGTAGCTACCCTCACCCTGGAACTAATCATACGTCATTATACACTACGTGTAGCTATCCTCACCCTGGCACTAATCATAACCTACGTATAGCTGCCCTCACCCTGGCACTAATCATAACCTAGGTATAGCTACCCTCACCCTGGCACTAATCATACGTCATAATAGCCTACCTATAGCTACCCGGCTCACTCTGGCACTAATCTAACGTCATTATAGCCTACGTATAGCTACTCTCATCCTGGCACTAATCATACGTCATTATAGCCTACGTGTAGCTACCCTCACCCTGGCACTAATCATAACCTACGTATAGCTACCCTCACCCTGGCACTAATCATACGTACATTTTTATGAATCTTTAGAAGTGTCAGTGATGTCATCTACTCAACCCAAACAATCAATACAGCTTCGCTCCATACATTTCTTTGTGTTTAGTTTCTTGAATTATTTTAATTTCTATGAAGCTAAAAGTTTGGGTGAAGGAGTTTTCTTACATTATTTGTGCTTAGGATTGATTGTCTGACCAGTTTTGTTCAATGCAGAGCTGTTATCTGAACAAAACATTGAGATATTTTGATTACAAACTACAAAGAAATGTATGGAGCTGAATGTTGGGTTGAGTAGATGACGTCACTGACTCCTCTAAAGATTCCCTCTGGAATATCGAAAAAAAGACTTTAACTTTAATAACGCGCGTACGAATTGATTTCATTTGAAAATAACTGAATTATAAACGATAATAGTTAAAAAATGACAATTCCAAGCAATTTTAGTGCGCATTTGTGTACCACTTTGCGCATTGCTGGCTACGCCCCTGGTAGTTGAATAATAATAATTTGCGACTGGAAACTGTCAAATGGAAAGTTTCTTCCGATTAGAACTGACCTGCCGCCAGCACCCATGTCCTGGCCTGGCACTAATCATACGTCATTATACACTACGTATAGCTACTCTTACCCTGGCACTAATCATACGTCATTATACCCTACGTATAGCTACCCTCACCCTGGCACTAATCATACGTCATTATAGCCTACGTATAGCTACCCTCACCCTGGCACTAATCATAGGTCATTATAGCCTACGTATAGCTACCCTCGCCCTGGCGCTAATCATACGTCATTATACACTACGTATAGCTACCCTCACCCTGGCACTAATCATACGTCATTATACACTACGTATAGCTACTCTCACCCTGGCACTAATCATACGTCATTATAGCCTACGTGTAGCTACCCTCACCCTGGCACTAATCATAACCTACGTATAGCTACCCTCACCCTGGCACTAATCATACGTCATTATAGCCTACGTGTAGCTACCCTCACCCTGGCACTAATCATAACCTACGTATAGCTACCCTCACCCTGGCACTAATCATACGTCATTATAGCCTACGTATAGGTACCCTCACCCTGGCACTAATCATACGTCATTATACACTACGTATAGCTACTCTTACCCTGGCACTAATCATACGTCATTATAGCCTACGTATAGCTACCCTCACCCTGGCACTAATCATACGTCATTATACACTACGTATAGCTACACTCACCTTGGCACTAGCCATAAACAACGTATAGCTACCCTCACCCTGGCACTAATCATACGTCATTATACACTACGTATAGCTACTCTTACCCTGGCACTAATCATACGTCATTATACACTACGTATAGCTACTCTTACCCTGGCACTAATCATACGTCATTATAGCCTACGTATAGCTACCCTCACCCTGGCACTAATCATAGGTCATTATAGCCTACGTATAGCTACCCTCGCCCTGGCACTAATCATACGTCATTATACACTACGTATAGCTACCCTCACCCTGGCACTAATCATACGTCATTATACACTACGTCTAGCTACCCTCACCCTGGCACTAATCATACGTCATTATAGCCTACGTGTAGCTACCCTCACCCTGGCACTAATCATAACCTACGTATAGCTACCCTCACCCTGGCACTAATCATACGCCATTATAGCCCACGCATAGCTACTCTCACCCTGGCACTAATCATACGTCATTATACACTACGTATAGCTACTCTTACCCTGGCACTAATCATACGTCATTATAGCCTACGTATAGCTACCCTCACCCTGGCACTAATCATACGTCATTATACACTACGTATAGCTACTCTTACCCTGGCACTAATCATACGTCATTATAGCCTACGTATAGCTACCCTCACCCTGGCACTAATCATACGTCATTATACACTACGTATAGCTACTCTTACCCTGGCACTAATCATACGTCATTATAGCCTACGTATAGCTACCCTCACCCTGGCACTAGTCATACGTCATTATAGCCTACGTATAGCTACCCTCACCCTGGCACTAATCATAGGTCATTATAGCCTACGTATAGCTACCCTCGCCAAGGCGCTAATCATACGTCATTATACACTACGTATAGCTACCCTCACCCTGGCACTAATCATACGTCATTATACACTACGTATAGCTACTCTCACCCTGGCACTAATCATACGTCATTATAGCCTACGTGTAGCTACCCTCACCCTGGCACTAATCATAACCTACGTATAGCTACCCTCACCCTGGCACTAATCATACGCCATTATAGCCCACGCATAGCTACTCTCACCCTGGCACTAATCATACGTCATTATACACTACGTATAGCTACTCTTACCCTGGCACTAATCATACGTCATTATAGCCTACGTATAGCTACCCTCACCCTGGCACTAATCATACGTCATTATACACTACGTATAGCTACTCTTACCCTGGCACTAATCATACGTCATTATAGCCTACGTATAGCTACCCTCACCCTGGCACTAATCATACGTCATTATACACTACGTATAGCTACTCTTACCCTGGCACTAATCATACGTCATTATAGCCTACGTATAGCTACCCTCACCCTGGCACTAGTCATACGTCATTATAGCCTACGTATAGCTACCCTCACCCTGGCACTAATCATAGGTCATTATAGCCTACGTATAGCTACCCTCGCCAAGGCGCTAATCATACGTCATTATACACTACGTATAGCTACCCTCACACCCTGGCACTAATCATACGTCATTATACACTACGTATAGCTACTCTCACCCTGGCACTAATCATACGTCATTATAGCCTACGTGTAGCTACCCTCACCCTGGCACTAATCATAACCTACGTATAGCTACCCTCACCCTGGCACTAATCATACGTCATTATAGCCTACGTGTAGCTACCCTCACCCTGGCACTAATCATAACCTACGTATAGCTACCCTCACCCTGGCACTAATCATACGTCATTATAGCCTACGTATAGGTACCCTCACCCTGGCACTAATCATACGTCATTATACACTACGTATAGCTACTCTTACCCTGGCACTAATCATACGTCATTATAGCCTACGTATAGCTACCCTCACCCTGGCACTAATCATACGTCATTATACACTACGTATAGCTACACTCACCTTGGCACTAGCCATAAACAACGTATAGCTACCCTCACCCTGGCACTAATCATACGTCATTATACACTACGTATAGCTACTCTTACCCTGGCACTAATCATACGTCATTATACACTACGTATAGCTACTCTTACCCTGGCACTAATCATACGTCATTATAGCCTACGTATAGCTACCCTCACCCTGGCACTAATCATAGGTCATTATAGCCTACGTATAGCTACCCTCTCCCTGGCACTAATCATACGTCATTATACACTACGTATAGCTACCCTCACCCTGGCACTAATCATACGTCATTATACACTACGTATAGCAACCCTCACCCTGGCACTAATCATACGCCATTATAGCCCACGCATAGCTACTCTCACCCTGGCACTAATCATACGTCATTATACACTACGTATAGCTACTCTTACCCTGGCACTAATCATACGTCATTATAGCCTACGTATAGCTACCCTCACCCTGGCACTAATCATACGTCATTATACACTACGTATAGCTACTCTTACCCTGGCACTAATCATACGTCATTATAGCCTACGTATAGCTACCCTCACCCTGGCACTAATCATACGTCATTATACACTACGTATAGCTACTCTTACCCTGGCACTAATCATACGTCACTATAGCCTACGTATAGCTACCCTCACCCTGGCACTAGTCATACGTCATTATAGCCTACGTATAGCTACCCTCACCCTGGCACTAATCATAGGTCATTATAGCCTACGTATAGCTACCCTCGCCCTGGCGCTAATCATACGTCATTATACACTACGTATAGCTACCCTCACCCTGGCACTAATCATACGTCATTATACACTACGTATAGCTACTCTCACCCTGGCACTAATCATACGTCATTATAGCCTACGTGTAGCTACCCTCACCCTGGCACTAATCATAACCTACGTATAGCTACCCTCACCCTGGCACTAATCATACGTCATTATAGCCTACGTATAGGTACCCTCACCCTGGCACTAATCATAAGTCATTATACACTACGTATAGCTACCCTCACCCTCGCACTAATCATACGTCATTATAGCCAACGTGTAGCTACCCTCACCCTGGCACTAATCATAACCTACGTATAGCTACCCTCACCCTGGCACTAATCATACGTCATTATAGCCTACGTATAGGTACCCTCACGCTGGCACTAATCATACGTCATTATAGCCTACGTATAACTACCCTCACCCTGGCACTAATCATAACCTACGTATAGCTACCCTCACCCTGGCACTAATCATACGTCATTATAGCCTACGTATAGCTACCCTCACCCTGGCACTAATCATACGTCATTATAGCCAACGTGTAGCTACCCTCACCCTGGCACTAATCATAACCTACGTATAGCTACCCTCGCCCTGGCACTAATCATACGTCATTATACACTACGTATAGCTACCCTCACCCTGGCACTAATCACACGTCATTATACACTACGTATAGCTTCCCTCACCCTGGCACTAATCATACGTCATTATAGCCTACGTGTAGCTACCCTCACCCTGGCACTAATCATAACCTACGTATAGCTACCCTCACCCTGGCACTAATCATACGTCATTATAGCCAACGTGTAGCTACCCTCACCCTGGCACTAATCATAACCTACGTATAGCTACCCTCACCCTGGCACTATTCATACGTCATTATACACTACGTATAGCTACTCTTACCCTGGCACTAATCATACGTCATTATAGCCTACGTATAGCTACCCTCACCCTGGCACTAATCATACGTCATTATACACTACGTATAGCTACACTCACCTTGGCACTAATCATACGTCATTATACACTACGTATAGCTACTCTTACCCTGGCACTAATCATACGTCATTATAGCCTACGTATAGCTACCCTCACCCTGGCACTAATCATACGTCATTATACACTACGTATAGCTACCCTCACCCTGGCACTAACCATAAACAACGTATAGCTACCCTCACCCTGACACTAATCATACGTCATTATACACTACGTATAGCTACTCTTACCCTGGCACTAATCATACGTCATTATACACTACGTATAGCTATTCTTACCCTGGCACTAATCATACGTCATTATAGCCTACGTATAGCTACCCTCACCCTGGCACTAATCATAGGTCATTATAGCCTACGTATAGCTACCCTCGCCCTGGCACTAATCATACGTCATTATACACTACGTATAGCTACCCTCACCCTGGCACTAATCATACGTCATTATACACTACGTATAGCTACCCTCACCCTGGCACTAATCATACGTCATTATAGCCTACGTGTAGCTACCCTCACCCTGGCACTAATCATACGTCATTATACACTACGTATAGCTACTCTTACCCTGGCACTAATCATACGTCATTATAGCCTACGTATAGCTACCCTCACCCTGGCACTAATCATACGTCATTATACACTACGTATAGCTACACTCACCTTGGCACTAGCCATAAACAACGTATAGCTACCCTCACCCTGACACTAATCATACGTCATTATACACTACGTATAGCTACTCTTACCCTGGCACTAATCATACGTCATTATAGCCTACGTATAGCTACCCTCACCCTGGCACTAATCATAGGTCATTATAGCCTACGTATAGCTACCCTCGCCCTGGCACTAATCATACGTCATTATACACTACGTATAGCTACCCTCACCCTGGCACTAATCATACGTCATTATACACTACGTATAGCTACCCTCACCCTGGCACTAATCATACGTCATTATAGCCTACGTGTAGCTACCCTCACCCTGGCACTAATCATACGTCATTATAGCCTACGTGTAGCTACCCTCACCCTGGCACTAATCATAACCTACGTATAGCTACCCTCACCCTGGCACTAATCATACGCCATTATAGCCCACGCATAGCTACTCTCACCCTGGCACTAATCATACGTAATTATAGCCTACGCATAGCTACTCTCACCCTGGCACTAATCATACGTCATTATACACTACGTATAGCTACCCTCACCCTGGCACTAATCATACGTCATTATACACTACGTATAGCTACCCTCACCCTGGCACTAATCATACGTCATTATACACTACGTATAGCTACCCTCACCCTGGCACTAATCATACGTCATTATAGCCTACGTGTAGCTACCCTCACCCTGGCACTAATCATAAGTCATTATAGCCTACGTGTAGCTACCCTCACCCTGGCACTAATCATAAGTCATTATAGCCTACGTGTAGCTACCCTCACCCTGGCACTAATCATAACCTACGTATAGCTACCCTCACCCTGGCACTAATCATACGTCATTATAGCCTACGTGTAGCTACCCTCACCCTGGCACTAATCATAACCTACGTATAGCTACCCTCACCCTGGCACTAATCATACGTCATTATAGCCTACGTATAGGTACCCTCACCCTGGCACTAATCATACGTCATTATACACTACGTATAGCTACTCTTACCCTGGCACTAATCATACGTCATTATAGCCTACGTATAGCTACCCTCACCCTGGCACTAATCATACGTCATTATACACTACGTATAGCTACACTCACCTTGGCACTAGCCATAAACAACGTATAGCTACCCTCACCCTGGCACTAATCATACGTCATTATACACTACGTATAGCTACTCTTACCCTGGCACTAATCATACGTCATTATACACTACGTATAGCTACTCTTACCCTGGCACTAATCATACGTCATTATAGCCTACGTATAGCTACCCTCACCCTGGCACTAATCATAGGTCATTATAGCCTACGTATAGCTACCCTCGCCCTGGCACTAATCATACGTCATTATACACTACGTATAGCTACCCTCACCCTGGCACTAATCATACGTCATTATACACTACGTATAGCTACCCTCACCCTGGCACTAATCATACGTCATTATAGCCTACGTGTAGCTACCCTCACCCTGGCACTAATCATAACCTACGTATAGCTACCCTCACCCTGGCACTAATCATACGCCATTATAGCCCACGCATAGCTACTCTCACCCTGGCACTAATCATACGTCATTATACACTACGTATAGCTACTCTTACCCTGGCACTAATCATACGTCATTATAGCCTACGTATAGCTACCCTCACCCTGGCACTAATCATACGTCATTATACACTACGTATAGCTACTCTTACCCTGGCACTAATCATACGTCATTATAGCCTACGTATAGCTACCCTCACCCTGGCACTAATCATACGTCATTATACACTACGTATAGCTACTCTTACCCTACTAATCATACGTCATTATAGCCTACGTATAGGTACCCTCACGCTGGCACTAATCATACGTCATTATAGCCTACGTATAACTACCCTCACCCTGGCACTAATCATAACCTACGTATAGCTACCCTCACCCTCACCCTGGCACTAATCATACGTCATTATAGCCTACGTATAGCTACCCTCACCCTGGCACTAATCATACGTCATTATAGCCAACGTGTAGCTACCCTCACCCTGGCACTAATCATAACCTACGTATAGCTACCCTCACCCTGGCACTAATCATACGTCATTATAGCCTACGTATAGCTACCCTCGCCCTGGCACTAATCATACGTCATTATACACTACGTATAGCTACCCTCACCCTGGCACTAATCACACGTCATTATACACTACGTATAGCTTCCCTCACCCTGGCACTAATCATAACCTACGTATAGCTACCCTCACCCTGGCACTAATCATACGTCATTATAGCCAACGTGTAGCTACCCTCACCCTGGCACTAATCATAACCTACGTATAGCTACCCTCACCCTGGCACTATTCATACGTCATTATACACTACGTATAGCTACTCTTACCCTGGCACTAATCATACGTCATTATAGCCTACGTATAGCTACCCTCACCCTGGCACTAATCATACGTCATTATACACTACGTATAGCTACACTCACCTTGGCACTAGCCATAAACAACGTATAGCTACCCTCACCCTGACACTAATCATACGTCATTATACACTACGTATAGCTACTCTTACCCTGGCACTAATCATACGTCATTATACACTACGTATAGCTACTCTTACCCTGGCACTAATCATACGTCATTATAGCCTACGTATAGCTACCCTCACCCTGGCACTAATCATAGGTCATTATAGCCTACGTATAGCTACCCTCGCCCTGGCACTAATCATACGTCATTATACACTACGTATAGCTACCCTCACCCTGGCACTAATCATACGTCATTATACACTACGTATAGCTACCCTCACCCTGGCACTAATCATACGTCATTATAGCCTACGTGTAGCTACCCTCACCCTGGCACTAATCATACGTCATTATACACTACGTATAGCTACTCTTACCCTGGCACTAATCATACGTCATTATAGCCTACGTATAGCTACCCTCACCCTGGCACTAATCATACGTCATTATACACTACGTATAGCTACACTCACCTTGGCACTAGCCATAAACAACGTATAGCTACCCTCACCCTGACACTAATCATACGTCATTATACACTACGTATAGCTACCCTCACCCTGGCACTAATCATACGTCATTATACACTACGTATAGCTACTCTTACCCTGGCACTAATCATACGTCATTATACACTACGTATAGCTACTCTTACCCTGGCACTAATCATACGTCATTATAGCCTACGTATAGCTACCCTCACCCTGGCACTAATCATAGGTCATTATAGCCTACGTATAGCTACCCTCGCCCTGGCACTAATCATACGTCATTATACACTACGTATAGCTACCCTCACCCTGGCACTAATCATACGTCATTATACACTACGTATAGCTACCCTCACCCTGGCACTAATCATACGTCATTATAGCCTACGTGTAGCTACCCTCACCCTGGCACTAATCATACGTCATTATAGCCTACGTGTAGCTACCCTCACCCTGGCACTAATCATAACCTACGTATAGCTACCCTCACCCTGGCACTAATCATACGCCATTATAGCCCACGCATAGCTACTCTCACCCTGGCACTAATCATACGTAATTATAGCCTACGCATAGCTACTCTCACCCTGGCACTAATCATACGTCATTATACACTACGTATAGCTACCCTCACCCTGGCACTAATCATACGTCATTATACACTACGTATAGCTACCCTCACCCTGGCACTAATCATACGTCATTATACACTACGTATAGCTACCCTCACCCTGGCACTAATCATACGTCATTATAGCCTACGTGTAGCTACCCTCACCCTGGCACTAATCATAAGTCATTATAGCCTACGTGTAGCTACCCTCACCCTGGCACTAATCATAACCTACGTATAGCTACCCTCACCCTGGCACTAATCATACGTCATTATAGCCTACGTGTAGCTACCCTCACCCTGGCACTAATCATAACCTACGTATAGCTACCCTCACCCTGGCACTAATCATACGTCATTATAGCCTACGTATAGGTACCCTCACCCTGGCACTAATCATACGTCATTATACACTACGTATAGCTACTCTTACCCTGGCACTAATCATACGTCATTATAGCCTACGTATAGCTACCCTCACCCTGGCACTAATCATACGTCATTATACACTACGTATAGCTACACTCACCTTGGCACTAGCCATAAACAACGTATAGCTACCCTCACCCTGGCACTAATCATACGTCATTATACACTACGTATAGCTACTCTTACCCTGGCACTAATCATACGTCATTATACACTACGTATAGCTACTCTTACCCTGGCACTAATCATACGTCATTATAGCCTACGTATAGCTACCCTCACCCTGGCACTAATCATAGGTCATTATAGCCTACGTATAGCTACCCTCGCCCTGGCACTAATCATACGTCATTATACACTACGTATAGCTACCCTCACCCTGGCACTAATCATACGTCATTATACACTACGTATAGCTACCCTCACCCTGGCACTAATCATACGTCATTATAGCCTACGTGTAGCTACCCTCACCCTGGCACTAATCATAACCTACGTATAGCTACCCTCACCCTGGCACTAATCATACGCCATTATAGCCCACGCATAGCTACTCTCACCCTGGCACTAATCATACGTCATTATACACTACGTATAGCTACTCTTACCCTGGCACTAATCATACGTCATTATAGCCTACGTATAGCTACCCTCACCCTGGCACTAATCATACGTCATTATACACTACGTATAGCTACTCTTACCCTGGCACTAATCATACGTCATTATAGCCTACGTATAGCTACCCTCACCCTGGCACTAATCATACGTCATTATACACTACGTATAGCTACTCTTACCCTGGCACTAATCATACGTCATTATAGCCTACGTATAGCTACCCTCACCCTGGCACTAGTCATACGTCATTATAGCCTACGTATAGCTACCCTCACCCTGGCACTAATCATAGGTCATTATAGCCTACGTATAGCTACCCTCGCCCTGGCGCTAATCATACGTCATTATACACTACGTATAGCTACCCTCACCCTGGCACTAATCATACGTCATTATACACTACGTATAGCTACTCTCACCCTGGCACTAATCATACGTCATTATAGCCTACGTGTAGCTACCCTCACCCTGGCACTAATCATAACCTACGTATAGCTACCCTCACCCTGGCACTAATCATACGTCATTATAGCCTACGTATAGGTACCCTCACCCTGGCACTAATCATAAGTCATTATACACTACGTATAGCTACCCTCACCCTGGCACTAATCATATGTCATTATAGCCAACGTGTAGCTACCCTCACCCTGGCACTAATCATAACCTACGTATAGCTACTCTCACCCTGGCACTAATCATACGTCATTATAGCCTACGTATAGGTACCCTCACCCTGGCACTAATCATACGTCATTATACACTACGTATAGCTACCCTCGCCCTGGCACTAATCATACGTCATTATACACTACGTATAGCTACCCTCACCCTGGCACTAATCACACGTCATTATACACTACGTATAGCTACCCTCACCCTGGCACTAATCATACGTCATTATAGCCTACGTGTAGCTACCCTCACCCTGGCACTAATCATAACCTACGTATAGCTACCCTCACCCTGGCACTAATCATACGTCATTATAGCCAACGTGTAGCTACCCTCACCCTGGCACTAATCATAACCTACGTATAGCTACCCTCACCCTGGCACTAATCATACGTCATTATACACTACGTATAGCTACTCTTACCCTGGCACTAATCATACGTCATTATAGCCTACGTATAGCTACCCTCACCCTGGCACTAATCATACGTCATTATACACTACGTATAGCTACACTCACCTTGGCACTAGCCATAAACAACGTATAGCTACCCTCACCCTGACACTAATCATACGTCATTATACACTACGTATAGCTACTCTTACCCTGGCACTAATCATACGTCATTATACACTACGTATAGCTACTCTTACCCTGGCACTAATCATACGTCATTATAGCCTACGTATAGCTACCCTCACCCTGGCACTAATCATAGGTCATTATAGCCTACGTATAGCTACCCTCGCCCTGGCGCTAATCATACGTCATTATACACTACGTATAGCTACCCTCACCCTGGCACTAATCATACGTCATTATACACTACGTATAGCTACCCTCACCCTGGCACTAATCATACGTCATTATAGCCTACGTGTAGCTACCCTCACCCTGGCACTAATCATACGTCATTATAGCCTACGTGTAGCTACCCTCACCCACCTGGCACTAATCATAACCTACGTATAGCTACCCTCACCCTGGCACTAATCATACGCCATTATAGCCCACGCATAGCTACTCTCACCCTGGCACTAATCATACGTAATTATAGCCTACGCATAGCTACTCTCACCCTGGCACTAATCATACGTCATTATACACTACGTATAGCTACCCTCACCCTGGCACTAATCATACGTCATTATACACTACGTATAGCTACCCTCACCCTGGCACTAATCATACGTCATTATACACTACGTATAGCTACCCTCACCCTGGCACTAATCATACGTCATTATAGCCTACGTGTAGCTACCCTCACCCTGGCACTAATCATAAGTCATTATAGCCTACGTGTAGCTACCCTCACCCTGGCACTAATCATAACCTACGTATAGCTACCCTCACCCTGGCACTAATCATACGCCATTATAGCCTACGCATAGCTACTCTCACCCTGGCACTAATCATACGTAATTATGGCCTACGTTACACAGGCAGCCCATACGTGTTGTGTGTCTGCCCTTATTAGGGGTAACGTTTGTTTTATTAATCCAATCAGAAATCGAATTTTCAAATTATTCTTATTTTGAATATTGAAATGTTCGTTCACAATAATCGAAGTTCAAAGCGAAAAATCAAATCAATTTTCAAATAACAAAGTCAATAATGGACTCTAGGGGGGCACGCGTGACCTGGTTTGACTGTAAGAGTAAAGTTAGAGCCTGAGGGCTAAATTAAGTGATAAGTTTTCTAATTAGGCCTAATTATGTTTCTAATTTATAACATGCAAGGAATAAAGATGTCAGACATTATAAGCTGAAATTTCGCATTCTTACTAATTTTGAGCTGCTTTCTGGAGTTCATTTTGACACTGCTGTTGGTTTTAGTGGGTTGGGGTCACGTGACCTCTTAGTGCAAGTCCGATTAAAAATGAAGTCATTAGACGATTAAGTCATTAGATTTTCCTCAACCAACCTTTCTTGTAATCCAGCAGCTCCAGTACATTGTCTCTGTTGGTTCACATTCTGCCATACTTTTGCTTTTTCCACCATCGCTTCAGCATCTAAACGTCCAAAGCCAAACTTGTGGTTAAAATGAAGACCTGCTCCATTTGTTTGCCATCCGTCGTCCACAGGACTTGTTAGCTTTGCTGTGTGTACGACTATATGTTGTACGTCTCGCCATGTTAGATTTGGACTGAAATATAAACATTTACTAGTTGGAGAAGCCAACCAAGATAAGGCGCACATGTACATATTAGCAAGCACACTTTCTGGTGAAACTCTTCTTACTTACTTTGTTTCCAGAACCAGTGCTATCATACCAGCTGCTATAGGAGCTGCTGATGATGTTCCTTTAAACTGCTCTGTACATTTGTTTTTCAGATCGGTTGTAATCTAGAATGAAATAGGGAACTATGGTATACACCTGTTTTCAAATTACAAAATACAAAATAGTAAATAGTAGAAAGGAATTAATTAGAGAAACAAAAGAAATTCAATCATGCAGAACTGTGGCTAATTGTTTCTCTAATTTAAAATTCCTTTCTACTATTTACTATTTTGTATTTTGTAAATGGACAACGTTTTTGAAAACAGGTGTATCTATAGCTTCTTACAATTATCTTAAAGGGGGACTCCAACGAAAAGCGTTCGGAATTTAATTTAGCTGAAACTTCGCTGAAATAATCTCAAAGAGCCATACAATTACTGGTTAATGTGTTTTCTAAAAATTCCTATGGGAAGTATTACATTTTTATGAATCTTTAGAAGTGTCAGTGATGTCATCTACTCAACCCAAACAATCAATACAGCTTCGCTCCATACATTTCTTTGTGTTTAGTTTCTTGAATTATTTTAATTTCTATGAAGCTAAAAGTTTGGGTGAAGGAGTTTTCTTACATTATTTGTGCTTAGGATTGATTGTCTGACCAGTTTTGTTCAATGCAGAGCTGTTATCTGAACAAAACATTGAGATATTTTGATTACAAACTACAAAGAAATGTATGGAGCTGAATGTTGGGTTGAGTAGATGACGTCACTGACTCCTCTAAAGATTCCCTCTGGAATATCGAAAAAAAGACTTTAACTTTAATAACGCGCGTACGAATTGATTTCATTTGAAAATAACTGAATTATAAACGATAATAGTTAAAAAATGACAATTCCAAGCAATTTTAGTGCGCATTTGTGTACCACTTTGCGCATTGCTGGCTACGCCCCTGGTAGTTGAATAATAATAATTTGCGACTGGAAACTGTCAAATGGAAAGTTTCTTCCGATTAGAACTGACCTGCCGCCAGCACCCATGTCCTGGCCTCGAGCTCCTCACTCTGAAGCCAGTGATCCGAGGTTATCAATTTCGAGAGCCAATTTGTGGTTATTTATACAGTCAAACCAGGTCACGCGTGCCCCCTAGAGTCCATTATTGACTTTGTTATATGAAAATTGATTTGATTTTTCGTTTTGAACTTCGGTTATTGTGAACGAACATTTCAATATTCAAAACAAGAATAATTTGAAAATTCGATTGCTGATTGGATTAATAAAACAAACGTTACCCCTAATAAGGGCAGACACACAACACGTGTGTCCACAAATTGACTGGACTATATCAATATGTATTTGTAATTATATCTAGCTCATGTCGTCAGTGCGATGACACAGCATACAACATACAGAATCTAAAGATCCTTAATATTGGTGATTAGACAAAAGATATAATAAATAAGCCAACCATTTTATTTTCTTCTTTTTCTCGATGTGCGCCACCATTGAACGTAACAGCCAGTGTAGACGAGCATAGTTCAGTATAGTAAGCAGATAAGCCATGATCACCGATACATCCAACAGATACTGTATATATACTTGTAGTATAGCCATCACAGTTACAATCATCGTCTGTAAGTCCACCGTTACCAGTAGCCCACACAAAGATATTACCCTTACCACCACGACCCTGAAGACACAAACGAAAATAGTATGTATTAAATGGTGATAATTAATCCTGTTGAATTGAGACATAACAACCTGGCATGGTAAGGTGGATGTTTCTATACACATATAAATTAACCTGGTAAACCCGGCGTTAGTTGAACATTCTCGAGATATGAAATGGACGTGTCGTATACCTTTTCTGCGCCCATCTTTAGCGATTTCGCTGCCAATGGACCAGGTTTACCGAACGTTTTTCCATCATCCTTTGGCCCCCACAATTGCTGTAGATGTCGGAGATTTGGCTGCCATAACCCAGAGAACTTGCTTCTAAGGCGTCTGTTGCTTTACCATCCAACATACGAACACCTTAAACACAACAAGGCGAGTCTAAGGTATACACGAACAAGAAGTGAAAAGAAAAGGAATGGAAAAATGATAAGGAAATAAAATACAGATGTAATTAAGAAGTGAACGAGGAAAAAGAATCAAAGTAAGAACAACAGAAACAAGCAAAGGGGTATTAGACGTAATTCCTGATAAGATCACATGCACAACACCAATGAATCCACTTACCTGCTATTTTGGCATTGTACGCCACCCCCACACCACATATACTGTTATTTGCAACAGCTGCTATTTCTCCCGCACAGCGAGTTCCATGACTACAAAACAATTAATATAAATTGCCATTACAATCACTATCGTCGTACAATATATATATAATGTCATATATCGCCTCACGATCAAAACTGGCGTACTTCTGGTTGCATAGCGCGTTCAGCATGGGGAGGTACTCGTTTGATGACGAGACAGAAAATATTCTTGAGACATGGTTGGACAAAAATTGGCCACTATTGTGACGATTGTGTTTGTACTAATATCAAAGGTTATGACATTTGGACATTTTCTTCAAGACGACCGACAGCAATAGTGTGATTGTTGGGCATATAATGGTTCTATCTTCCAGAAGACTGGCTGCAATAGTGTGATGATTGGAGATGTGGGGCCATCTACCAATGCAAGTCATGCAATAGTGTGGTTCTTGGGCATGTCCTCATTGGTCCATCCGGCTACAAGATGACTGGCTGCAATAGTTTGATTGTTGGGCATGTCCTCATTGGTTCATCTACAAGATCACTGGCTGCAATAGTTTCATTCTTGGGCATGTCCTCATGGGTCCATCTACAAGATGACTGCCTGCAATAGTTTGATTCTTTTTCATGTCCTCATGGGTCCATCTACAAGATGACTGGCTGCAATAGTTTGATTCTTGGGCATGTCCTCATGGGTCCATCTACAAGATGACCGGCTGCAATAGTTTGATTCTTGGGCATGTCCACACATGGGTCCATCTACAAGATGAATGGCTGCAATAGTTCGATTCTTGGGCATGTCGTCATGGGTCCATCTACAAGATGACACGATGACTGGCTGCAATAGTTTGATTCTTGGGCATGTCATCATGGGTCCATCTACAAGATGACCGGCTGCAATAGTTTGATTCTTGGGCATGTCCACACATGGGTCCATCTACAAGATGACTGGCTGCAATAGTTTGATTCTTGGGCATGTTCTCATGGGTCCATCTACACGATGACTGCCTGCAATAGTTTGATTCTTTGGCATGTCCTCATGGGTTCATCTACAAGATGACTACCTGAAATAGTTTGATTCTTGGGCATGTCCTCATGGGTCCATCCACAAGATGACTGGCTGCAATAGTTTGATTCTTGGGCATGTCCTCATGGGTCCATCTACACGATGACTGGCTGAAATAGTTTGATTCTTTGGCATGTCCTCATGGGTCCATCTACAAGATGACTGCCTGAATTGTTTAATTCTTGGGCATATCATCATGGGTCCATCTACAAGATGACCGGCTGCAATAGTTTGATTCTTGGGCATGTCCTCATGGGTCCATCTACACGATGACTGCCTGAAATAGTTTGATTCTTTGGCATGTCCTCATGGGTCCATCTACAAGATGACTGGCTGCAATAGTTTGATTATTTGGCATGTCCTCATGGGTCCATCTACACGATGACTGCCTGAAATAGTTTGATTCTTGAGCATGTCAACATGGGTCCATCTACAAGATGACTGGCTGCAATAGTTTGATTATTGGGCATGTCATCATGGGTCCATCTACAAGATGACAAGATGACTGCCTGAAATAGTTTGATTCTTTGGCATGTCCTCATGGGTCCATCTACAAGATGACTGCCTGAATTGTTTAATTCTTGGGCATATCATCATGGGTCCATCTACAAGATGACCGGCTGCAATAGTTTGATTCTTGGGCATGTCCTCATGGTCCATCTACACGATGACTGCCTGAAATAGTTTGATTCTTTGGCATGTCCTCATGGGTTCATCTACAAGATGACTACCTGAAATAGTTTGATTCTTGGGCATGTCCTCATGGGTCCATCCACAAGATGACTGGCTGCAATAGTTTGATTCTTAATTGGGCATGTCCTCATGGGTCCATCTACAAGATGACCTGCTGCAATAGTTTGATTCTTGGGCATGTCCTCATGGGTCCATCTACACGATACTGCCTGCAATAGTTTGATTCTTTGGCATGTCCTCATGGGTCCATCTACAAGATGACTGGCTGCAATAGTTTGATTATTTGGCATGTCCTCATGGGTCCATCTACACGATGACTGCCTGAAATAGTTTGATTCTTGGGCATGTCAACATGGGTCCATCTACAAGATGACTGGCTGCAATAGTTTGATTATTGGGCATGTCATCATGGGTCCATCTACAAGATGACAAGATGACTGGCTGCAATAGTTTGATTCTTGGGCATGTCGTCATGGGTCCATCTACAAGATGACTGCCTGCAGTAGTTGGATTCTTGGGCATGCCCTAACATGGGTCCATCTACAAGATGACCGGCTGCAATAGTTAGATTCTTCGGCATATCATGTCCTTATGGGTCCATCTACACGATGACTGCCTGCAATAGTTTGATTCTTTGGCATGTCCTCATGGGTCCATCTACAAGATGACTGCCTGAATTATTTGATTCTTGGGCATGTCATCATGGGTCGATCTACAATTAAGATGACTGGCTGCAATAGTTTGATTCTTGGGCATGTCATCATGGGTCCATCTACACGATACTGCCTGCAATAGTTTGATTATTTGGCATGTCCTCATGGGTCCATCTACAAGATGACTGGCTGCAATAGTTTGATTCTTGGGCATGTCATCATGGGTCCATCTACAAGATGACTGTCTGCAATAGTTTGATTCTTGGGCATGTCCTCATGGGTCCATCTACAAGATGACTGGCTGCAATAGTGTGGTTCTGGAACATGTCCTCATTTGGGTTCAGATCTCCAAGGTTGCCCTGAGATGGATACCTCACGGAAGGAGAAAGCCTGGACGCCCGAAATCAGAAGGAGGTGTTGTGACAGAATCGGCTTGACAGATTCCGTCAAAACTTTATGATAGTAGGGATCTTCATCACCACCAGCATACCTATCAATAGTACCACCACCCCCACCACCATCACTACCAACCATCATCACTACCACCATCACTATGAATAGTACCATCACCCAACAACCACCATCACTATCAATAGTACCGCCACTCCATCACCACCATCACTACCACCATCACTATCAATAGTACTACCACCTAACCACCATATCAAGCTTTATCGTGTCGAATACTTTCAATGATGGTACTTGAGATAAGTCATCTTGTCTGTCATCATTATACTTATTTAACCTAGAAACGAATGACCGAAGGCCAAGTAGCTTTTTTCTTGTTTTTCTTCCTTTATGAAAGTTTCAATCGCAGAATTCGAATTTACAAAGAATTGCGTGTTCTTGACAAGTTTTCTCCATTGAGAAAGCGGATCGTCTGATATTATTTTGTCATTCCAGACAAATCCAGGAGTAGAGGTCACGATTTACTCCGAGTCTGACGCGGCGATGACGGATTTTTGACAACTTGGTTTCTATATAAGGAATCAATCTTGTCATCACTTCAAAATGGAATGTAGCCGCATTCAACGCTGGAAAGCTTGATAGAGTGATTCCAATAAACCTGGGCATTACTAACTACACCAATACACACTATTAGACACTCACTCTTTTGTTGTCTTTTGTTACTTTGCATCTAATATACACTGACAGCTAATTAGTAGTGCCCAGGTTTATTGGAATCACTCTATGCACCACCACTATCAATAGTACCACCTGCACTATCAATAGTACCACCATGTACTATCAATAGTACTACCATCCCACCACCACCACCACTATCAATAGTACCACCATGCACTATCAATAGTACTACCATCCCACCACCACCACCACAATCAATAGTACCACCATGCACTATCAATAGTACTACCATCCCACCACCACCATCACTATCAATAGTACCATCATGCACTATCAATAGTACTACCATCCCACCACCACCACCACAATCAATAGTACCACCATGCACTATCAATAGTACTACCATCCCACCACCACCACCACTATCAATAGTACCACCATGCACTATCAATAGTACTACCATCCCACACCACCACCACCACAATCAATAGTACCACCATGCACTATCAATAGTACTACCATCCCACCACCACCATCACTATCAATAGTACCATCATGCACTATCAATAGTACTACCATCCCACCACCACCACCACAATCAATAGTACCACCATGCACTATCAATAGTACTACCATCCCACCACCACCACCACAATCAATAGTACCACCATGCACTATCAATAGTACTACCATCCCACCACCACCATCACTATCAATAGTACCACCATGCACTGTCAATAGTACTACCATCCCACCACCACCACCACAATCAATAGTACCACCATGCACTATCAATAGTACTACCATCCCACCACCACCACCACAATCAATAGTACCACCATGCACTATCAATAGTACTACCATCCCACCACCACCACCACAATCAATAGTACCACCATGCACTATCAATAGTACTACCATCCCACCACCATCACCACAATCAATAGTACCACCATGCACTATCAATAGTACTACCATCCCACCACCACCACCACTATCAATAGTACCACCATGCACTATCAATAGTACTATCATCCCACCACCACCACCACAAATCAATAGTACCACCATGCACTATCAATAGTACTACCATCCCACCACCACCATCACTATCAATAGTACCACCATGCACTATCAATAGTACTACCATCCCACCACCACCACCACAATCAATAGTACCACCATGCACTATCAATAGTACTACCATCCCACCACCACCACCACAATCAATAGTACCACCATGCACTATCAATAGTACTACCATCCCACCACCACCATCACTATCAATAGTACCATCATGCACTATCAATAGTACTACCATCCCACCACCACCACCACAATCAATAGTACCACCATGCACTATCAATAATACTACCATCCCACCACCACCACCACTATCAATAGTACCACCATGCACTATCAATAGTACTACCACCATCCCACCACCACCACCACAATCAATAGTACCACCATACACTATCAATAGTACTACCATCCCACCACCACCATCACTATCAATAGTACCATCATGCACTATCAATAGTACTACCATCCCACCACCACCACCACAATCAATAGTACCACCATGCACTATCAATAGTACTACCATCCCACCACCACCACCACACAATCAATAGTACCACCATGCACTATCAATAGTACTACCATCCCACCACCACCATCACTATCAATGGTACCACCATGCACTGTCAATAGTACTACCATCCCACCACCACCACCACAATCAATAGTACCACCATGCACTATCAATAGTACTACCATCCCACCACCACCACCACAATCAATAGTACCACCATGCACTATCAATAGTACTACCATGCACTGTCAATAGTACTACCATCCCACCACCACCACCACAATCAATAGTACCACCATGCACTATCAATAGTACTACCATCCCACCACCACCACCACACCACAATCAATAGTACCACCATGCACTATCAATAGTACTACCATCCCACCACCACCACCACAATCAATAGTACCACCATGCACTATCAATAGTACTACCATCCCACCACCACCACCACAATCAATAGTACCACCATGCACTATCAATAGTACTACCATCCCACCACCATCACCACAATCAATAGTACCACCATGCACTATCAATAGTACTACCATCCCACCACCACCACCACTATCAATAGTACCACCATGCACTATCAATAGTACTATCATCCCACCACCACCACCACAATCAATACTGATAGTACCACCATGCACTATCAATAGTACTACCATCCCACCACCACCATCACTATCAATAGTACCACCATGCACTATCAATAGTACTACCATCCCACCACCACCACCACAATCAATAGTACCACCATGCACTATCAATAGTACTACCATCCCACCACCACCACCACAATCAATAGTACCACCATGCACTATCAATAGTACTACCATCCCACCACCACCATCACTATCAATAGTACCATCATGCACTATCAATAGTACTACCATCCCACCACCACCACCACTATCAATAGTACCACCATGCACTATCAATAGTACTACCATCCCACCACCACCACCACAATCAATAGTACCACCATGCACTATCAATAGTACTACCATCCCACCACCACCATCACTATCAATGGTACCATCATGCACTATCAATAGTACTACCATCCCACCACCACCACCACAATCAATAGTACCACCATGCACTATCAATAGTACTACCATCCCACCACCACCACCACAATCAATAGTACCACCATGCACTATCAATAGTACTACCATCCCACCACCACCATCACTATCAATAGTACCACCATGCACTGTCAATAGTACTACCATCCCACCACCACCACCACAATCAATAGTACCACCATGCACTATCAATAGTACTACCATCCCACCACCACCACCACAATCAATAGTACCACCATGCACTATCAATAGTACTACCATCCCACCACCACCACCACAATCAATAGTACCACCATGCACTATCAATAGTACTACCATCCCACCACCATCACCACAATCAATAGTACCACCATGCACTATCAATAGTACTACCATCCCACCACCACCACCACAATCAATAGTACCACCATGCACTATCAATAGTACTACCATCCCACCACCACCACCACAATCAATAGTACCACCATGCACTATCAATAGTACTACCATCCCACCACCACCACCACAATCAATAGTACCACCATGCACAATCAATAGTACTACCATCCCACCACCACCACCACAATCAATAGTACCACCATGCACAATCAATAGTACTACCATCCCACCACCACCACCACAATCAATAGTACCACCATGCACTATCAATAGTACTACCATCCCACCACCACCACCACAATCAATAGTACCACCATGCACAATCAATAGTACCACCATGCACAATCAATAGTACTACCATCCCACCACCACCACCACAATCAATAGTACCACCATATAAAAGAAAAAATAATGCACTATCAATAGTACTACCACTCCATCATCATCACTATCAATAGTACTATCACTCCATCATCATCACTATCAATAGTACTATCACTCCATCATCATCACTATCAATAGTACTACCACTCCATCATCATCACTATCAATAGTACTACCACTCCATCATCATCACTATCAATAGTACTACCACTCCATCATCATCACTATCAATAGTACTACCACTCCATCATCACTTCTTCACTTTCATCATATCCTTATCATCAGAGCCTGTTCGGCATTACTACTATTTGTGTTTGTTTAGTTCATCTTACCAGTTGTCTGGATCCACATCACGTGGCATCGGGTCCTCGTCATTATCATTAAAGTCATGGCTTGCTCTTGGTTCCTGTCACGTGATATACAACACGATTAAGTAGCGTTCCGTGTAAGAACGATAGCATGAACGGCATAGGAATGTAAAAGGTGTTAATTTTCCATTCTTCTTTCTTGCAATTTCATTGGTTCATACTCATAAATTCAATAGAAACCCAACCAAGGAATACATTTCCATTAGATAACTTTTGAGGCTTTAATTCACTTTTAATCAAACTAACTTTGCTTTGATTTTAAAGAAAATTGTGTGTGAGGAAAGTTCTCAAATTTGTGAATCAAATATCCATTGTCTTCCCTCTTTTCTATTGGCTGCATTGCGTTCTCTTTCAGTTTTCACAGTAAAAATGGGCAACTGCACACAGTTTCCTCTATTTTCTCTTTGTAACTTTGATAGTTGGTATCTGAGACAGCATGTTACACATATTCAAGCAAAATCGTGTGTGAGGCGAGCACAATGCCGCAGTCTATTGTCTTTTGCTATCGTTCTTACGCGGAACGCTACTTAATAAAGTATTTACTGCTATATATCACGCAGTATTACACGCAACGTACGATACTCACGTAATTCGGCAACAAATCGGGATGATGGTAGTCCATTCCTGAAATACAAATTAAGAACCATGACTTTATGCTTGAGTAGACACGTGGCGTAATGACCGGGGTGTTTACCGTGCCATTCACTGATCAATAGAGTGCATATATCCGTGAAATAGTTAACTAATTAAATAGTACTAAATACCACAAAATCGTTGTTTTCTATTGTTTAATTAGTGCTATTTAACACTAATTAGTTAGTTATGTTTCATGGATTAAGTGTGAGCACTCTATACCTAAAGGCTAAAGATCGTGAAAAATATATTCGATGGGAAATTCAAAGGTTGTTCCGTCCTCCCATGCACTGCCTGCTCTGTCATTGCTTCTGAATTGATGTACAAAGAAGTGCACTCACTCATGCATGCAGACTACCATTATAATAAGAATAATATCGCATGGACTGAAGAAAAACATGCGCTTTTTATATAGGGAAATGTGAAGCAGCTTTTAAGTTTTAAGTTTTGAAGAATATTAACAAAGAATTGTTTCATGTTCTCGACCACAAGCAATCCATTCAAAGTGAATTGATGCTTTCAGGGATAAACCTACGTTACAGCTGGTCTAGAACTCGATCAAATCGAATTCTACAATAAAATCAATTGTGAACGGGCTAGATATGTAGCCGAGGGGGGCATGCATACCATCATCAAGTACAGACAGGACGACTCCTCTACCCGTGATCCCTTGTTTCCAAACAGGAAGAACATTAATGTCTACACCAGCAGGACCACCTGTTTGACCTGTGTTCATCTGGAACCAAGAAATGAGGGTGAGTATCATGTACAAACGCACGCACGTAGCGATACAAAATATCACTTACTACAAGACTACACGCGCGTGTTTGTTTACTTCCAATGGGTTGGAGCGGTGGTAGTGGAGCAGGGGGCTTGGGGGAGCGTGGGAAGACCAAACAAATGTGCTCCTTTCCCTCCCCCCTTCCATTCATATTTATGTAAAATAACATTAAGTGTCAATGGTCTTTCCACTACGTAAGCGCACTACTAGGTGTATGTATCGAAAGACCATCCCACAGTCCAATAGAGATCGCGGTCATGCACTCCGAGCAAAGGTCACCCATTCGCCGTACAACTGGAGCTCCGTAAGGGCCATCAACAAACAATAATTTCATGTACGAATATCGCGCGATACTGTAATTCTATCGCGCATTATAACAACTCATTATTATCACGCGATACTGTGTTATTATCACGCGATACTTTGTTATTATCACGCGATACTGTGTTATTATCACGCGATACTTTGTTATTATCGCGCGATACTTTGTTATTATCACGCGATACTTTGTTATTATCACGCGATGCTTTGTTATTATCACGCGATACTTTGTTATTATCACGCGATACTTTGTTATTATCGCGCGATACTTTGTTATTATCACGCGATACTTTGTTATTATCACGCGATGCTTTGTTGTTATCGCGCGATACTTTGTTATTATCACGCGATACTTTGTTATTATCACGCGATGCTTTGTTATTATCGCGCGGTACTTTGTTATTATCACGCGATACTTTGTTATTATCACGCGATACTTTGTTATTATCACGCGATGCTTTGTTATTATCACGCGATACTTTGTTATTATCGCGCGGTACTTTGTTATTATCACGCGATACTTTGTTATTATCGCGCGGTACTTTGTTATTATCACGCGATACTTTGTTATTATCACGCGATACTTTGTTATTATCACGCGATGCTTTGTTATTATCACGCGATACTTTGTTATTATCACGCGATGCTTTGTTATTATCACCCGATACTTTGTTATTATCGCGCGGTACTTTGTTATTATCGCGCGGTACTCTGTTATTATCGCGCGGTACTCTGTTATTATCACGCGATACTCTGTTATTATCGCGCGGTACTCTGTTATTATCGCGCAGTACATGGTCATGGAGGACGAAGTTAAGAAAGTAAGGAACAGAAAGAAATACAACGCTATACTTTATGTTTTACAACTACATTATCGACAATGTACCAGTCTAACTCTAAGTAAATGCATATTTTAAGATATTTCTTTGTTAATGCTAAGTGATGATAAGCTTTAATATGTTGGTGTTTGATTCCCTGGGCGCTCTAGGCCATTTCGATAGCTATGACCCGGAGCCGATCCAATCTACTAACTACTGTATAGGTCTTTCTTCTTCTTAAATTATTGGCTCTTAGAATACGTTTGAGTTGGCGAAGACTCAACTTGATAGCGTGATAAGTTAAAAGAAAGAGAATTTCAACATAGTTCAGGCCCAGATTGAAATATTTCTCCACCAACGTATCCGTGTTAGTTTAATATATTATTTTTTCAGGTCCGGTTTCATTAGAAATCGCGCGCTCTGATTGGCTCGAGAGAGGCCCGTATTTTCCCATCCGGACCGTGAAAACCGGAGCGCGAAAACCGGACCGTTCACCACAATAAACTCTCATAGTAATAATAACAGCAAAAGGCAACAGTATAAATAACAACACATTTCACTAGGTGGTTGTTTTTATATATTGCTTTGGATTGCCGGTAAGTATTAATATTTATCGAGGGAAGTACCAGAAATATTCAAAGAACAAGTGTTGTCTGCTAACATGGCGTAACGTATTACATAGAGCAGATTTCGAATGACTGTGAAAAACTTACGGCACGGACGTGCCGTGTCGTGACCGTGATGATTTAGGATTTCGAATGAATCCGTGCCGTGACCGTGCCGTGCCGTGCGCCGTGGTTTTTCACAGTCATACGAAATCTGCTCTATACAATCATTATCACGCGATATTAACAAAGTATCGCGTGATAATAACAAAGTATCGCGCGATAAGAAGAAAGAATGGCGTGATAATAACAAAGTTCCGCGTGATAATAAGAAACTATCGCGTGATAATAACCAAGTATCGCGCGATAATAACAAAGTATCGCGTGATAATAACAAAGTATCGCGCGATAATAACAAAGTATCGCGCGATATTAACAAAGTATCGCGTGATAATAACAAAATATCGCGCGATAATAAGAAAGAATCGCGTGATAATAACCAAGTATCGCGCGATAACAATAAAGTTTGCGCGATAACAACAAAGTACCGCGCGATAATAACAAAGTATCTCGCGATACCTTCGTACTGTTCACATCGATTTGTGGTGCTATTATTATTATTGTGATTCTATATATTTTCACTCATCGTTCCCCGACTTCATCGTCGCACAGTCGCTGGATATCAACTCATTGGAGCTCTTGACTGTTGTTGTTGCTCTAAAGTTATGGGGTGATCGCTGGAAGGGACTTCGTCTGACAGTTCGTTGTGACAATTTAGTCGCGGTCACAGTGTTGACTACCGGCAATGTCGCAATCCATTTCTTTCTGCCTGTTTGCGAGAGATTTGCTACTATACATCAGTGCATCGTTTCGAGCTGCGTGCAGTTCATTTGGCTGGCGTCAACAACACGGCAGCCGACCTTTTGTCTCGTTGGTCTGTCGACCCGACTGCTCCGCAAAGATTCTTGAATTTTGTTGACCATCAAAACCTAACCGAAGTTCCAGTACCAGATCAGTTCTTCCTTGTTGATAATCCTCTTTGATTTATTACATATCCATCACTTCAACGTTTAAAGCGGGATCTTCGCCGTACTTGTCGTTCAGCTTATGCAGATACATTTAGTAACTTAAAGACACAGTTCAGGACTTATTTTATGTTTTGCATATATTTTAATTTTTCGCCTATACCGGCCAACACTAAATTAGTTTGTTTATACGCGCAGTTTTTGAGTCGTACGCTTACGCCGCCCTCCATTCGGAATTATTTAAGCGGAGTTAAGTTATTGCATATTTTCGTTAATGCAGACTACTCGTTCAGTAAGGATTTTATTTTATCCTTAACGTTGCGTGGCATATCGCGCGCTGCGCTGCACACGCCTTGTAGAGCTCCACCGGTTACGCCGTCCTTATTGCTACGGGTGGCTCGCACGCTCAATTATCATTCAGACCGTCTTCATAGCACTTTACATTGTGCGTTCTTATTTTCGTTTTTTCTTATGGCTCGCCTTGCGAATATCGTTCCTAGTTCTAGGTTTGCTTTCAATTATAAGCGCCATCTTACACGCGGCGATGTGGCATTCGCTGACACTGGTCTTCTCGTTACGTTTAAATGCACTTAGACCATTCAGTTCGGCGAGCGTCTACTTCAGATTCCTTTACTGCGTATTCATGGTTCGCCTTTGTGTCCGGTCGCAGCGTACTCGCGCATGGTTCAGCTCCTTCCGGCCAATTGCCGTAGTGCGGTGTTTATTATGCCTTTTCAAGGCTCCTATATTCCTCTTACAAAGCGCGCGTTAGTTTCTTCCTTTCGAAAGCATCTCGCTATTGCCGGGGTTGAGCTCTCGCATAGTTATCGTGGTCATTCCTTCCGGCGTGGTGCCGCCTCGTGGGCTTTTAGTATCGGAATCCCAGGGAAGATTATACAAATTTATGGCGACTGGACCAGCGATGCATATAAGCGTTATCTTGAATTCTCCTTTCAGTCTAAGGTTTGTTTTGCTGACACTGTTCGTCAGGCCCTCTGTCCAGCTTAGCTTTGTTTCTTGTTCCTTTCCCTGTGCTTGTTTTTTTTTTTTGTGGCAGAGAGGTTTATTTTGTGTACGTGGTTACTTGTCCGTCCCCAGTGACGTATTTTGATACACAATAAACTTCTCTCTTACCCCAAGCTTGTAGTATTGTGGTCATGTTAGTTGGGGGAATTATGAGAAAATGTAAGGATATTGAAGGAATTAAAAGATCAAAAATAAACATATTAAGCTGGCATTATTTGCAGATGATACAAGTTTCTTTTTGAAAGATATTATTTCGTTGGATATCGTGTTAAATCAATTAGAAATGTATAAACAATTTTCGTCACTAAAGATCAACTTAACAAAATCAGAGGCAGGGTGGATTGGAAGAAATAAGGATGAAAGTGAGCAAAATATTAAGTGGATAAACTTTTATGAAAAGGGTATCAAAATTTTAGGTATCTTTTTCTCCTACAACAAGATACTGCACTACAATAATAATTTTAAACGCATATTAACGGAGTTTAAAACTACTTTATCTCTATGGCGTACCCGCACCTTAACTCTTTATGGAAAAATTCAAGTAGTTCGTTCATTAGCACTGTCTAAATTACTCTACGTATGTTCAAAGATTCATGTGAATGATGAATTCATTAAACTGGTAGAAAGCAATATCAAGGATTTCATTTGGAACGGAAATATCGAACTTTAATTGGCGAATATACAGACGGTGGTTTAAAGTTACCAGATTTTTGTTCATGCATTAAAGCGAATCGTATTAAATTGGCTATAAATTTAATGATATCGGAAGAAAGAACTTGGAATACTATTCCATTGTTATATCTGGATTCCATAGGCGGTGTTGAGTCAATACGAAATAACTTTGATAAAAAAAGAATTCCAGATTCGATTCCTATTATTTACAAAATTGCCCTATTAATAAGCTGGGCAGAGATTTCTAGTATTATTGTAGACAATAATCCAGATCTAATATTAGAACAACATCTATGGAATAATAAACACATTAAAATACAAAGCAAAGCGGTATTTTTTTAAACATTTTTAGAACTTGTTGACCTTTGTAACGAACAGTATGAATTTAAGTAACGCTCCGCGTAAGAACGATAGTGCTGAACCGCAGTGCAAACAAAACCGTAATGGGATTAACCAATTAAAATTCTAAGTTCTGATTGGCTGAAAAAAGAAATCTGGCATATTTCCCGCGTTATTGCGATATACTCTCCGAAAACTTCCAAATATGGAAATAGACCATTGTATCGACCATTTCACGGAATATTACGAAAATTGACCGTGGGCATTCGTGCGCATTCGTGGGCATTCGCTTCAGTCGAAAAGATATCGAATTCCACACCTCAAGCCACATGGCAACAAAGGATGGCGTCGTGCTGAGATGCCCTTGATCATCCAAAATATCGTTCAAATATTACCTTTTAAAGCTGTTTAACGAAACAAATCTTTTCTGTAATAGTTTAAAATCAGTTATAAGTACGTGGAAGGTTTCAAAGTAATGCTTGAACGAAAGATGGGACATTTGTTGCTACGTGTACGTCAACGAGCATGACGTGTCGATCAGTGTACCAAAGGTCACCAAACTAGAATATCCTTCAAGAAGATTGGTCTCCTTTGTCGCGATCGGAGAGCTGTGGAAATGAAGTGCCAACTTATTTATGAATTCTCATTCTCAATAGTCGATGCTACGAAGCATTATTGCCGCAAACTTGTGACTTGATATATATTGCCGGGAGACACAGTACGTCATAATGAGTGTCATTTTTCAGTGAGGTTTTTGCCTGTTTTCTGTATTCATGCTTTATAATATATGTTTGAACCAGGGGATACAACAAATTGTATACACAGAAATAAACCCAGTTGTGTTCTCATTTGAAATTGTAACTTTATCGCATACAAATCACGTCAGAGCATATTATCCGATTGAGGTGTTTTGCGATCCCAAGCCGAACCAATAGAATCAAAGAATCATCAATCAGTGTTTTTTGAACACATCGCAGACCTCCTGTTCGTAAAGGAAATTGCGAGTTTGGCTACTTCCCCACGGTCAATTTTCTTTAAAGTCTGTGTATCACTAAATAACCAGTAAATGATCGTAAAGACAAAGGAAAAAGTAGGTATATCGTCTTGTCCTTCAATATATTTCAGAATGAAATTCAAATTTGGCGCTTTTGCCTTCGTAAGCCAATCACCACGCCATATATAATTGGATTTTTAAATTATCGCTTTCCTGATTTAACGGCTCCCGTGCATTTGGTCTATTGTTTTCACTATCGTTCTTACGCGGAGCGTTACTTAAGTGGGAACATGTAAGGAGCATGGGATTGCAGGACAACGATTTTATGAGATGGGCAGGTATTGTTCATGCCATACCATCTGCATGGAAAACTGCTTTGAAAAATAATGATAGCACATTCAAAAACGAAGGGCTAGCGCGTAGATATTTATATCTAGGTAACAAAAGAATTGATCTTACAAAGAGTAATACTAAATTGATTTATCAATGGTTAGTTAGTAAAAAGTTCAAAGTACCAACATCCCAAAGTCATATATGTAAACGAATTGGTCAAGATACTCCTCTAGAGTGGGAAGTAATTTATGGTAGAATTTATAAAACTACAATAGATTCCTACTGTAGATTTTTTCAATATAAAATACTAAACAACTGTCTTTACTTAAATAAGGATTTGAATCGTTTTAAATTAATTGAATATTCTAGTTGTTCATTCTGTTCTCTTTACCCTGAAACTATAGATCATTTATTTGTTGAATGTATAGATTCAAAAAACTATTACTTAGAAATTAGATCGTGGTTAGAAAAATATAATATTACTCTTCCTGAGTCTAACAGATCCAACATTATTATAGGAATTGAAGAAAATGTATCTAATTATGTAATTTTTTTATTTTATTTTTTTAATTAATTTTATTCTGTATTTCACAAAGATGCATAATTACATTTTCATACTTTATGTTCTGATGATATACAACGTTATATATTCACTATATATTCGAATTATATACAACATTATCAATACTACACTAATACAACATTATCAATACTACACTAACATCGCTTCTTTTAGTTTACCAAATTTTGTCAGGTGGAAATGAATTTTGTTATTTTTAACAGCTATTGATTTCTCTATTTTTTCATAGTAGTTTAGTAGAACAGGAGAGACTTTTGTGTGCGCATGCGTCGCCACAGTCAGATGAATACAAGATGTACTCGACACAAGTTGTTTGGTTCCAATGTTTACAGTTTTTGCGGACGTATTACGAGAATTGTATGTACTGAACACGCAGAAATGAATTCTTAATGCTATCTTTGTGCCTTAAAGTTATTTCATTGATCGAAATATTAGAATATTATGCCTTTATTTGATATCAAATTCCTGTTCTTTTGCTGTGCTAAATACTCTATTTTGGACAACATGGCGGCCAGCTGACATGGAGTAAACAGTTTGTCGACGTTGCAAGCTCAGTCGCGAAGAAGATGTAAGGGAAAGTAAATACATTTAGTCAATTCTTATACATATGGAATCTATATTATTATATTTTAGCTTTCATCAACACCAAATCAGCTTCAAATAAACGAAGATAAACTTGGGTATGATGTCTGGAATACTCAATTATCCCAATCTTTAAAGTTAGTTATCTCGAAATTGAGCCGAAATCTCCACAATATCCACAACATAATTCATTAAAGCAAGAGAAAATGAGGTAAGAGAAGGAATCCCTGGTACCCCATCATGTACCCCGTTAAATCTATTTTTAGATCGAAGCTATTTTTAACTTTAGTTACCATGCCCGCGCAATCACTCTTGACTTGTAGAATTTTAAAATACTCAACCTTACCTTGGTTTATCCTTTTTATTTTTTGCCATTAAAAAGAAAAGCAAAAGACTACACAGCTTCTGCTCCAAGATAACAAAGCAGTGTTCGCACGATTTCTATGATGTTTACATGCAAAGTCTGCACTGAATAAAAATACAAAACTGAGCGAAACAATATCGTCAACTCTCTGAGAAAAGGCCACAATTTAATTATCTAAGACTCATTGAAGGATTTTACGAATACTCAGGCGAATTGATCAAAATTAAGGTGCTACAAATATAAACTACACAACGATCAAAGTCAAAGCAATCACGAAAACAAACTCTAAAGTTAATTAATGTGGTCTTACCGGCACTTGTATTCAACAATTACGAAGTCCAAGCGTTATTCTCAGGTTGGAAAACACGAAGGAAACTTTACAAGAGCCAACATCACCAAAACCTTGAAGCACCAGCCATATTGTGGACATGAAAATTTAATTCAACCATCTGCAGTCCTGGTCGGTTTTCTCTGTCGAAGGACATGGCAAACTGAAGCTGTTTTCCTCTATTTAGAATCGTCTCAAGTGTCCCAAATTCACAATAATTTCAGTCAAATCCCAAAAGGATAATTTGGTAAAATCCTTTATTGAGTTTTCGAAGTAAAAATTTGTAAAATGTTCGAGAAAGTTGAGAAGATTTTCTTCGCTCAATTTTGACTTTTCATATCCGTGCGTAACGGCCTCCGCGACCTCGCCTTATATGATCTGACCAATCACGTTCCGTTCTAAAGATAGATTGATTCTAAAAATAGAATTAACGGGGCACATGATGGGTCAAGAGCCCAATACCAGGGATTCCTTCTCTTACCTCATTTTCTCTTGATTAAAGTCATGTTTCCTGTTTTGAAAAATTCCAGTAACTTCTCTGGGAAAAATCGCTCGGTCGAAGATTTTCGACAATATCTTCGTCATAATTTGTAGAACGTGAATTAATCGTCAACACATTTATTATGGTATTCGTTTTATGGTAGGGCGTGTTCTGTCAGTGTTCCAATGTTCTTGTAATATTCCCATCCAAGGTCATGTTTTTAGATATTATGCTGAGATCGGTCAAAATGTAAACATTTTATTGAAGTGTAAAGTTTGCATAAATTTCATTACTCAAAAATATTCATTTTTTGCATATTGCTTGAAATCCAGCCCAAAACTCCACAAAAATGTTACCATTTCATAGAACTATGTACCATATGCTTTCAGTATATGTTATTGAGATTGTTGGAAAAAATCGCCAGAAGAGAAAAAATTAAAGTTTTTCATGATAACAACAAAAATATCTTCATGGAAAGGTCGGGGAAGACATCTAAATTGTTTTCAAATTCGACGAAACTTTGTAAAGGTATAGTAAATAAATACCACAAGACACCAGGACAGTTTCAAGACTGTTGTTGCAGTATTTATAGAAAAACAAATTAAAGTTATAATCCACAAAATTCCAGCTTGGGCTTCCTGTGCCGTTCAATATCAAACAAAATACGAATTTTGTGAATAGCCAGTGTGCAGTGAAAAGCCAGAATTAAATTAACATTTGACTATATTAAGCCTTTTTGTCGAACTCTGATGATCAAAATAGCAACAGAATAAAATATATATAGCGTTATTATTACTATAATCGGTTTTCGTGCTTCCGAAATTACGCTTTTATGGTCCAGCGGTTAAGCGCATGCTCATGCAAATTTCCCTCCTGTTGTTTAGTAGTGCTTTGTAGCCTTTTAAATTAATGCAACTTGCATTATCTTTTCTTTTGTATACATAAAGTTTGTAGAGGAGAAGTAAAAAATCAATTGTTGGTACAATCTCTTTGGATCGAACCCTATAACTATCAGGCTAAGATTCAATTCAGGCATGATAATATTATAGTTTCTTAACCACATGGCAATATCATTGTATAGTTTAGACGAAATATAACACTTTACAAAGAAGTGTTCAGTACTTCAATGTCCTTATTACATAAAGAACAAAGCGATGAATCTTTAATTTTAAATCTTGCCAAGTCCTTGTTCAGGTAAAGGCAATTCATTAGTATTCTATACTGAAACTTGAATCTCAAGTTAGTATCGATGGTAATTCTATAGACAAGGTTGTAGGCCTCGCCCCATTCGATATTATCATTGAGAAGGATCCTTTGCCACCTTCTTTCTGAAGTCGGTGGTAAATACTTTTTGTGAACTAGTTCGTTATAGATATTATTTGTTTTAATTTTGTCTACATTAGTTAATTTGCCAGCTATTATGATTTGCCTCATTGAAGTGTCTGCTTGACCACTATAATTCATAATATTTCTTAAGGTTCTTTTCCACTGTACTGGAATGGCATCAACTAGACCCCACCATATTAACCAGTCCTTATTTGAAACCCCTTTCTCTTCTACCTTCTCCCAGTGGAAGCCCCTATTTGGATCCCAGAGGTCATTAACTACGCGTATGTTCAAATTCTGTAGCCGTCGCCTATAGGTTTCGTCACAAGATACTTTAATGTATATGTTGTTCCAAAGAGACTGCCTTAGAATATTATTTACATCGCTATCCACTTTTAAAAGGCTGAGCTCCGCCCAAGTCAGTAAAACATTCCGGTAAAATACTGGTAGGTCCTCTGGTATAGTTTCTTTATTAAAGTTAGATTGAATACAGTTTATCCCTCCAATAGTTTCTTTATTAAAGTTAGATTGAATACAGTTTATCCCTCCAATAGTTTCTTTATTAAAGTTAGATTGAATACATGCAGTTTATCCCTCCAATAGTTTCTAGTTTTGTCATTGGTAAAACCTTCCAATATTTGCTTCCGCCATCGAATAATCTAACGGCCCACTTAAAAAGACTAGATTTAACCATACTACCGAAATCAGGGAGTTTAAGCGGACCTCCTTCTTCACGGGTACCAATTAAGGTGTTATACTTGATCTTTGCTTTTCTCCCATTCCAGATAAAGTTAACAACTTCCGATTTTACTAGTTTTATAAAAGACTCACTGACTCCAGTTTTTGAGCAAACGAAATACAGCTTCGAGAGTCCAAGTGTACGTACTATTTGTATTTTTCCTATGAGTGTAAGAGCTCTGGTTTTCCAAAGCAATAATGTCGTTTTAAAATTTTTCAGGATTCTTTCAAAATTATTTTTGTAAAGGTATTTCTTGTTATGTGAGAAATGCATCCCTAATATCTTAATTCCTGTCTCATGAAAATGTATCCACTTTAATTCTTTACATGCTTGGTCAGTGACCACTCCTTCTTAGGACCTATCCAGCCAATTTCTGATTTCTCCAGATTTATTTTTAAAGACGAATACTCGTGAAACCTACGCAGCTCTTCTAGAACTCTTATAAGAGAATCCGAATTCCTCAAAAAAAAGGTAGTATCGTCCGCAAAGAGTAAAATTTTTATTGAAAAAACTTCTTCTAAACTAAATCCTTTGATATCGTTATTTCCCCGTATCATAGAGGCCATGATTTCTATTACTAATACAAATAAATATGGAGAGATAGGGTCCCCCTGTTTTGTACCTCTCGTGTACTCAAAGAATTCAGTCACAGTACCGTTATTAATTACACATCCTTTTGTATTGCAGAATAACATCCTTATCCAATTAATACAATTTTCCCCAAAGCCAAAATGTTTAAGGGTTGCCCAAATGAAGTTATGCTCTATGCTGTCGAATCAGCTTTCTCGAAATCAGCAACAAAGAGGAGAAGTTGTTCTTCTTTATCTAGAGTATGATCTATTAGATCTTCAATAAATCTTATGGCTTCATCTATATTTCTATCTTTGACGTACGCGGCTTGGTTTTCGTGAATAATCCCAGGCAAAATCTTAACTAATCTCGAGGAGAGGGCTCTGCTGCAAATTTTAACGTCCACATTGATCAAACTTATAGGACGCCAGTTCTTCAGAAAACGGACATCTTTCCCTGGTTTTTCGATTACTGTAATTACAGCTTGTTTTTGTGTGGTTGTAAGGTTCCCTAGGTCATAGCTTTCGTTCAGGCAGTTGACTAATAATGGACCCAGTTTTGACCAGAATATAAGGTAAAATTCTTTTGAAAGGCCATCATTTCCAGGGCAGTAAGAAGTAGGCACATATAATGCATGGAATGTGAAAAGCTGTGAAATTTTAATTGGATCAGCAAACAGAAATACGCAATTCTGATTGGCTGAAAGCATTAAAATCGTGATAAATCCCGCCAAAATTATATTTTATTATCATATTTTTGGATAATCTCGGTCCCAATCCTTTTTCCTTTGTGTTTACCAAGTCTTACGTTTGTGTGATATGGGGAACTGGCACTATTGTCACATGCAGGAGCCATGGGCTCCTGCACATGCGATATGTTTGCAAAGTGAAGCAGCAGGATGCCTTCTGGTAATTTCACTTCGGTTTCTATCGTTTTACTCTAAATATTGGCCAGTTTTTGTTTTGAATAGATGCATATTTATGTGAACAACGTTTTTACAGTACAATGTGCATAACTGTTTCTATGTAAGGTTACTTTTATGGCCTAGAAAGCCATCGTGTTCCCGGCCAGCGTGTTGTCCGCACTGCCGTGACGAGTGGGGTCACGTACCGACGCCGAACTAAAGATCGCCACGGCTTTTGAGATTTGCCGGTTAACAGCGATGGACGATACAATATCAGAAAAAGGAATGCGTATGTAATAGAATTGTAGCCAGATGAACTTTTATTTCTCAATAAAAACTTTGAATCTGTGTTTCAAGTGGTGAACTTCGGATAACAACAGGAAAGGAAGGATATCAGTCATAGTTTTTGTTGTCAGCAACATTTAATTTAAAGCCCAAGAACTATTTTCGTTCTTTTAGAGTTGCTTGATATTCGCTACAAAGGACGTTTGTAAACCACGAAACGACGAAACGACGGAACGAGAAACGGCGAAACGGCGAAACGAGAAACGAGAAAAGGCGAAACGAAGAGAGAGATATATATAAATGAAGAGATACAGTCAATCCGAAAAAGGTTGTCCATTCTTTGTAAACCACGAAACGACGAAACGACGGAACGAGAAACGGCGAAACGGCGAAACGAGAAAAGGCGAAACGGCGAAACGAAGTGATATATATAAAAATAAAAAAATAAAAAAATAAAAAAAAATGTACATGATAAAAATGATATAAATATGAAGACGGTACCTACTGTGTTACAAGTATATATACGCTAAGGAAAACAAAAGATGATGTAACCAATCACTAGGGGAAAAGACCCAAAGGAAACCTAAAGGGACCATGTTACATCATCCTTTGTCAAACCGACAATAATAAACGAGAAATATAAGTGCGCATGCATGAATAGAAATCTGAATGAATGGTAATAATGAGTGACTGAACATGAATTCATTAACGAATTTGTTAAGGCCTTCTGGGCGTAATGTACGAAGAGATGCTTCAGCCTAGTTAGCAGAATTCTATCGTGATCACTATCAGCTTGAGAATGTGTTATTTTTTTTTTTTGGCAATGAACCAAGAGACCATAATACTATATAATTATGGTCTCTTGAATGAACTTAAAGTCATCGAGATTATGCGGGCTATCATTAAAATGGATGGCAACCATTACCATTCATTCAGATTTCTATTCATGCATGCGCACTTATATTTCTCGTATATTATTGATGGTCAGTTTGACAAGGGATGACGTAACATGGTTCCTTTAGGTCTTTTCCCCTGGTGATTGGTTACATCATCCTTTGTTTTCCTTAGCGTATCCGGCAGTATACTTGTAACACAGGCAGTAGGTAATCCTTATATTTTTATCATTTTTATCTTGTACATTTTTATTTATTTCTGAAGAAGGCTGAATTGTTAATATATTATTTGGAACAGTCAGAGGTTGCCTGCGTCTCTTCTTCTTCGTTATATTTAATCTATTTATATGGAGAGCAGACTGTGAATTCCTTCTGGAATCCTTTTACTGGAAGCTCGTCGTTGGCCTACCTTATCCTATATTCAATTTTTTTTCATATTTATATATTTATATACAGTCAATCCAAAAAAGGAGGTTCTCTTATTAGTAATCAGCTTTTGGCTACATTATTCAGTATAAAATCAACACTTTAAGACCTTTTTAACCTTTTTAATGTGTTCTGTATATGCGGTCACGTGATAGTTATATGTGTATATATTCTGGACAACCTTTTTCGGATTGACTGTATCTCTTCATTTATATATATCTCTCTCTTCGTTTCGCCTTTTCTCGTTTCTCGTTTCGCCGTTTCGCCGTTTCTCGTTTCTCGTTCCGTCGTTTCGTCGTTTCGTGGTTTACAAACGTCCGGTAGAACAATAGACTGAGCAGTCATTTCCTATATCAAATTGCTCTTTGTACTGATCGACTCGAGAAAAGTAATGTTTTCTAGTTGTTCCCCATTTTAAATAAAGAAGATATGTCACATGTATAAATGCTATAAAGTCATTCAATGATATGTGGTTAAACATTTTTCAAAAAGTATCCCTCTGCATTACAGTTCTAAATTGAAATTCAAAATTCGCGCGTTTGGCGCCGATAACCAATAGGAAGGGCGCATTTTAATCTCATTAAATTTGATACTAACTGTCATTTGTGCAAGAATGTAGCTCAATTTGCTACTTCTTACGCGGACCATTACTTAATGTCAGATATCCATTGCATTGGTCTGACTCATCAGCAGAGAGTATAGGGTTTTTTACCGTCGATAAAAAATCTAAAACAATCCTTTTCGGATCTATCATTTTTGGGGGAGTATAAACTGCTATAATATTCTTTTATTGACTTCAAAATCATATCTGGTTCTGTTACTTCACTAACTCCGTTTTTCAGTTTTCTAATGTGCGTTTTGGCCTTATTTCTCTGCTCCAAAGTTAAAAAGTATTTAGTGTTTTTTTCTCCCTCTTCATACCACCTACACCTTGATCTTAGGATAATTCCTTCCGCTATATAATTACTATATTCGTTCATTTTACCTTTGAGTAAGTCGTGCTTTGCTAAGTTTTCACTGTCAAGTTCCCAACCCTTCTCCTTTTCTATCTCTAGCATTTGCTTTTCAAGAGTTATATATCTTGACTTAATTTTTTTTGCCCGAGATTTTGAATACTTTATTGTATATTTCCTTACTTCGTATTTAATTATTTCCCAAATTTTCTGTGGGCTTGTCATATTTTCTTCCTCAAGATGAGTTTGGGAATTTTCTATTACCGCGTTAATTCCGTTGATGTACTCCTCCTCTCTAAGTAGAGAGTTATTTAATTTCCAAAATGATGGGCCCCGTCTTCCCTCGTCAAAGGAGGTGAGTTTAATTTTAATGGCCGAGTGGTCGGTTGAAGGGGCTGGGATTATCATTGCTTTCTCAATCAATGGTTGTAAACAATCTGAAACAAAGAAATAATCTAGGCGTCTAAATAATCTATTTTCCTTAGTGGATGACTTTCCTTGTGCTACTCCACTCCAAGTGTAAAGTTCCAAGTTAGGGTTCCGTACTCTCCAAATATCACAAAGATCCATGTCTATAAGGATTGTATCTATTGTTTCTAGTGTCTTTATTTTTAAGGACGGGTTTCCTCCAGATGCATGCAACTTCGAGTCAAATATTACATTCAAGTCTCCACCCCAAATAATTGGGGTGCAAATAGGGATGTCCAGTATCCCGACCTCAGTTATTATCTCATTAAGACTATCTATCTGACTTCGTTCGTCATTTGGTTGGTAGACATTAATCAATAAAAAATCGACAGCCTGAATCTGCACAAAAAGAATAATATATCTTCCTTTCTGGTCTATGGTCCTTGATTTAATTTCATAATCTAGTTTGTCACCAAACAATATGGCTACCCCTTTACTGTTGTTATTTCCATGCGACAGTACAACGTCGCCTTTAAATAAATTCTCCCACTCTCTTTGACATTCTGGAGTCGTATGTGTTTCCTGGATAAATGTTATTCCTCTCACAGCTCCATGTTTCGAAAACCAGTGGAACATTTTTTGGCGCTTTTTTATATTTCTCATTCCCCTGACATTCAAAGTGGTTATTTCAAAATTGTATTGCCTTTTAAGAATTTTTTACAGGTTGTATAGGCTGGTTGTATTGTTGTGCTTATCTTTTTAAAGATCCAATAGTCGTTAATTAAACAGAATAAAGTTAATTGTGTTAAACGAACAAAAGGGGGCGTAATTATAACAACACATTTACAACAGTTTAGACAAGAACAAAGATAAACGAACTGTGTTGTACAGCCGACTAACAAGCACATTAATACACACGGTACTAAAACACAAAACAGTGGCATTTGTAGTATAGGAGGTAATTACCGAACTCCATCCCATTCCCCGAGGTAATTAGTATGCAATGTTTTCAACAAAATACTTATCCCAGCACAGTGGTAAAATGAATAATTATCCTATCCGGGAGTATAAAGGCAATTTAATTTATGCAGTAAAATGTTTTTATGCGGGCTGTTGCGATATTCAATAAGCCAGTTCACGCTGTCGTCCGCCATTTTGAATTGGGGCAAACTCGGCAAAATTTATAGAAATCTGGATCACTTTGACTTGCCGTAACTCCTCTCGATTTCGTTGGATATTTAAAAACTTACCATTTTAGGAAATATGTTTTCTTTGTTATTTATGTCCTATAATATGCTGGGTATTGGAAGGCTACAAATCGCGAAAATAAGATTTTTGTTTTCAAAATAAAACGTTCGGCACGTTAATATGCAAATTAGCTCGAAATTCGTGAAAAGAAGATTGACTCGAAAAACACCTACATTGGTCTTATTTTCAGTCCAATAACTCATATGCATGCCTGCTGATTATCGAAGTTTAAATTTTGAAAATCCAACGAAATCGAGCGGAGTTACGGCAAGTCAAAGTGATCCAGATTTCTATAAATTTTGCCGAGTTTGCCCCAATTCAAAATGGCGGCCGACAGCGTGAACTGGCCTATTCCAGTTCCGCCTTGGGGACTTCCGGCATAACCGGAAAGAGAACAAAGCTACCAGGCGTCCCTCTACTCATCATCTTGCTCGTTCACAAATTGAACGATACACACGATTTTACCTCCGCCACCCCATCTCCTCCCTCTAATGGCTTCATTCTCCATTTGTTCTCTTACCAATTGTGCCAGTTTTTACCCTCACCTTTTCTGAGAACATTGTACTAAAGTAGACAGGTCACCTTAAGGTGATTCCAAACATATATTTGTTATGTTAATAAACGGCCACTCCCGCGTGGCCAAAAATTTGCCAACTTGGGCGTTTGTCTGTTTCTATGGCGTTCTCATCAAACAGAGCTTGTCCAATGCAATGTTTCCACCCAGGATAATTTTAAGGAACAAACAGCATAAATAATATTATTTTTCCTACTTTAAAAAGGAAAATTGAGGAAACAATAATCTCCAGAACAAAATGTCCCTATCCTAGTTACTTAATATATGTCTAATGACGCAACATATCCATGAGAATAAGTCAAGAAGAAAGGATCAGATTTGACCTACTTGTTATCTGTACATAATTTCCAAGTCACCTTCCTTACTGATTTTAAATGGTCTTTCGCCCCTTTCTCTACATACAAATATCTTGCCATCAAGTGTCCATGTATTGAACCATTTGTTCATCTTCGCTTTCTTTCTGACTTCCATATCGATAGCTTTCGTCTTGAATAGGCTTTAAGTTTTCATTAATATATACTGCGTTAGCTCCATTTAACTCAGAGCTATGACTTGTAATCCCTCTCAACTTTCTTCTTGCCAGATATATACTCTGTTTGGTCTTGTGCGACTTGAATTTTACAATGATGGGCCTGGGTTTGGCTTTTGAAGGGAGGCGGTGCACTATATCAATATCATCTACGTCGATGTCAATGCCAACGATTTCAGCAACCTTGATCATCATTTCTTCTAGATCCTCTTCGCTTGACTCTGGAATACCGTGAACCTCTATGTTATGTTTACGAGAATACATCTCAAGCTCGTCATGTTTGTCTTCTAACAATTCAATCTTCTTTTGCGCCCCCTTCAGCTCCTCATTACTCTCGTTAAGAACTCCAGTAAGGTGTTGTACTTGGGATTTTAGTGCCCTGTTATCCTTGATTAGATCTTCGACCACATTACATTGATAATTTAGAGATGTCTTCAATTCTTCGTAATCGTTTCTTAGTGACTTGGTATCTTTCAGAAGTGCGTTTGTTTTACTTTGTACATCCATAAGCAGCTGCAAATATATCTTCCAGCGTGGGTTTCGGTTCTTTAGTTCATCCGCCATTCTTCGTTGCTTTGGCTGTGGAGATTTTGTTTCACACTCGGATGATGAAGTCGATGACAAATCTTCTCTCGTTCTACGGACTCCCTTATTTGTGGTATCATTCATGGAAATAGACTATTAAGGCTGAGATATTACTCATATTTCATGGGGAAATGGTTAGGAGTTCCGAGCCGGTTACAGAGGCGTCCTTCCTTCAGCCATGCCATGCGAGTTTTCTCTCTAATTATGTAATTTTAATGTACAAGTTAACTATATATAAGGCAAGAGAAAAAGGAAAGGTTCCTTCATTATCTCTCTTTAAAAACTTTCTAGTTTATTCAGAGAAAATTGAATATATGGTGGCTATGGCTAAAAATAAATTATTTTCGCACATAAAAAAATGGGAAAAATTAAAAACTGCATTACAATCTGAGTGAAAATAATGTTGGAACTGGCGTTATTGTAATTAATGTAAATTGTGTAAATTTGTAGTTCATTCGTAAATCTGTGTGTATTCAGTGTAGTATAGATGTGAAGAAGCTAGATTTCGTAAGTTTCCTATTCTCCTAATTAATGTTGACCTTGTTTTACACCTTAAACCACGTACGTTGCACAAGGAGCCACGTACTACGAAATGGGTACACCTGCCGTAGGCGTGTCCCCTTGGCTTCCCTAGATCCTCCCACTTGCATATCACAAGGACAACTCCCATACGATCTTCACTAGTCTACTCTGAGTTAGTCATCGTCTGACCTAAACATATTTCTGTACCAACAGTTGCAGAAGCATTTTTACTATTTAGTGATATAAGATTTATCTACTTCTGTTACCTAAATAACATACCTCCTTTTGATAGAACTATCGTTCTCTACTTGTTTACTTTCTCCTCATTACTTAGATTAGCCAGGAACTTCAACATCGTTGCAACCAATGATGTTGCACTTCCTGCTATAGTTCAGACAGTGATTGACAACAAACGTCAATCACTCATCTTGTATAGTTTACGATTATATAAGCTTACTACATGTAAGATAAAGCTCAGAGAAGAGCGAACCTCGAAGAGTAATAAAAGTCTCTACCTCAACAAGACTAGTCGCCCCTTCACATAGATATATATATACATGTAAATTTTGTACAAATAAAGCATCAATTTAAAAAAATGGCGTAACGTATTACATATACAATCATTATCACGCGATATTAACAAAGTATCGCGTGATAATAACAAAGTATCGCGCGATAAGAAGAAAGAATGGCGTGATAATAACAAAGTTCCGCGTGATAATAACCAAGTGTCGCGCGATAACAACAAAGTATCGCGCGATAACAACAAAGTATCTCGCGATAATAACAAAGTATCTCGCGATAATAAGAAAGAATCGCGTGATAATAACAAAGTTCTGCGTGATAATAACAAAGTTCCGCGTGATAATAACAAAGTTCCGCGTGATAATAAGAAAGTATCTCGCGATAATAAGAAAGAATCGCGTGATAATAACAAAGTATCGCGTGATAATAACAAAGTATCTCGCGATAATAAGAAATAATCGCGTGATAATAACAAAGTTCCGCGTGATAATAAGAAAGTATCTCGCGATAATAAGAAAGAATCGCGTGATAATAACAAAGTTCCGCGTGATAATAACAAAGTATCGCGCGATAATAACAAAGTATCGCGCGATAATAACAAAGTATCGCGCGATAATAACAAAGTATCGCGCGATAATAGCAAAGTATCGCGCGATAATAACAAAGTATATCGCGTGATAATAACAAAGAATCGCGTGATAATAACAAAGTTCCGCGTGATATTAACAAAGTATCGCGCGATAATAACAAAGTATCGCGCGATAATAGCAAAGTATCGCGCGATAATAACAAAGTATATTGCGTGATAATAACAAAGTATCGCGCGATAATAACAAAGTATCGCGCGATAAAAAAGTATCGCGCGATAAAAACAGTATATCGCGTGATAATAACAAAGTATCGCGTGATAATAGCAAAGTATCGCGGGATAATAGCAAAGTATCGCGCGATAATAACAAAGTATATCGCGTGATAATAACAAAGTATCGCGCGATAATAACAAAGTATCGCGGGATAATAGCAAAGTATCGCGCGATAATAACAAAGTATATCGGGTGATAATAACAAAGTATCGCGCGATAATAACAAAGTATCGCGTGATAATAACAAAGTATCGCGGGATAATAGCAAAGTATCGCGCGATAATAACAAACTAACCTAACCTAGAACAAATATACCCACCATGTACCACATCTCACTAAACTTTGGGTCTATTGGCAGTCCGTCTCTCTTTGTTCTGTGTAAAATTTTTTGCTGCTCGGCCCATTTGACCTGCAGACGGAACAATCAAACAATGCTGTGAAATTTGCATTGGTGCATGAAGCCCTTGTTATAAGGTCTACTTGCTACATATTCCAAATAGGAGGATCTTTATGCTTACCAGAAATCGTACTTAAAGCTATAAACAAACGTAAGATAATGTTACATTTATTAAATACTGAAAACTTGAGAGTAAAATGTTGAATAGTTGTGAAGGAGTTACGGGACAGTATGAGAACTGATTATAATTGTCCAGGCCCGGTGTTTATTGACGCCAGGAGCGTAGTTAGCTAGACTTTTTTTTTGCTGGTCCACAAAAGTGAACCAGGGCTGTAGCAATGGCCAAGCTGTGGGGAAGACGCATAGCGAGCGCCGTAGGCGTGAGCCGGTAGGGGGGTATGGGGGCATGCCCCTCAGAAAATTCTGAAATCTAGAGGCTCAGAAATGCTATTTCCAGCGTTCTCCTAGCCTGCGAATACAGCCGCTGTATTCGCAGGCTAGCGTTCTCCAAGAGTTATTTGTGATTTACACGTATCGCTAATTACTTCCTACACTGTCTCAGCAAACCAATGCTGACTAACACTTGAGAATTTCGATGGCTGAATCGATTCGGAAATCTTTTAATTCACGAAAGTCCGTATTAAAGAACGCGCTATGAATCGTGCTCTGCTCTGACCAAGGCTGGTTTACAACCGGTTTCTCCTAAACCGTGTAATAACGCGAAACATGAAAGGGAGTGTTAGAACACTTACAATACAGTGGAACCCGGTTAATACGGACACCATCGGGACGAGACGCAGTATCCGTATTAACCGGGTGTCCGTATTAACCGGGTATATTTTATAGGCATTTATTTGAGTTTCGATTCAGCCGGGACAGAACAATGTCCGTAATAATTATAACCGGGTGTCCGTATTAACCGGGTGTCCGTTAGGCCGGGTTCCGCTGTACTTCTAATTCATATTTTCTATCAGTTAAACCTCTAGAGGGGGGTGGCTAGCCACCCAATCCACCCCCCCTGTATCCGCCCCTGCTCAAGTACATTAAGGCCTGGGTCTCAAACTTTTCAAAATGGCGGCCGCAATTCAAGAGGGGGTAGTCTAATTCTTTCTCTTTGTAATATTTCTTCTTAACACTTTGGCAATTACAATATAGCCACGGTGTTCACAATTACACATGATAGTTTCCATGGAAACATGGAATGTGACCTTTGAACTCTAATTTAAATAATTAATATAAAAGCCTCCTGCATCATATTAAAGCGTTTTACTATGCAGGAAATTGTTATGCAAGTGAATCAGAGTTAGTCCATAGTATATATATCCAATGAGGACAATTGCAAATATTATCGGTAAGGCTGATTTAGGCTAAAATGAAATATGATACTTTCAATTTAAGATCATTTAAAAATATTTTTCTTCACCGTCCTCATTGGGATTAAGTAATGACTTACCCCCTATTCATATCCATAAAAATATCAGACATATGAAAAAACTTTACTATAATGCAGAAGGCTTTTATAAAATGATATTTCAATTAGAGTTCAAAGGTCACATAGCAAGTTTCCATGGAAACTGTTATGAACTTTTTGTTAAGGTCGTGGCTATATATTATTTGTCAAAGTTTTAAGGCAAAAGATTGCAAAGACAAGGAGAAAGACTACCCCCTCATAAAATAAACGGCTGCCATTTTGAAACCCAGGCCTTAATGCACTTGAGTGTATGGTACTAGTTACTGAAAAGCCAAATACTCCTATAATAAACATGACATTCCATTCCGTGGAATCTGTAGCTTTTTCTATGCTAGAGAATGCTATTAAATGAAGCATAATGTAAACGTTTAATAGCAAAGATCGGCCTATATATTAGATAGTCGATCCCTTTCAATATACTATTGTTTTACCTTTTCTTCAAGTAACAGTCTGTCCGTCCTATCCCGATCGTGATTTTTATTAAATTCTTCTACGTCATCGTGACGTAAATGGTAATGACCCGGTAAGTTACCGATCTGAAATGTACAAAGAATAGTTTTAGATCATACCGGTGAGCTAGACATGCATCCACGTTCCTTCTCTCTTTCGCTAACCCACCCTACGTCTTCTTTCCTGGAGCGATTCGCTTTGGAAGGAGAAGGAAGGATCCGTGTTGCACCCCTCTCTCTTATGTTTATTATATCATTATCTTAGAGGGCCACCTGAAAATTATCTATTTAGGTAACGGTCTTACCCTCGTTGTAAATAAAGTTATTATTATTATTATTATTATTATTATTATTATTATTATTATTATTATTATTATTATTATTATTATTATTATTATTATTATTATTATTATTATTATTATTATTATTATTATCATTATCATTATTATTATTTCCCACCCACCACTCTCCGTCCTTGTGTTGCACTTCATACATTTAGCTAGAGTTTCTTGAATTGTGTAGTGTAACCTTATATAATAATAATGATAATAATAATAACAATAACAATAACAACAACAACAATAATAATAATAATAATAACGTATAATATATAGCAAAACTAATAAACTTATAGCCCCTTGACAGCTACTAGTTAACAGCTGCATATGGTGATTGTCCTTTAGATATTCCACTATATATGTCAATGAAATAATCTTCATCGATGTGATTTCAAAACATCACACGGAGACGTCGATGGATGTACGTGTTGATGCAGTATTTGTGCATAGCCTGGACCACGCGTACGAGATAAAACACCGCGGTTTACACTACGCCTGCGCGATGCTACAGCCCAACACGAGGTCAAAGGCGACCATATAGAAACGTTCAAATTGTACACATCATCATCTGTTTAAAAAAGACTAGAATTCACTCTCATTATTTCGACAAATTACATGTTTATGTGGTGTAACTTGTTGTATTTTCAATGCTTGGATGACGACTCTTCAAATGAACAATAAAAAAGGGTACACGAACTAATACGCCTTCTATAGAACTGATGAGAAGTTTAAGAAATTATGTCGACAATAGTTTCTGCGATCATTTACCGTCCTCATTATAGTTGGATATACTTGTGATCATAATAATGTTAATCTTGTATTTTTATCGTTTTTAAAACAAACCAGTTCAATTCTATTTAGCCGGTAATTATTTATGATTGTGATTGAGGAACCATTAGGGTAATGTTGAAATACTTGTGGTTCTATTAGAACTAATGACTGACCTTTCCCAGCACAGCAAAGCCGTGTCGTTCGGCGATATCAAGAACATGTTCTTCTCCTGGATCCTCTAGTTCCACTGCCCATGTATTCGTAAAATATCCTTCTTTAGTCGCCAAGGTTCTCTTCATCTGTCTTGATACATTGCTATATACACCAAATTCTACACTATAAACCAGTAAGACATATTGACAGAATATTAGAGCCAATAAAAGATGGCTAAATGATATAAATATAAGGTTATTTCCCATTTTTTGTTTGAAGTAGAGCCTTGGTGCAAAGGAAAAAAGAGATCTTGTATGACGTAAGGCATGAGTTATCCAATTGGTCTTCTGTGCTGACAGGTCTATTACTGGTACGCCTAGTCAAATCCTACTAGGTTTTTACAGGTGGCTCAAGGGACACAGGGTGACCAAGCCCAAAAGTACACAAACACAGGGTGACCGAGATAACATAGAATATAGTCGTTTTCATATGAGTGCGAAGTACTCCAGTGAGTTACGGCACGGTTCGTGTCGTGCGGTTACCGTGCCATGTCCAAGCATTCTGATTGGTTGAGCAATGATTTTGCGCGCTGTGATTCCGTACCGTTTCCCATTTATACGAAAACGACTCTATATTTAGTTATCTACGACAAATAACAACAACAACCATAACAAAAACAATTAATAACAACAACAACCATAACAAAAACAATTAATAACAACAACAACCATAGAAAAAACAATTAATAACAACAACAACCATAACAAAAACAATTAATAACAACAACAACCATAACAAAAACAATTATATTAATAACAACAACAACCATAGAAAAAACAATTAATAACAACAACAACCATAGAAAAAACAATTAATAACAACAACAACCATAGAAAAAACAATTAATAACAACAACAACAACCATAGAAAAAAACAATTAATAACAACAACAACCATAACAAAAACAATTAATAACAACAACAACCATAACAAAAACAATTAATAACAACAACAACCATAGAAAAAACAATTAATAACAACAACAACCATAACAAAAACAATTAATAACAACAACAACCATAGAAAAACATTTTAATAACAACAACAACCATAGAAAAAACAATTAATAACAACAACAACCATAGAAAAAACAATTAATAACAACAACAACCATAGAAAAAACAATTAATAACAACAACAACCATAGAAAAAACAATTAATAACAACAACAACAACCATAGAAAAAACAATTAATAACAACAACAACCATAACTGACAAAAACATTAACCACAACAACCATAACATTAACAACAACAACAACCATTATAACAAAAGCATTAATAACAACAACAACCATAGAAAAAACAATTAATAACAACAACAACCATAACAAAAACAATTAATAACAACAACAACCATAACAAAAACAATTAATAACAACAACAACCATAGAAAAAACAATTAATAACAACAACAACCATAACAAAAACAATTAATAACAACAACAACCATAGAAAAAACAATTATTTTAATAACAACAACAACCATAGAAAAAACAATTAATAACAACAACAACCATAGAAAAAACAATTAATAACAACAACAACCATAGAAAAAACAATTAATAACAACAACAACCATAACAAAAACAATTAATAACAACAACAACCATAGAAAAACATTTTAATAACAACAACAACCATAACTGACAAAAACATTAACCACAACAACCATAACATTAACAACAACAACAACCATTATAACAAAAGCATTAATAACAATAACAAACAATTAACCATATCAAAAACATTAACCACAACAACCATAACATTAACCACAACAACAACCATAACCAATGCATTAATAACAACCACAACAACCATATAACAAAAACATATTTAAAAACAACAACAATGACTAAATGATCATAATACGCCAAGAGTCCAATATTGTATGATATAGGCATGATTAAGTTTTACGACAAAAGATATTAAACCGGTTTTCGACCGAGGTCATCATCAGAATGATATCCATGGGCGAGATGCTTAGAGGATTTTAGGTTATTCCCTTGGGCCGGGGAACAGTGTAGTGATGAAATAATAATAAATGTGCCGTTTGTTTGTTTAACGATGGTGTTGTTTTCTGTATCATAACGTATCTTTTGTCGTAAGACAACATACAACAATTAATATAATAATTAATAATAATAATACTAGTGCTTGGCTTCAGCATCGGCAAATAATTATTCTGCTCGCCACTGACAAATCACGATATTTTGCTCAACCTCGTCCAATGATTACTCGTGCCCAGGCCGAAGGCCGGGGCAAGAGTCTTAAATTGCAGATCGTCTTTTTTTGTTGTTGTTGGTGCGGTTATGAATTGGAAGGTGGAGACATGAAGTGTCATCACAAGAGAGATTACAAATCACAAACCAATCAGGAGGCACCGGAGGTCAAGCAGGGGCAAGTTCAGTTGTCACTTGTCAGAATCTATCACGAAAATATATCTAATTCAGTAGTTCTATAAACTGATCTAAGTATGTTTTCTCGATGTTGGTCGTTTATACAAATTCTGAGCTGGCCCGGCGGTATTATGTTGTCGAGTGCCGGGCGATTCCAAATTCTGTATTGAGCCGTCAAATTAAAACTCACGTAAAGTAGTTTCCCCATATCTGAATATGTTTTCTAGATTTTGCTAGCACTGTTACTCACTCTCTTAATATAACCAGCCGTTTATACAAATTCTGAGCTTTGATAACTAATCGTTCAGTGTCAGATCTAAACATAGAGAAATGTTAAGGAGTGAATACACCTATCACTCAACAAGTAACGAAACACTGTTGTGATCTCTATAATCGTTATGTCAGATCTAATGATTGAGAAATGTTTAAAGCAGTGAATACACGACCAAGCACAATTTGTAATAGAGTGGGTCTGGGAACGAGATCACTAAAAGCTGATTTATGTACATGTGTGCAATCGAGTATGACTGAACGAGAATGATAAACACTAAAGCAACTCTTGCCAGCAGATTTTACACATATCGTAATTGGAGGGACGGAATATCCCCGACCTATCTAATCAACGAGCTAATTCTAAATGGCTTGAGTTTCCTTTTCAGGATTGTCCTTTTTCCAAAAATACCTTTATGAAGTGGCTCAACTAGGAAACAAGAAGTCTGATAGCCATAGCCAAACACTGAGTTGATAACTATAATCGTTCTCAGATCTAAATATAGAAAAATGTTTAAGCAGTGAATACACCTATCACTCAACAAGTAACCAAACACTGATTTGATCCGACTTTAAGCGTTATCTCAGATCTAAATATAGAGAAATTAAAGTGGCTCAAATTGTCTGGGGTGAGCCGATCGTGTCTAAAGTACCCTACAAGTGACCACGAGTGACCACGAGTGACCACGGATGACCACGAGTGACCACGGATGACCACGAGTGACCACGGATGACCACGAGTGACCACGAGTGACCACGAGTGACCACGAGTGACCACGAGTGACCACGAGTGACCACGAGTGACCACGAGTGACCACGAGTGACCACGAGTGACCACGAGTGACCACGAGTGACCACGAGTGACCACGAGTGACCACGAGTGACCACGAGTGACCACGAGTGACCACGAATGACCACGGATACCAAATTGAAAAAATTAAGAAGCAAAAAAAAAAACCGATAGTAGAAAGAGATCGAAAAGGAAAGGCGAGTGGTACGTTTATTACTTTATCAACTCAACTGTTTTTGAATCTTCAAATACGTAACAATTAATTTATATAGTATGTTTAGAATAATAAGAACTTCCTAGCGTGTCATGAAATTAGTTTTGCAACGGGTTTTAATTCTATTTGGATTGACAAGTTTTTGCCGCAGTTTATGCGAGAACTAACATTATTTTACAATTGTGTACTTACTGGCGTAACACTTCGTGAAAAACTATTAAATGTTGCGGTTAGTCCTTTTATTCTGTTAGGGGCGGACCATTTGATTTTTGATGGGGGGTGGGGGCGATTTAAAGTATGGTCGATTTTTTTTTTTCACCTTTTCATGTTGCACGATATTTTTGCACTGCCTTAGGCCCTTGCACGATATTTTTTTTAACCAAATTTATTTTTGTTTGCCAATATCTATTCAGTTGCCAAATTGATAATATTGAAAATTGTATAATAAAATACCTTTGTTATTTAATTTAATTATTTGTACAGTCTGTTGTTCTACTTACATCATGATTTATTAAATTTACATGCCATCAATCAATGAATGGTGAAATTTCCACTGAAACAGAAAATTTTTAGGGAGTATAAGCTATTATAAAAAAACAACTATGTGTACCTCCCAAGAACGCGCAATTTGATTGGTTGTTGAGTGTGCATTGTTATGTTATAGGAGTACGGAGCAGCAAAAACAAAGTAGAAAACATGTTTAAAACTAGTTTTATATTATAAAGCGAATAGAAGATGACTCTCCTTGCTTCTATACAAAAATAATGCACTTCTGAGGTCTTGAAACTGAATGCACTCGCGTTCCGCTCGTACATCCACTACCGGCCTGAGCAGTTTCAAGACCTCAGCGTGCATTAATTTTGTATAGAAGCACAGAGAGTTATTTTGTTTTAGTTAAATATATAATTATCAAGTATTCAATGCTCGCGTTGCAATACTTTTCAGAGGCGTAGCATGCTTTTTTTCTAATGTACGCACAGAGAAACGAGTGCCGAAGCCGCGAGCTTCTAGGGGGGTAAGGGGGCATACTCCCCCTGAAAATTTTGAAATCTAGAGCCTTGGAAATACCATTTTCTTCGTTTTCTAGCGGATTTTCTTGCTACACAAATATATATAGTAAAATGCTGATCACTCATTTTTTTTTGTAGTTTATTTTGTTTGAGAGACTGTTCACTGGGGCTGCTTCTAACTACAATAATATTATACATATATACACACTCCCTGAAGTGCCATTTCACGGATTTCATAATTTCAAAGCTATAGTCAGCTCTTACGATTTTGTCTTAGATTTCTTTTTTTTAAATATATATATTTTAATTATTTTAAATTGTACGCACGTGTGTATACGTGCATAATGCACGCTACGCCCCTTGGGCTACAATGCTAGGTTTTGAATTTGAAATTCAAGACCTGTCCCGTGCAGAGTACACAGCCCGGTGTACGCAATCGATGAAATCGATAATCGATGAAAATCGATATCAATCGAATCAATTAATCGATTGATATTGGAAATCGATGACCAATCGATGAAACAAAAATCTGTGACCTTTGATCGATTGTTATCGATTGCCCTAAAATAGATCGATTTTCATCGATTTTCATTGATTTTCATCGATTTTCATCGATTTTCATCGATTGTTTTGTACTTATGGCCAGAGCGGGAACAAGCGCACTCAGCTTGTAATTGCCCTAGCTGGCGGTCCCCGGTCATTACTACCTTGAAAGCATTTCCTCGCGTGCCTCTTTCCCGGTCTCTTTTTATGAGCTAGAAATATTTCTCCTTGTTGGACTTGGAAAAGACAACATTGATATCCCTTCACGATGCATCGATCGCACTTTTAGACTGACTTCGTGGCTTTCGGCAGCGGCTTTCCATAGACGACATTTTAGCGGCAACGTACAAGGGAGGTCGATAGGACTACGTCACGAAATCTTGTACTGAACCTGATAACAATCGATCGATGATCGATTTTCATCGATTGTCATTTTTCTTGTGTGACTATCGATTGGTGATCGATTGGCCAAAACCAATCGATATCAATCGATTAATTTTATCGATTAATATCGATTGTTCGATTGGTTTTCCGATCATCGATTTTCATCGATTGCGTACACCGGGACACAGGTATAACACTCAAATTTAGGTCTACCAAATTTAAAAAAAGCTGAAGTTGGTGTCACAATAATGCACGATATTTTTTTTGATGCATTTGTTCTTGCACGATATTTTTTTAAAGGTGGAAGTGCTTGCTCGATATTTATTTTGGGATTTAACCCCCACCCCCATCAACGATCAAATGGTCCGCCCCTTAGGCTTGACAGTCACAAAATAATCCTGTGACACATCCTGTTGTAAGCAAAGCTGAAAAATTTCTTTGATAGACGGACTTCTTTTGTTGTAGATGGGTAGTCCTTCCCGATAACTTTCGATGTTTTCGTCTGAATCAGTGAATTCATGATCAAGGTTCCGATTGCAAGATGCTGGCTCCTCTTCGTCTGAACTTAACGTTATCTGAACTTGTTGCCTTCTTTTTCTCAAAGTTTGATCTTCTTCCTTTTTGGGTGTTAAGTCTTTCCGTTTCATGATTAATCAGTTCAGTTGTGATGAAGGTCCAGTACATGCATGCAGGATCCACATGCAGTACTGAAACTGACAAGCAGACTCAATGACGCGCTTTTGGCACTGAAATGGGTTTTTACCGTGAGAACGGCGAAAGGTGATTGGCTGCTAAAGATTTCCTGAACGAAGTCATAATCGTCACTATAATTAGTGATTGGCCCCTTCATCAATTCATCCATCCATCCATCCATCCATCCATCCATCCATCCATCCATCCATCCATCCATCCATCCATCCATCCATCCATCCATCCATCCATCCATCCATCCATCCATCCATCCATCCATCCATCCATCCATCCATCCATCCATCCATCCATCCATCCATCCATCCATCCATCCATCCATCCATCCATCCATCCATCCATCCATCCATCCATCCATCCATCCATCCATCCATCCATCCATCCATCCATCCATCCATCCATCCATCCATCCATCCATCCATCCATCCATCCATCCATCCATCCATCCATCCATCATTCATTCATTTATAATTATCCGCGTTTATTCGATCATCCGCTCATTTATTCGTTTCGATTTGTTCGTTCATGAATGTGTTCGTTCATTCATTCATTCATTCTGTTACGGAAATCCGTCGAATTCGGTCCCGTAGGAGACAATAAACAAGAATCACGCTTAATTAACTGGCCTTGATGTTTATAAAAGCATTACAATAGTTTTTCACGAAGTGTTACGCCAGTAAGTACACAATTGTAAAATAATGTTAGTTCTCGCATTATCCGCGTTTATTCGATCATCCGCTCATTTATTCGTTTCGATTTGTTCGTTCATGAATGTGTTCGTTCATTCATTCATTCATTCTGTTACGGAAATCCGTCGAATTCGGTCCCGTAGGAGACAATAAACAAGAATCACGCTTAATTAACTGGCCTTGATGTTTATAAAAGCATTACAATAGTTTTTCACGAAGTGTTACGCCAGTAAGTACACAATTGTAAAATAATGTTAGTTCTCGCATAAACTGCGGCAAAAACTTGTCAATCCAAATAGAATTAAAACCCGTTGCAAAACTTTCATGACACGCTAGGAAGTTCTTATTCTAAACATACTATATAAATTAATTGTTACGTATATTTGAAGATTCAAAAACAGTTGAGTTGATAAAGTAATAAACGTACCACTCGCCTTTCCTTTTCGATCTCTTTCTACTATCGGGTTTTTTTTTTGCTTCTTAATTTTTTCAGTTTGGTATCCGTGGTCATATTCGTGGTCATTCGTAGTCACTCGTGGTCACTCGTGGTCATCCGTGGTCACTCGTGGTCACTCGTGGTCACTTGTAGGGTACTTTAGACATGATCGGGGTGAGCCAGTGAAAACGTGTGTCTCGGTCAGTTCAGTTCGTTCCTGATCTCTTCGTTCTTCACAACTATAAAGTATACTTCTTTCATGCTACAATGCATCCCAGTGCTCAATCGCACCAGGGCACGAGTGAACGCTTATTAAAGCGTCTAGTTGCTAATTATTTCGAGTAAACTAAACTTTTTGACGGCAATGATTTCGTCGTCATTATTTTCTCAATCGGTTGACGCGATTATATTCTTGCGATAAAAGAACAAAAAAAGGAAGGGAAAACGAAACGAAAATAATGAACAAAAAGAAAAATGAGAAAAGAAAAGACACGCGCATGCATACATATATATAATAGTTGTGGGCTGCCTGTAGTTAGCTACCCTTTCAAGCGCAAAAAAAAAAGACAGTTTTCTCCAAATGAACTAAATAATGTACAATGAATACAATAAATATATACTCTGAATACAAATAAAAATAAAGAAACAAACAAGTGCATGGAGAGGGAAGCATCCAACGGGATAAAATAAAAATAATGCAAAGCTAAAGCTTTGAATAATGCAAAGAAGGTAAAGCCACAGGAATACAGGGGAATATAGGGGAATAAAGAGGAATACAGGGAATACAATATGATTGAATACATAGATACACCTGTTTTCATAAACGTTGTCCATTTACAAAATACAAAATAGTAAAAAGGAATTAATTAGAGAAACAATGAGCCAGCTAGAGTTCCGCATGATTTAATTTCTTTTGTTTCTCTAATTAATTCCTTTCTACTATTTACTATTTGGACAACGTTTTTGAAAACAGGTGTATATATTTATGATACACTCGATTGCAGAAAGGTTGTAGTATACATTTATACAAATAAATAAAATACAACTGTTTAAGCACAAAATAGTGCTGAAAATTATTGTGTTGTCCTTGTTGGATGCGATACTAATCTAAAATTGATGATTCTGATATATTAGAAGAAAAAAGTGATGTTTTACACTTTGTATCTCATTAGATATCTTGTATCTCATTTTATAAAATAATTTAGATATAACGCGTGCTCTGATTGGTTAATAATATAGAAAATGAACTAGAATCGAAGTTTTTGTTAATTACTATGTTGATACGAGGCTATGTAAACATGGTTCATGACCTTGAACAACCTTGAAGCGATGCAGTGGATTTGATTGTAAAAATAACTGACCACAAATGTATTTTTTTCTGTTGTCAAACATGTTTTATTTACTAAGCAAAAGCCATAGAATTACAGTTTTTCTTGTTTAGTTAAGTTCAAGTTCTATCTAGATGTGATTTTGATGATTTTAAACCGAAAATTAATTTTGCAAGAATCGAGCTTCAAATTCATTCAAACTCGGCCGGCAAGAAACTCGACGAATCGTCCACTTATTTCTGTCCACAATAACGAAGAAAACTAAATATAACGGCTCAGTTTTCTCAATCACATACTAACCATTATGTAAGTTATACTTAGCTACACATAAGTCTTATATTTTCTCAAGTGTACGACTGAAAATATCAACAAAAGATAGCCGTATTTATACTCACAAAAGAGTAAAAACAGAGCGATTCTTGTAGCTACACGGCGGGTTCGCCAGAACATTCATACTATTCTTCCCAGTAAACTGCGACACTATCGATTTTGAAACGCCGCTCGTGCCAATTGGAATGTAGTCACGTGATGCACTTTTTTATACCTCGTGATCATATTTTGTACCTTGTGGACGTACTTCGGTCCGTCATATCTCTCCTCCCGCCCTGGTCATGATTGTATCTAGAAAAGGACGAAGTTGAAATCAAGAAAAGCTAAATCCCCCACATATATCAAGCAAGCTCTTTAGCCTTAGAAAAACATCTACGACGACATGTATGGCGTACCATCCCCGCCAAAATTCAACATTAGGTTTCGACATTCAAGTTTTGAATTCGACATTCAAGTTTTGAATTCGACATTCAACATTAGGTTTCGACATTTGAAGTTTTGAATTCGACATTCAAGTTTTGAATTCGACATTCAAGTTTTGAATATTCGACATTCAACATTAGGTTTCGACATTCAAGTTTTGAACTTTCACAATCCAACATTGGAGTTTCTCAATGCGACATTGAAGTTTCACGATGCGACATTGCTTCTCCGCGCGCCATTCTTGTTACGCGATCCGACATGCAAGTTTGATCGTTTTATGCAAGTTTCACTTTTCAACTTCCGACTCGCATGAGTGATTCAGCTTTGTAGGGCAAAACCGCTGTATTATTTTCAACTCGACGTTTTAAATTGAACTTCACGCTTCAGTAACTTCGGTTGACCTTGGGAACCGCTGACATAAACAACGCAGGCGCAACAGTCGATCACAAAAATGGCGGCAGATCTAGAGTTTGTACTTTCAGTAGTTCAAGAAACAATTCAACGACTCGATAACTGCCAACAGGAGGATGATTACAGTAGCATATTGCTTCGTTTAGAGTACCTAAACCGTACAATTATTAATAATGGGGCACTACCTGACTCAATCGTGGCTGGCATTGGATTAGCCATAAAAAATTTGAAAGATTTTTTTATTTTTATAAAGATACTAGTGAGCAGCACGGAGACTGTATAATTGCAAACTTTATTTCCTACGCGTTTCGACTGGCTACGCAGTCTTCATCAGGGAGTTTACAATAGATGCTAAGTTACTGTATATATAGTGTGTTGTACAATAATAACCATACTGTATAGGCGTTTCAGCCGGAACAGGATATACGTAACTATGACTACATATAGAGGAATGTTTGGGTTGGGGGCCGGGAGTTTAGCGCTAAACTCCCGGCCCCCAACCCAAACATTCCTCTATATGTAGTCATAGTTACGTATATCCTGTTCCGGCTGAAAAACGCCTATACAGTATGGTTATTATTGTACAACACACTATATATACAGTAACTTAGCATCTATTGTAAACTCCCTGATGAAGACTGCGTAGCCAGTCGAAACGCGTAGGAAATAAAGTTTGCAATTATACAGTCTCCGTGCTGCTCACTAGTATCTTTATAAAAAAAAAAAAAAAAAGTTTGCAATTATACAGTCAGTCTCCTCACTATCTTTATAAAAAATAAATAAAAATAAAAATAAAAAATAAAAAATAAAAGCGTTTCTGCTTTCCATAGTGATGTCCTTTACTTCTTTTAAATATGTATCTGTGTATCGCACATGCTTCCAGTTCTCAAAGCGACGGAAAACGTGAGCTAGGCAGAAATCACGTGAGAAACGTGAGCCGCTATAATACAGCGGTTTTGCCCTACAAAGCTGAATCACTCATGCGAGTCGGAAGTTGAAAAGTGAAACTTGCATAAAACGATCAAACTTGCATGTCGGATCGCGTAACAAGAATGGCGCGCGGAGAAGCAATGTCGCATCGTGAAACTTCAATGTCGCATTGAGAAACTCCAATGTTGGATTGTGAAAGTTCAAAACTTGAATGTCCAATTCAAAACTTGAATGTCGAATTCAAAACTTGAATGTCCAATTCAAAACTTGAATGTCGAATATTCAAAACTTGAATGTCGAATTCAAAACTTGAATGTCGAATTCAAAACTTCAAATGTCGAAACCTAATGTTGAATGTCGAATTCAAAACTTGAATATGTCGAATTCAAAACTTGAATGTCGAAACCTAATGTTGAATGTCGAATTCAAAACTTGAATGTCGAATTCAAAACTTGAATGTCGAAACCTAATGTTAAATTTTGGCGGGGATGGTACGCCATAGACATGCAAGGCACACTGAAAATTGCTTTCTCTCGGGCCCCGGTCCTCATCAAAGATCAAATGATCAGTCATCGTGCCAATATTAAGATCGCAAAATATCTTGTCAATTTCAGGCGTGGGAACCATCCGTTTTGATTGGTTGATGAAGAAAGCAAGCCTAATTAATTACTGTAGTAGTGTTACTAACGCGACCTTTCTATAAACTTGAGCTTTTCCCGTATAGAAAATACACGTGCAACAAACTGGTGTAGTAATTGTACTGTGGTTATTTAATGAATTCTTGCCCAACGTTTCCGACCAAATCAAACTCTAGCTTGCTTATAAACCTCGTTGCAAACGCATCACGTGGTGTCAAAAACTTGTTCACGTGGTACAAAATTCACATCACGTGGTTACAAACACAGACGCTACGAACGTGGTAAAAAAATCGACTGTGTCGCAGTTTACTTGATTAGTGCGAAAAGCACGCTCCCCTCTGGCCACAGAATAATTTTGTACCACATACATTAGACTTACCAAGGGTATTATTCCTGTGCCCCAGAGGGGAGCGTACTTTTCGCACTAATCAGGTGATAATTCTGTCCAATCAGCTACGTGCAATTCACTCCCACTTGAACCTGCTTGAACCCCAGCGATCACAAGCCTCAAAAGATTTCAAAACTTCGGTTTAAAACCATGGATTTCTCGAGGAATATTTGGTTTGATGACAATTTGAAATCACTGCCTGATGGAGGGATTATCGGTCTAAACATATCTGTAGGTATTGTAGCGAGACAAGCGTTGAAATGGGCATATTTTGTTTTTTTTCTGGCGAATATAGCGGTTGAGATGAGTCGGAGTCTCCAGCCTTCCACATATTCATGTGGAGAGGAGCAGATATTGAAAAACTTCGTAAATAGGCCTCGGATCGAGCTGAAACTTTACAGGATGATAAAGTAAGACACAATAAACAACTCAGATAAGTTTTAATAGAATTTATTGAAATAAAATTTTTCTTCATAAAAGGCCTCCAGAATGTCCTCAGAAGTCCATTGCTTGGGCTGCCTGTGGTTCAAAAAATTTGAGTGATAAATTGCCGGGATGATATGCCGAATAGGACTTAAAATATCCTGTCTTTTCGACTTTTTCGGCTTTTCATGAATAAAACCACCCCCAGAAAAACAGCTTCTTACTTTGAGGAGTAAAATTCACGTATCCAGTGGTTTTCCAGTGGCAGTTTTTCTAATCAATCAGTCAAGATAAGTCATGTCTTACGGCAGCGACAAAGAGCAGCCGCCATCTTTGACACAGGTAACCCATACACACAGGGATATACAATAACTATTCTTCCAATTAGTTAATTTCATTCTTGAATGACATATTTACATATTAAATCCATCTTCTTGATGTTTTAAACCGCGTATGGTTCTTTTGGTTGATAAGTCTAAAGGAGGAACGCTGTTTCCTTCCATTAGGACCGGCTCTATGGGTTTCCTGTGGTAGGGCATAATTGTGTTTGGGTTACCTGTGTTAAATATGGCGGCTACTGACTATCCGTAAAAACTTATCCGCCTTGCCAACTGATTTGAAAAACTACCACTGGAAAACCACTGGACACGTGAATTTTACTCCTCAAAGTAAGAAGCTGTTATTCTGGGGGTAGTTTTATTCATGGAAAGCCGAAAAGACAGGATATTTTAAGTTATATTCGATATCATCGAGCCAACTATCACCGGCTCAGACGGCAGAGAAACTCATGGAATTTTGAAGCTAAACGTGGTGCGAACACAGCCTTTCCTCTGTTCTCTTCTTTTTTCTATTAAAGTACGGATTTGCCTGATTTGGACATTTTATAATTTCTTAGGGTCTTAGTTAGGGTCTTAGGGTCTTAGGGTCTTAGGGTCTTAGGGTCTTAGTTTTGGGGGTCTTAGTTTTCCGAACACCCCTAGTAAAATATGTCAAAGAGAAAAAACATCTTCAAATGTCTCAGAAACGTCCATCGTTTATACATTCTTGTCGAGAAAAGCGACGAAAAGATTCAAAAATACGACAAAAACTGTAGATATTTGGCTACCGGCTCCATTCAATAAGATGTCAAATATTTCAGAAAGTTTGACGACTCTTCGTCATTGATCGTGATTCGGCTCAGCTTTTCTCACTTTTCTTCGTGTTTCGTGTTCACAGGATACAAAAACAAAGTGTAACAAGCATTCTTCTGTAATTTTCTGACAGAAAATAGCATTCTTCAAATCGTTTTTCGTGTCAACAGTAAACTGCACAGATAAAAGTTGTCGAGTCGTCCTTTGCCATTTTGATTTCTTTCGTGAGATTTGATTGGATGATGGGCGATTTCTGACGCTTTTCAGGAGAATTGAAATTTTGATCACTAAAATCTCGCGTAAATAAAGGAGTTTTACGAAAGAAATCCTTGTAGTTATTTTATAAAACAAATAGAAAACGTTTTCCCGTGTTTACATAGCCTGATATAAACACGAGGGAAGTTTGGGAGAAGTCGAGTTACACAGAGCTCGAGACTTCTCCCAAACTTCCCTCGTGTTTATATCAGGCTATGTAAACATGGGAAACGTTTTCTATTTGTTAAAGATATTTGTATAAATGTATACTACAGTGTACAGTGTACAACGTTTCTGCAAACGAGTGTACATAAAGTACCAACCCTCATCATACCGCTGAAGAAATAGTTAGTGGGCTCGAGTTTACATGTGACGTCATTACAAGTGGTTTTTCCAAATTTCTGAAAACGTATTAATATTTTGCTCCGATTTTGACCATTTTTTCCTGTTTTGGAGCAACACAGACAGCATGTTTAGTTGGTTAGGCTATGGACAAAGCGAGGAGACAAAGCAGAAGGAGGAAAAGAGCGAAAATGAGCCAGAAAATGGCCAAGAAGTTGTGAATATAAAGGAAAAGCCTTGTGCAGGAAAACAAGATGAGAAGCGAGAAGACGAATCGTCTACTGGACAAAATGACCTGGATTACGCTAAGGACATGGCTAAGAACGTTGGAAGTGAGTGGAATTAAATTTATCTTAGTGAATGGAAGACTGTTAAATGACAGTCTAAATCAGTAAGCTTAAATGACAACAAACTGTACTCGATGAGGTGAATTTACAGTAAACTACTACTAGTAAGCCTTATGCTTAAGTTACTGTACTAGACTATATAGTCTTATAGACGCTTACTACTTTATGATAGTTTCATTTTTATTAATGCACTTTTGGGGTAATTACTAAACTGTGGTTGATCTTTCAATCTATTATTTTATCTTTACTTAAGCTTAACTCGTTATAAATTCTTTCAGTTTTTGCAAATTTATGCAAATATTGCATAGGGTGTATAGCTACAGTACAGTAACTTTATGCAGTAGATTTAGAAATCAAGCTTTTTCTTATTAATGTCAATCATGAGAGTTGACTTTCCACCTTGCTACATTCCTCTACCACAGACTGCAGTGTATTACGAGTCGTTTTCGTATGAGTGGGAAACCTACGGTACTGAGTTACGGTCACGGTACGGAATCGAACACATTGTATTCAACCAATCACAGCGCGCGAAATCATTTCACAACCAATCACAATGCTTGGATACCGCACAATGATGGCGCGATACGGTCACTGCACGGTACGGACCGTACCGTAACTACTTCACACTCATACGAAAATGACTCTATTAAATATTAGTACACGTACATAAGAACATGAATGAATGAATGAATAAACATTGTTGGCCTTGTTTCAATGACGTGCCTGTCTATATTTAGATTTCTTGAAACTCATTAATAATTCATGAGCATTAGCCCTTTGACTCCTACACCGGCCGAAACCGGCCGTAAACATCGATACTGCTTTGAAAAATTCTTACTTTCTGAATTCTCGTAACATCGATCTCATGGCCAGTTATTAGTGACAACTAGATAACTCGTCATATTTTAACCTCAAGTAAACTGACTTACAGGTCCGATTTCTGGGCATTAGTTCAATTTGTTTTCCATAAAAATCAAAAATGCGTGTTTTTGACGCAATTTTACACCTCGAAAATGAACGACGTTTGACTTGGATTTTCTTCCAAAATACATCCTTGCAAAACAAAACGCCACTTTCTGGCAAACTTCCATCTGTCTTCTTGATATAGTCATGAATTTTTCCCTCTCTCTTCCTTAACTCACCGAACGGGTTAGGGCATGGGTTAGGGCAATGGGAGCTGTCCATTTGGTCAGGTGCATGGACCTTTATACCCAAGACCTTCCAGGTTTTAGTTATAGTTCTGATTAAGTATAAACATGAGTGTTATAACTAAAAGTGATAGAACACTCATGTTTCATTAATCAGTTCTAGAACTGACTACCTGAAACACAGGCCTGTATGCCCAGGGGGGGTACTCAGGGGTATCAGTGACAGGGAGGTGCGAATGAGGCCAAACATTTTAACCCCAAAAAAGCATTAATTACGCAAAAACAAGACCCAAAAAAAGTCCAGCGGCTTTCTTCGCATACATGTAAAATCGAGAGCGGTAGGATATCATTTTTATCAACCCCCCAAAAAGTCCTTGCCATAATCTTTATATCAAAAAAAGTCCACCAGAAAATTGCTAACCCCAAAAAAGTCCCAAGCCGTGAATTTCAAACCCCAAAAAGGTCTTCGCACCTCCCCGTCACTGATACCCCTGAGTACCTCCCCTGGGCCTGTATGCAAAGGTATCAGTTTTAGTATTGCATATCACTGACCTTCACATAGGAAATCTTGGAATATAATATTACTAGGTTCCTCTGATATCTACAATTGACCTCTTTCCATTGTGGGACAAGTTGTGGTGTTCAGTGCGCATTGGAAATTATTAAATATCACTTTAAATGAATGTTGGGTTTTAGAAGTCATTTATAAAACGAGAGGCCATGTTGTATTGGGTATCTCTTGTTTTATAAATACTACATGTACATACTGTATTTCAAGGGGGGCACTTAATGGAGGGGAGGGTGCTTAATTTAAAAATGTGATTTGAGAACATACCGTAACTTTGTAATAAAATGCAAGTTGTATACATTGTATGTTTTCAGGTTTTTTATTCAGCATGGCAAATGTTGCATCTTCTACAGCACTGAAGATGAAGGATACAGTGGAACAGAAGGTATCTAGAGTTGAAGTGATGTTATTGTTACCAATCAGAGGCACTATATGTCTTGTGAGCCGTCCAGTATTGCTCAACATTGAGGTGAAATTTGCGTGCACTGTATATACACATGTACAGGTCTACCCCCGTGGTCAGCTGTCCTACATGTAGAGTGTACAGATTTATATTAACAAGGTTAATGTTGACGTTGATTGGATCATTTTGTAAGAAAAATTAGTGATATATATAAGCTGGATGTTTGGACGACCGCATGTCATTCAATTATCAACAGTGAATGAAGTATTAGTACTTAACTTTAGTAATAAATGTGGCCCTGCACACAGTGCATATTAGTAATTGACCACACCATCTCACAGTTCCTGAACTCTAAAACAATTGGTCAATCAAAACAGATATCATGCAGTCAAGTTGAAGGAAAACCAATCTGAATTGTTCTACCTTATAAATATCAAAAGTCCTCTGATCACGCCCGAAGACAACTAAAATTTATCTAAGTTACAAGATTGATCAAGACCTTCAGCCCATCTTCACCAGTAGTGCAAGCATTGGAAGCAGCCTGGAGTGTTGTTTATACATTTGAATATGGCCTGTGCCATACTTACCTCCATTGTTATTTTTCCATAGTTCGATCTCTTCTTAAATTAATATCTATATATATACACATTTGTTAAGTTAAAAGTAAAATACTTCATTCACTGTTGATAATGATGACATGCGGCCATTGTAACGTCCAGATTATATCAATAATTTTTCTTATAAAATGTTTCATGAAACCTTTAATTATTAGATAATAAATACATACTGTAGATCATGTAAGTCATTTCCAAAACTGAAATCATATATTTTCATAAGCGACCATCTGCAGTGACTTACTTGACTTGTAAAGTAGGATCTCAAATTTAGAACATCCTGAACAAACATTTCATTATTAAAAATATATGTTGCTTGTTTGGATGTCTTTTCTTCTATTAGACGATCCTTGGTGACTTTCTTAAGGAGCAAGAGAAGTTTGTAAAAGAAAAGCACAAGAGAACAGGTAAATGCAGTCACACACAAAATGCATCCATTGTAAACAGTAATTGTTTGCTGGTGTAGACATCATAAGACCAATCGTTTCTTCAACCAAAACACTTTTATTTCCAAAACCAAACTTTCGGACACATGGTCCATCTTCAGGGTCTAAAATTGTGGTAATTCGTCAAAGCTAATGGCAATTACGTTGTAAACAGATAGCGCACACAAACAAAGATGACATTAATATGCGTGAGCATAAATGTCATCACAAGACCAAAAGACAGTTCAGAAGAAATTTGACATGGAAGAATGAAAAGGTTTCGCACTTATACCGTGTGCGAGGTACAACAGAAAGGATGAAACATGTCCTGGAAAGCCACAGGATTGAAATTTGCGTAAAACCAATAACCATGCTGAGACAAATCTTGTCCAAGCCTAAAGACCCGTTAACAAAAGAAAAGAAGACGGGAGTGATTTATTCCATCCCATGCAGAGAATGTGAAACGTTTTACATCAGAGAGACTGGTACATGTACATTGTAGATCTTTGGCCACAAGACAAAAGGAACATCAGTCCTATGTTAGACTTATCAAGATCGACAAGTCAGCTCTCGTGGAACACACACATAATGCAGGACATTCCATCTCCTGGATTAACACCAAGATCCTTGATGTAGAAACAAGATGACACTGGCAGAATTTTGTCACAAAATTACACTGCTCTATTTAGGACATTTTAATCTGTCATCCCCTTTTTATATTACATACATGTAGTCTGAACTTGAGCACTAGTTTCCTTGCTCGTGCATATAATAACCCATTGACTCCTACACCGGCCGAAACCGGTCGCAAACATCGATACTGCTTTGAAAAATTCTAACTTTCTGAATTTTCATAACATCGATCTCATGACCAGTTATTAGTGACAACTAGATAACTCTTCAAATGTTAACTTCAAGTAAACTGACTTACAGGTCCGATTTCTGGGCATTAATAGTTTAATTTGTTTTTTCATAGAAATAAAAAATGAGAGGTTTTGATGCAATTTCACAACCTTGAAAATTACCGACATTTGACTTGGAGGATTTTCTTCCAAAATACATCATTGTAAAACAAAACGCTACTTTCTCAGCAAACTTCCATCTCTCTTCTTGATACAATCGTGAATTTTTCCCTGGCTTTTCCTTAACTCCCCAAACAATAGCCATTTCCTTACAACCACTTGTGTGTTGAGCCACTCGATCCAAAAGGCAAAATATTGCACCGGTTGCATTCTTTACAAATCCAAAGTTGCCAAAACTGCCTTTTAGTTTGTAGGTCCTGGAATCCACCACAGAAAGACCAGAGAGACGATTTCACATTTCAGTCCGCCATTTTGGAAAATCTCAACGGACTGCCAACCTTTCTTAGTGAAACCGCTTCTCGCCCCTGATTTCTTCCAGGAGAACGGTCTCTACCACACCAGTCAAGCTTAATGATGCTGTTCTGGGGGCTTCTGTGGCGAATAATGGCTACTGTATAAAGCACTCTAAAAATGCAAAATAGGCCTCTTCAAGCAGTTAACACTACTGGCCCCAACGAGATCCCACCACAAAAGGCAAATTACACGAGAACTCGAGCCCATTGGCATTCAGAACTGTCAAGATTTCCATGGAAATATAAGGGGTTTCCATGGAAATCTTGACAGTTCTGAATGCCCGTGGGCTCGCGTTTTCACGTGTGCTGTCTTTCTTCTTGGGAGCTTGTTGGGGCTAGTATTGTTTACTACTCGAAGAGGCCAATTTTGCATTTTTAGAGTGTTTATAGCCATTATTCACCACAGAAGCCCCCAGAACAGCATCATTAAGCTTGACTGGTGTGGTAGAGACCGTTCTGCTGAAAGAACCCAGCAGCGAGGAGCGATTTTCACGAAGACATCTCGACACTGCCGTTATGAAATTCAAAATGGCGGACTCAACTGTGAAATCGTCTCTGGTTGTTCTGTGGTGAATTGCAGGACCTACAAAGGCATTTTTGGCGACTTTGGACTTGTAAAGAAATGCAACCGGTGCAATATTTTGCATGTAGGGCCGAGTGGCTCGACACTCTATAAAAATCTTAAAAATGGAAATGGCGGGATGCTTGCTGTCGAAAATTCCCGTATGTTCCTGGCATCCTTTTCGGGCGTGCAGAATGAAAACATGTGTTTGCGAAAGTGGTCCTAAGGAAATGGCTATTGTTCGGCGAGTTAAGGAAGAGAGAGGGAAAAATTCATGACTATATCAAGAAGAGAGATGGAAGTTTGCCGAGAAAGTGGCGTTTTGTTTCGCAAGGATGTATTTTGGAAGAAAATCCAAGTCAAATGTTGTTCATTTTCGAGGTGTAAAATTGTGTCAAAAACACACATTTTTGATTTTTATGGAAAACAAATTGATCTAATGCCCAGAAATCGGACCTGAAAGTCAGTTTACTTGAGGTTAAAATATGAAGAGTTATCTAGTTGTCACTAATAACTGGCCATGAGATCGATGTTACGAAAATTCAGAAAGTTAGAATTTTTCAAAGCAGTATCGATGTTTACGGCCGGTTTCGGCTGGTGTAGGAGTCAATGGGTTGATGTCATAGATCTTTGTTTGCACGCGCTATTTGTTTACAAATAGTTTTGACAAATTTCCACAATTTTAGACCCTGAAGATGGACTATGTGTCCGAAAGCTTGGTTTTGAAAATAAAAGTGTTTTGACCATAGTACTGTGTTACTAAAGCCTAAATCAAGAGTAGCGGAATCTTCTGCTAGAAAACGTGTTACCGTTCGGGATATGAGAGCTAGCCGTAAACATAGTCTTGGCCGCTACCTCAGCAATATCGATTGGTCCATTATATACGATCACAGGGTCTGCGAAGATAAACTTAAAGCTTTCGAAAAGCTGGTAAAAATAGGTATGAACAAGATCATGCCCGAACGATCAATCAAAGTACATGTATATCCTGTGAAACTAAAGAACTTGATTCGTCAGCGCCAGGTAGCCTTCAATACTAACAAACGAGGGCCCCTTTACAGGTTCTATCGAAATGCTGTGAATAGGGAAAGGAAGTTGTGTAAGGCGAAATACTATGCTTCAAAAGTGCAAGACTTGAAAGGTGTCCATCCTCACCAATGGTGGAAGGAGGTCAAAAAGTTCAGCGGCAGCACTAAAGATAACATTGATCTGGTTAATACTCTTAATGTCCCACAGTACGACAATATGTCCCGCGTGGAAATTGCGAATGCCATCAATATAGCTTTGATAGAACCACTGCAAACTTACGATCCTCTTGACCTCAACACCGCATTTCTTCCTCTTGATGAAAATGCCGAATTTCTCGAAGTTTCCATCCATAGAGTGTTTAATGTCCTGCATCATCTCAACAAGCACAAGGCTGCAGGTCCAGATTGCCTCCCCAACTGGTTCCTTAAGGAGTACGCCGATCTGTTAGCAGGTCCCATAGCTAATATACTAAACTCTTCATTTAGGGAACAGCGACTGCCCTCTGTTTGGAAACTTGCTGATATATCTCCATTGCCAAAGTCAAACAAGTCTCTAATCCCCAAAAGGAGCTTCGTCCTATTTCTCTCATGTCATCCCTCTCAAAGATCGCGGAAGATTTCATCGTAACCGATTACATCAAGCCTGCTGTGGAAAAGTTAATCAACCCAAACCAATTAGGAACAATATCTGGTTCATCCACTGTTATGACACTTATAAGTATGCTGCACGAGTGGCTGGAAGCAACAGATGGCAACGGACCAACAATCAGAGTCCTCTTGTTTGATTACCGAAAGGCTTTTGACTTTATAGAACACACTATATTAGTTAATAAATTAAAGCAGATGGAAATCCCAAGCAGTATTGTGAACTGGATAATCAGCTTCATCTCTTGTAGATCTCAGAGAGTGAAACTTGGAAGAGACTGTTTCTTGGAATGGAGGGATGTCCCCTCGGGCGTGCCCCAGGGGACAAAGTTAGGTCCCTGGTTATTTTTACTTATGATTAACGACCTCGAAATCTCCAATGCTTTCAACATGTGGAAATATGTAGACGATACTACTGTCTCAGAAACTATAAGGAAAGGCGAGCAGAGCATAGCACAGTTAGCAGTCAACCAAGTCAACGAATGGTCTAAGAAGATCTGTTTGAGCTTAACAGCGACAAGACAAAAGAACTCAAAATCAGCTTCAGCCGCTCGCAAGATTCATCTCTTCCTGTAGTTATAGATGGAGTACCTGTCTCAACTGTAACAAGTGTAAACATTCAACTCAAAACTAACTTGGAACGATCACATTGATGTTTTAGTAAAGAAGGCCTCAAGAAAACTGCATTTTCTGGTACTATTAAAGCGGGCAAGGGTTCCGCCAGCTGATCTAGTGGCCTACTATTGTACCTGCATTAGATCTGCAATAGACTATGCATGCCCAGTTTTTCATCACATGCTCCCAAAGTATTTACAAACTGATCTCGAGAGAATTCAAAAGAGAGCGCTCGCATGTATTTTTCCTGGGTTTTCCTATGCCGACGCTCTGGTCAAAGCTGACACAGACTATTAACGATCACCACGAATTGCTCACGAAGAAACTGTTCAAATCCATTGTCGGGAACCCTGACAACAAGCTGAACTGTTTACTTCCTAAAGTAAATAACACCAATTCAAGATACAATCTCAGGAAGAGAAGAATGTTTGATGTTCCGCTTACAAAAACAAAGAGATTTTCTGATTCCTTTATTATTCATAATAGGAATGATTATAATAAACTTGTAAATAAATATCGAATTGGGACGTATTTTTTTAATCAAATTTAATTGTACATATGTATATTTTGTAAGTCTGAAGCATTACAGGCTTATCCAACATATATATTATTTAGCTTTATTTATATTTCTAATTTCATATTATGCAATTCAGTCTATACGACTGCAATGTAATTTTTATTAAACCAGTCTATCTATCTATCTATCTGGTTGAAGAAACAATTGGTGTTATGACATTGTACACTCATTGCCCCACCATCAAAATGTGTGCAAATACACTGGGAACTTGAAATTCAATATTTATTTATCAATTGCAGAAGCTGCAGTTCCTCCTTGGGTTGGTTACAATGAAGAGGCATCTATGAAATCCCAGATCTTGGCCTTATCATCAGTATGTACATGTAGTACTCACACACTATTATCAGTATGTACATTAGTCTCATCCTTATCATCAGTATGTACATGTAGTACTCACACTAGCTTATCATCAGTATGTACATGTAGTACTCACACTACCTTATCATCAGTATGTACATGTAGTACTCACACTAGCTTATCATCATCAGTATGTACATGTAGTACTCACACTAGCTATCATCAGTATGTACATGTAGTACTCACACTACATCAGTATGTACATGTAGTACTCACACTACCTTATCATCAGTATGTACATGTATCATCAGTACTCACACTAGCTTATCATCAGTATGTACATGTAGTACTCACACTACACATCAGTACCATGTAGTACTCACACTAGCTTATCATCATCAGTATGTACATGTAGTACTCACACTAGCTTATCATCAGTATGTACATGTAGTACTCACACTACCTTATCATCATCATGTACATGTAGTACATGTAGTATGTACATGTCACACTACATGTAGTAGTACTCACATCATTATCAGTATGTACATGTAGTACTCACACTAGCTTATCATCAGTATGTACATGTAGTACTCACACTACCTTATCATCAGTATGTACATGTAGTACTCACACTAGCTTATCATCAGTCAGTATGTACATGTGTAGTACTCAGTATGTACATGTAGTACTCACTACCTTATCATCAGTATGTATGTACATATAGTACTCACACTACCTTATCATCAGTATCATCAGTATGTACATGTAGTACTCACACTACCTTATCATCAGTACATGTAGTACTCACACTACATGTAGTACTGTATCATCAGTATGTAGTAGTACTCACACTAGCTTATCATCAGTATGTACATGTAGTACTCTCACACTACCTTATCATCAGTATGTACATGTAGTACTCACACTACCTTATCATCAGTATGTACATGTAGTACTCACACTAGCTTATCATCAGTATGTACATGTACTCACACTCACACATGTAGTACTCTTACTACATCATCAGTATGTACATGTAGTACTCACACTACATGTTAGCTATGTATCATCAGTCATACCTTATCATCAGTATGTACATGTAGTACTCACACTACCTTATCATCAGTATGTACATGTACATGACGTATCAGTATGTACTCACACTCACACTACCTTATCATCAGTATGTACATGTAGTAGTCACACTACCTTATCATCAGTATGTACATGTAGTACACACACTACCTTATCATCAGTATGTACATGTAGTACTCACACTACATTATCATCAGTATGTACATGTAGTACTCAACCTTATCACTACCTTACCTTATCATCAGTATGTACATATAGTACTCACACTACCTTATCATCAGTACATGTAGTACTCACACTACCTTATCATCAGTATGTACATATAGTACTCACACTACCTTATCATCAGTACATGTAGTACTCACACCACAGGTAGCCCAAACATAGAATCAGTGGATCGTGACGTCATTGAATATTCGTTTGACCATTGGATTTCGAATGGTCTCAGGAATGAGTTTTTTAGAAAGACTTCAAAGAGTAGTCTGATAATTAAATAACACTTTGGTGTAGAAATCTGAGCAAGAAATTGTGTTTTTGAGTGGTTTTGAGTGATTCGAAAATTCCACCCGTTTCGAGCATACATATCATTGGGAAAGGTTTGCAACTCCGGCCACCAATTTTTTACGATCACTGTCGCTAAAAATATTTATTATTATATCTCCAAAACTATGCAAGCAACAAATAGAGCTTTTGTTCAAATTTTTGGGTCCACGGTATATGCCGAGAAATAATTTTTTGAAGTTGGGGAAGTTGATGAAAAGTTCGCCGTGGCCATCCGCAGTCATCAGCTGTGCACATAAAACTTACTGAGGGATAGATTTGTTACCAAAAGCTATACTGAGTATTTGAACAATAAAGCTCATTGTAAAGATCATTTATTTGAGAATGTCTGGTGGGAAAGCAATATTACTCACCTACGATACTCAATTAATTAATAATACCATTCTTCTGCTGTGCTGTAAACGTGATCACGTGAGTCTGATCACATGCATGTTGAAAGCATGCTTCGATCCGGCAGTTTAAATTCGCAGCGGAAATTTAAATTTTACTTGTATAATTTTACTTTTCAAATTTTCCCTACCACGGACAAGTGTTTAATCACAATCCCAGCCCACGGATAGCACATCTAGTCAAATCCCTGCCATAGGCCCGGCCTCTCCCCCGCCGGCTTAACATTGATAGGTGCATAACATACTAACTCCTCATGATTGTCAGCTGCTCGGCTGCCGTTAGCGTCTTCATATGCAGCCCGAAAAAATCCTCCATCGGTTTGTAAAGGTTTTAACCTTTAAAAGTGCATTTGATCATATTCCAAATGTTAAAATGTGCTATATATTAAGCAATAAACTTCATTATTATTATTACCTTTATTATCACTTATTTTTGCAGACGATTTTCGCTTCAGGAATGGGTTTTAAGAATATCGAACTCCTAATTATACTCAAGAAATAAAGATTAGTAGTTGTTTGAGTGCTGTGAGGTGTTTAATTTAGCTGGATAAAACTTAGGTCTATTTAGTGTGTTTTGGGATCGATATATATTGTGAGTGCTCACTCTGTAGGCAAGGCAACAAGTCCCGTAATCGATCACCAAGACTTGGTTTCAGCCGATAATAAAATACTTTCTCGATTCGCTCGATCAAGAGCTTTTGATATGTAATAGAATGGCAATCTATTAGTGTCCTGACCTGCTTTTAGGTTGTTTACTCCACTGTTAGTAAACATACCAGAAAATGTTTTTTTTTTCAAATGACATGTTTCTCTCGCTCTTCTTGGGCTTCCTGTGGCCAGGATGGAATGGACGGTCTAACCGGAAAAAAGCCCATTTTAAGACTTGGCATCTGCCACAGGCAGTCCACGCCGAGTAATAAATCTGAGATGTACTGTAGTTGCAATCGGTACTGTACTGTATTGCAGCTACCACAAACTGTGTTTGCCATACAATATTTCACTCCACAGGATGAACGCAACTTTCTTCGTGACCCTCCATCTGGTGTTCAGTTTCTTTACGACAATGACAGTATGTTCCCAGTTGCCTTGGCAACTCTTGAAGAAGATGAGAATCTACAACAAATGAGGTTTAACCTTGTCCCCAAAAAGTATGTTTAAAATGGAAATTTGCTATCAAAACCATATACTGGCATAAGGAAAAAATATTAATCTCTAATTCTATTAAATCTGGGTGTGGCTTACATGTGGATGTGGCTTACATGTGGGTGTGGCTTAGGCCACGCACACGGTGTTGGTGACCACCAGCTTTGCATAAAATTTGCAACTACATCGAGCTTTGCATTGAGACCATGCATCAAACGTGCACCATCATCGTCGGAGCATCGAGGCACGATTATCGAGCATCGAGGCACGCTCCGATCATCGTGCACAGACCGTGCTTGTTTCATATTAGATCGAGCCTTGGATCGTGCAAAGTGTGCTTACATCGAGCCTACATCGAGCCTTGAGTGTGCTTACATCGAGCCTACATCGAGCCTACATCGAGCATTGCATCGTGCGTGCCTTCAGACCGAGCAGACAGCTCAATGTTCCGGCTTCGGATCGTGCACGAAATCAAGCCACTTGGATCGAGCATAAAGCCTTCAATTGAGTGCAAAAACAAATCGAGCCATCATCAAGAAACACAAGGCTTTTAAAGATGTGAAACAATGTAAAAGTAAACAAGTAGTTTTCAAACATGCCTTCTGAACGAACGATTTAATAATAATAAAAGACGAGAAAGACCAAAACAATTTCCCGTCGACTTACGGTGGCCATCTTGAAAACATGTATCGTGCTCGCATCGAGCCTACATCGAGCCCACATCGAGCCTACATCGTGCTCGCATCGAGCCAAGATCGAGCCTACATCAAGCATTAATTTCGCATGATGGTGCCTCGTGAAATTTGGATGGTGCCTTCATCGTGCCAAAACATCAAGGCTCAATGGAAATCTTGAAGGGCACGATATTCATGCATCGGTGCTCAATGCTCGATGCGGTCAAGAGGGCACGATGAGTGAAAATGGCGATATTTCGACAGTCTAACTCTACAAATGATCGGTTTGTTTGAGATCGTCGCAACAGAAACAAAAATTGTCAGAGAGAAAAGAAACTACAATTAATGTGCACCATACTTCACTCAGTTATTTATAATTTCATGACGTTTATTTTTCACAAACCTCAATTTAAATATTTTGATCAGTGTCGAAAAATGCTAAAAACTGAGCAAAATTACAAAGATTGATTTCGGAAATTCGTCATGATTAGTATCTTATCGTTGCCTTTTTTTAATTTTGAGTCGTCAACCTTAATGCACATAACTTATGTGCATATGGTAAAAAATTTAGCTTATTCCCTTTTATTTTCAACAAATTGTGGAGCTTGATATAGCGTAAAATTTGAAAACATGGTCACCAACACCGTGCGCACGGCCCTTACATGTGGGTGTGGCTTATATGTGGGTGTGGCTTATATGTGGGTGTGGCTTATGTGCGGGTGTGGCTTATATGTGGGTGTTTTTACGGTACCTACAATGTACATGTAGCTACGTACTGTATCATTGACTTGTGCAAAGTTTTCTAATGAAGGTAAATTGTCTTTAAAATACAATTTTAGAGTGAAAGAAGAAAGGTTCTGGAGAAACTATTTCTATCGAGTTTCTCTTATTAAACAATCTACGCAACTGACATCGTTAGCATCCAGTGGTACAGAGAAAACTGCGACACAAGCTGAGACTACAGAAGGCAAAGCAGAAACAGGTAGGGGATGATCACAAGAAATATTATTGTAAACAGTCACATCAAATTGGTTTGTATCTAAACCTCCAAGTTTGTTTAAACCCATACAGATTCATCTTCAAGCCCTCCACAAGCCATTCCAGCCACAGACAATAAAGTGTGTGTCTTGTCTAGAGATTGGTCTACATGTATATCTATACATATAGACAAATGGGTCATACTATTAGAGACTGGTCTATCCATTGCATAGACAAAGGGGTGGGACTACTAGAGATTGGTGTATCCATTCCATAGACAAAGGGGTGGGACTATTAGAGACTGGTCTATCCATTGCATAGACAAAGGGGTGGGACTATTAGAGACTGGTCTATCCATTGCATAGACAAAGGGGTGGGACTATTAGAGATTGGTGTATCCATTCCATAGACAAAGGGGTGGGACTATTAGAGACTGGTCTATCCATTGCATAGACAAAGGGGTGGGACTACTAGAGACTGGTCTATCCATTCCATAGACAAAGGGGTGGGACTATTAGAGACTGGTCTATCCATTGTATAGACAAAGGGGTGGGACTATTAGAGACTGGTCTATCCATTGTATAGACAAAGGGGTGGGACTATTAGAGACTGGTCTATCCATTGTATAGACAAAGGGGTGGGACTATTAGAGACTGGTCTATCCATTGTATAGTCAAAGGGGTGGGACTATTAGAGACTGGTCTATCCATTGTATAGACAAAGGGGTGGGACTATTAGAGACTGGTCTATCCATTGTATAGACAAAGGGGTGGGACTATTAGAGACTGGTCTATCCATTGCATAGACAAAGGGGTGGGACTATTAGAGACTGGTCTATCCATTGTATAGACAAAGGGGTGGGACTATTAGAGACCGGTCTATCCATTGTATAGATAAAGGGTGGGACTATTAGAGACCGGTCTATCCATTGTATAGACAAAGGGGTGGGACTATTAGAGACTGGTCTATCCATTGTATAGACAAAGGGGTGGGACTATTAGAGACTGGTCTATCCATTGTATAGATAAAGGGGTGGAACTATTAGAGACCGGTCTATCCATTGTATAGACAAAGGGGTGGGACTATTAGAGACCGGTCTATCCATTGTATAGATAAAGGGTGGGACTATTAGAGACCGGTCTATCCATTGTATAGATAAAGGGGTGGGACTATTAGAGACTGGTCTATCCATTGCATAGACAAAGGGGTGGGACTATTAGAGACTGGTCTATCCATTGTATAGATAAAGGGGTGGGACTATTAGAGACTGGTCTATCCATTGCATAGACAAAGGGGTGGGACTATTAGAGACCGGTCTATCCATTGTATAGGGGTGGGGGACTATTAGAGACTGGTCTATCCATTGTATAGACAAAGGGGTGGGACTATTAGAGACCGGTCTATCCATTGTATAGACAAAGGGGTGGGACTATTAGAGACTCTATCTATAGTCATTGTATAGTCAAAGGGGTGGGACTATTAGAGACTGGTCTATCCATTGTATAGACAAAGGGGTGGGACTATTAGAGACTGGTCTATCCATTGTATAGTCAAAGGGGTGGGACTATTAGAGACCGGTCTATCCATTGTATAGACAAAGGGGTGGGACTATTAGAGACTGGTCTATCCATTGTATAGATAAAGGGGTGGGACTATTAGAGACTGGTCTATCCATTGTATAGATAAAGGGGTGGGACTATTAGAGACTGGTCTATCCATTGTATAGACAAAGGGGTGGGACTATTAGAGACTGCGAAAAATGAAAAACTAGAAATGTTGTCACTGACTAGAAATTTAATTTGGACGTTTCGGTTGATGCTACAACCTTCCTCAGCAGCGATGTTATGACAGGCTATAATAATGTGGATCATTTACATAAACTGTTATATACACAAGGGAAATAAACATGTTCGTTAATTGAGTTGCATTCACGTATAGAATGCCACGCTTCCAAGAAAAGTCTCTTGCCCCATTGGGGTTCACGATCGATGATCCTGGCGTCTTCGAAGTTGAATTGGTGGCCCGTTTCAATGTGGTGTTTGGCTAACAAAGAATTGCGGTCAAGTGTGAACACGGCTTTAATATGTTCTTTGATGCGTGTTTTTAAGGCGCGTGATGTCTGCCCTATGTAGCACTTCTCACAATCTTTGCATCCAATGCGGTAGATGACATCAGTAGTGGCGTCTCTGTCTCCCCTGTCCTTGGGTTTCTTGAGTATAGCTGAGATAGTGTGTACTGGCTTGTGCACGACTCTTATGTTAAATTTGTTTAAGGTCCTGGTTATTTTTTCTGAAATCCCTTGGATGTACGGAAGTACTACGAAACCTCGCCGTTCATGTTGTTCTTGTTGCGGTGATTGTTGGTTGGACTGTTGTTTACTTGGTCTGTAGTTCTGTAGAAAATGTGTGGGGTAACCATTTGCATGCAATGCTTTGAAGACGTGCTTTTCCTCTGATGATCTTTCTCTGGGTGTAGAAGGAATATTGTGGGCTCGATAGAGTAGTGTTTTAGCAACCGCCCGTTTGTGTCCTGAATGGTGGTGCGAATTGAAATCAAGATATCGGTCGGTGTGGGTGGGTTTTCTATACACGGCAACCGAGATGGACCCGTCGCTTTCCTGGTGGTTTTAGTATCAAGAAAGGCTAAAGACCCGTCTTTCTCAATCTCCACGGTGAATTGGATGTTAGGGTTGACTGAATTCAAATGGGCATGAAATTCATCAACATGCGTTCTAGTTATCCCCACATGGCTGTCGTCGACGTACCTAAACCACCATTTGGGGTGGTGGGGTGCAGTGGAGAGTGCTACTTCCTCAACATGCTCCATGACTATGTTAGCCAAGATGGCGCTGACCGGTGAGCCCATTGGACAACCAAATATTTGTTGATAGTGGGTACCCTGATAGGTGAAGAAACTGTTACCAAGTACAAACTCCAATAACTTGAGGATGTTAAGCTTAGATACTGTGGTCCGTTCTGGCAAAGTGGTGTCCAGCTGTAATCTCTGTTTGACAATTTCGAGGGCTAACATAGTAGGGATGCAAGTGAATAGCGATACGACGTCAAACGAGACCATAACCTCTTGCGGTTCAAGCTGGTAAAGGACAATCTTGTCGGGCAAAAACCTGGCTGTTCCTTACAGAGTACTTATTGGATTGTAGAGGGGACAAGATTTTGGCTAGGAATTTGGATAACTCATAGGTGGAGGAGCCCACAGAGCTGGTTATAGGCCTCAGAGGTGTATGCTCTTTGTGTACTTTAGGAAGGCCATAAAAGGTGGCAGCCGTTGAAACAGTACTATGGAGCCTATAGTAGAGCGCGGGCTGTAGTTGAACTTTGCTAGGGTCTTGCGGCGATGGTTGATCTTTAATGGCCAGGAGAAGCCTGTTGAGTGCCTTTTCGGTGCTTGAAGTAGGGTTTCTCCTTTTGTCCGTGATTTTGAAATACGTCTTGGTGTCATGCAAGTGGTCTAGAATTTTGTTATGATAGTCTTCGGAGTTCAACACTACAGCTGCACGACCTTTATCCGCCGGTAGAACGGTGATGGAAGGGTCTTTCGCGAGCCGTTGGAGGGCTTTCACTTGTACGTCTGAGATATTACTGCGTGGCGGCGGGCCACAATTCTTGAGGGTCGTGCAAACCGAGGCGCGAATCAGATCTTTGTCAGAGTTGGACAGATTTCGAATCCCCGACTCAATGGATGAAACGATGCTGGATGTGGGAAGTTCTTTGGGGGTTATAGCAAAATTGAATCAATTTTGCTATAACCCCCAAAGAACTTCCCACATCCAGCATCGTTTCATCCATTGAGTCGGGGATTCGAAATCTGTCCAACTCTGACAAAGATCTGATTCGCGCCTCGGTTTGCACGACCCTCAAGAATTGTGGCCCGCCGCCACGCAGTAATATCTCAGACGTACAAGTGAAAGCCCTCCAACGGCTCGCGAAAGACCCTTCCATCACCGTTCTACCGGCGGATAAAGGTCGTGCAGCTGTAGTGTTGAACTCCGAAGACTATCATAACAAAATTCTAGACCACTTGCATGACACCAAGACGTATTTCAAAATCACGGACAAAAGGAGAAACCCTACTTCAAGCACCGAAAAGGCACTCAACAGGCTTCTCCTGGCCATTAAAGATCAACCATCGCCGCAAGACCCTAGCAAAGTTCAACTACAGCCCGCGCTCTACTATAGGCTCCATAGTACTGTTTCAACGGCTGCCACCTTTTATGGCCTTCCTAAAGTACACAAAGAGCATACACCTCTGAGGCCTATAACCAGCTCTGTGGGCTCCTCCACCTATGAGTTATCCAAATTCCTAGCCAAAATCTTGTCCCCTCTACAATCCAATAAGTACTCTGTAAGGAACAGCCAGGTTTTTGCCGACAAGATTGTCCTTTACCAGCTTGAACCGCAAGAGGTTATGGTCTCGTTTGACGTCGTATCGCTATTCACTTGCATCCCTACTATGTTAGCCCTCGAAATTGTCAAACAGAGATTACAGCTGGACACCACTTTGCCAGAACGGACCACAGTATCTAAGCTTAACATCCTCAAGTTATTGGAGTTTGTACTTGGTAACAGTTTCTTCACCTATCAGGGTACCCACTATCAACAAATATTTGGTTGTCCAATGGGCTCACCGGTCAGCGCCATCTTGGCTAACATAGTCATGGAGCATGTTGAGGAAGTAGCACTCTCCACTGCACCCCACCACCCCAAATGGTGGTTTAGGTACGTCGACGACAGCCATGTGGGGATAACTAGAACGCATGTTGATGAATTTCATGCCCATTTGAATTCAGTCAACCCTAACATCCAATTCACCGTGGAGATTGAGAAAGACGGGTCTTTAGCCTTTCTTGATACTAAAACCACCAGGCAAAGCGACGGGTCCATCTCGGTTGCCGTGTATAGAAAACCCACCCACACCGACCGATATCTTGATTTCAATTCGCACCACCATTCAGGACACAAACGGGCGGTTGCTAAAACACTACTCTATCGAGCCCACAATATTCCTTCTACACCCAGAGAAAGATCATCAGAGGAAAAGCACGTCTTCAAAGCATTGCATGCAAATGGTTACCCCACACATTTTCTACAGAACTACGACCAAGTAAACAACAGTCCAACCAACAATCACCGCAACAAGAACAACATGAACGGCGAGGTTTCGTAGTACTTCCGTACATCCAAGGGATTTCAGAAAAAATAACCAGGACCTTAAACAAATTTAACATAAGAGTCGTGCACAAGCCAGTACACACTATCTCAGCTATACTCAAGAAACCCAAGGACAGGGGAGACAGAGACGCCACTACTGATGTCATCTACCGCATTGGATGCAAAGATTGTGAGAAGTGCTACATAGGGCAGACATCACGCGCCTTAAAAACACGCATCAAAGAACATATTAAAGCCGTGTTCACACTTGACCGCAATTCTTTGTTAGCCAAACACCACATTGAAACGGGCCACCAATTCAACTTCGAAGACGCCAGGATCATCGATCGTGAACCCCAATGGGGCAAGAGACTTTTCTTGGAAGCGTGGCATTCTATACGTGAATGCAACTCAATTAACGAACATGTTTATTTCCCTTGTGTATATAACAGTTTATGTAAATGATCCACATTATTATAGCCTGTCATAACATCGCTGCTGAGGAAGGTTGTAGCATCAACCGAAACGTCCAAATTAAATTTCTAGTCAGTGACAACATTTCTAGTTTTTCATTTTTCGCTTAACATGCCTGACTACAACTACCACATTTTCAACTATTAGAGACTGGTCTATCCATTGTATAGACAAAGGGGTGGGACTATTAGAGACTGGTCTATCCATTGTATAGACAAAGGGGTGGGACTATTAGAGACTGGTCTATCCATTGTATAGACAAAGGGGTGGGACTATTAGAGACTGGTCTATCCATTGCATAGACAAAGGGGTGGGACTATTAGAGACCGGTCTATCCATTGTATAGACAAAGGGGTGGGACTATTAGAGACTGGTCTATCCATTGTATAGACAAAGGGGTGGGACTATTAGAGACTGGTCTATCCATTGTATAGACAAAGGGGTGGGACTATTAGATACTGGTCTATCCATTGTATAGACAAAGGGGTGGGACTATTAGAGACTGCTCTATCCATTGCATAGACAAAGGGGTGGGACTATTAGAGACCGGTCTATCCATTGTATAGATAAAGGGGTGGGACTATTAGAGACTGGTCTATCCATTGTATAGATAAAGGGGTGGGACTATTAGAGACTGGTCTATCCACCTTGGGAGACCCGCATAATGAATATAATTTATATACTAATGTCCTGAGCAAACTTGTTATTTTACTGTATTCAACAGCATGACCACATGGATGAATTACCAGACAGTCCAACACAGCATGAGTTTATCAGTGATGATATTGTACACACACAACATGGTAAGCAATAGCTAACAAATGCACCAGCAAAGAGTGAAAATAAATCATTTTTCAAGCCTCTAAAATTATTCTGTGACAAATCTTACACATGGTGGCAGAAGTGGGATTTGAAGCCACGTCCCCTACAAATTGTATACACAAATTATACACAACTATGAGACAAGCTCCAGCAACTACAGGACTACGCAGAATACTCACACCTGTCTCTGAGCTAACCCCTTGGTTAGTAAGTCAGGTACCAGTTGGGTGGTTAAGTTATTGCTGCTTTATTCTATGCATTCAGAAAAATCTCTGCTGTCAATTTTGTGTTTATTCCTCATGAATTATTGATGAGTTTAATAAATAAAATTATAATATTAAATAAAAATAAAAATAATAAAATATATGAACCTGTAATTAAGAAATTAGAGCAGTCATTACTGACAATTCCTTTACAAATTTATAAGCATTCTAAAGCCTCTTAACTTTTCTAGAATTAAGTCGTGAAGACCTTCAGCAAATTGGAATGGACAGGAAAGGCCAATCGCCTGACACTAATACCTCGACACCTAAAGTACCTGATATGAGTAAGTGTGATAGAGACAATATAACATGTTTGATTAATTAATTATAAATAACACAGGAAATGTATAATATAAACCCTTCATAGCATATAGAGGTTTACAAAGTTTGTGTAGTGTTTTTAGTATTGCAATTCAGGTTCCATTGTCATGTTCTGCTCAGTGCTTTCAAGGCTTCTAATAATAATAATAATAATAATAATAATAATAATAATAATAATAATAATAATAATAATAATAATAATAATAATAATAATAATAATAATAATAATAATAATAATAATAATAATAATAATAATAATAATAATAATAATAATAATAATAATAACTAGCCGTTTCTAATAGAAAGTGAAGTGCTGCGAGTTGAATTAGTTGCAAAATGTAACTGTGAACATTCATTCTACATTTCAGCAAATGATATATATTTTAAAGTTCACTTCTATGTTTGGGCTTCCTGTGCTTCAAATTGACGGGCAGTGTTTGCCCGTCATTTGAAGCAAATAATGTGATTCAAGGAGTTTTAACAGCTGATTGAAAGCCAGCAATTGGCGACACAATAGACCTCGACACAATAGACCTCTTTAGCTTCGTATGTAAATTGCCCATTTCAGATCATGTGATGTAAACATGGTGTTCTCTGGAGAATTAGTCCTTTCAATATGAACGAATAAATTTCAGAAATATAATAGCCTGCGTAGCCAGGCTGCAGTAGTATTTTTAGTCGAACTTGAAACGGTCGATGTGAGGTAAAATAAAGTACGCATGTATTCTTATTTACCGTCATCGTAGAACGAACTTTGACGGCCTCTGCTCCATGATTAAATTACCTTGAACATATACCAGTAGATGAATAAAACTTAAGAACATCTAGATTTAATATAGATGTGTAGATGACCAGCTATTCGTTTGTTTATCAGTTCTAGCACGATTATCACGGCGAACTTTCATCACCCCCCGTACACGGCTATAGTAGACAATCTCGCCAAATATTCCTGACTGTATAGCTAGTCGCTATGAACATGTCAAGCTTTCGCTTTCTCCGAGTGTAAGTACAATGCAACCAATAGCTACAAGGAGAACGTATTGTATCACATCGGCCATGTTATTACCACCACTGATCATAAGTACCATGTGGATTTCGCAATAACCACGAGGTCATGACCAGTGACGTCATACTCAGAAATCATCTTGATCGATTCCTCAAAGTCTCGAATCAAGCTGGATAATAAAGAGCCCAGTGAAACGCGTCCACACACAACACAGGAAGCCCATGTCCAGATTAGTTTCGCTGCTCGCTTCGCTCGCAGCAATAATAATAATAATAATAATAATAATAATAATAATAATAATAATAATAATAATATTAATAATAATAATAATGTTTAACACTTACATAGTGCAAATATCTATATGTATATAATCAAATGCGCTTTGAGCCTTCTCTCTTCAGGCTTTTTAGTCAGTAGGTTAGGCCACACACACCAGGAACTTCATGCCCTACTCTTAGTTGAACAGTGGTGTGTGTTCTTTTATGCGCCTCCGTTGCAATGTAATGGAGTGTGTAGAGACGGGACCACCATTTAACGTGGTCATGATCATCCGAGCCATGCGAAGGTCTAACCATTTTAGATGTAATTACAAAGGCAGCACATTCTCCTCAATTATTTTAAGAGACTGTCTGAGTAATGGTCCGGGTGGGACTCGAACCACGAACCTAAAATATACCTAACTAGACGCTCTTGTAGCGTTAAGTCGGGCTTCTTAAAGCAAGCAGTGGTTGCTGCGATCGGTAATCTCGACTGAATCTGATTTGCTCTCGACCATATATCCATTGTCAATGAAATATTGTCAATGGCAATAAAGCTCGAGCAAGAGCCAGCGCGCCGTAGACTAATGCATCAAACATGTAGGCAAGGTAGTGATGTAATGTGCTTATTGAGCGAAAACCGTGCAGAATGCGTAGATTGTACGTGTTGCAATGTTTCAGAGATAGATTATAAAGATAACAGTGATCTAATCTGTTTATTCAGCGAAAACCGTGCAGAATACGTAGATTGTACGTGTTGCAATGTTTCAGGGATAGATTATAAAGATAAAACACTATGGTTTAGAATGATCATAAAGTATTGTATATGTACAATGAAACAGTTTTTGGTTGCTCGTCGTTGCGTGACTCGAGCTCGATAGAACATGCTTTCCTTGCAATTTCAGTACTGCGAACTTTACAGTATATACTTCACGCTACTAGAGCGTCCTGTTTCAATCTAAAGTTTAGATTTAGACGAGTTATATTTTGGCCCCTTGACCTCCGGTGCTTTCCCTGATTGGTTTGTGCTTTCTAATCTTTCTTGGCCAGACTTCATGTCTCCTTCGGCTTTAGCACGACGTTGACGCGTACGGAGAAAAATAATAAAAAACAAGACGACATACTAGTAACCTTCCTCCAACTGACAAGGTTTGTGAAGAAACCATGTTGTTTACGGAGCCTTGGGTGATTATGCATGACTCTCTAGAACATGCTTTCTTTGTAAAATCGATTTCACAAACTCAGCGAATCATAGAAATGACAATAGTTTATTTGGTGCAATAAATATATCCATACCAAATACAAATACAAGACGACATAACCTTCCTTCGACAAGGTTTGTGAAGAAAGAGGATGACGTGCGATGTCTCGTCTTGATAAACCATGTGGTTTGAGCCTTCGGTAATTATCTGAGCGGCCGGCACAGGGCGCATGCGCTGTAGAACCCAATATGCTTTCTGGGGTCGACGAAGAACGCTCTGCATTTCTAGAGTCGGGCCTTCCACAGGAAGCCCGACTAATAAAGATGTTTACATTAAGTAAATATATTAGATAAGTCCTAATAATAATCCTAGTTGATCCTAATAAATCCTAATAATCCTAGTAGATCCTAAATAAATCCTAATAATCCTATTAGATCCTAATAAGTCCTAATAATCCTAGTGGATCCTAGCTAGTAAGTCCTAATAATCCTTAGGCTAGTAGATCCTAAATAAATCCTACTAATCCTAGTAGATCCTAATAAGTCCTAATAATAATCCTAGTAGATCCCAATAAATACTAATAATCCTAGTAGATCCTAATTAAATCCTAATAATCCTATTAGATCGTAATAAGTCCTAATAATCCTAGTAGATCCTAGTAAGTCCTAATAATCCTAGTAGATCCCAATAAATACTAATAATCCTAGTAGATCCTAATTAAATCCTAATAATCCTATTAGATCGTAATAAGTCCTAATAATCCTAGTAGATCCTAGTAAGTCCTAATAATCCTAGTAGATCCCAATAAATACTAATAATCCTAGTAGATCCTAATTAAATCCTAATAATCCTATTAGATCGTAATAAGTCCTAATAATCCTAGTAGATCCTAGTAAGTCCTAATAATCCTAGTAGATCCCAATAAATACTAATAATCCTAGTAGATCCTAATTAAATTCTAATAATCCTATTAGATCGTAATAAGTCCTAATAATCCTAGTAGATCCCAATAAATACTAATAATCCTAGTAGATCCTAATTAAATCCTAATAATCCTATTAGATCGTAATAAATACTAATAATCCTAGTAGATCCTAGTAAGTCCTAATAATCCTAGTAGATCCCAATAAATACTAATAATCCTAGTAGATCCTAATTAAATCCTAATAATCCTATTAGATCGTAATAAGTCCTAATAATCCTAGTAGATCCTAGTAAGTCCTAATAATCCTAGTAGATCCCAATAAATACTAATAATCCTAGTAGATCCTAATTAAATCCTAATAATCCTATTAGATCGTAATAAGTCCTAATAATCCTAGTAGATCCTAGTAAGTAAGTCCTAATAATCCTAGCTATAAGATCCTAGTAATAAGTCCTAATAGAGAGTTTTAGCAAACACGACGCGACGTAACAACGCGACATTAGACAACGAATATTATATCACATTTGGTCATTGTGTGACTACCGTGACAATGTCGCAATGTCAAGTTCACGATGCCATTTGACTTGTTTTCACATCCTCTTCATGACGTTGTGGACGCCAACAGTCGTTTTCACAGTTATTTGTCAGCACGCTATATTTTAGGGATCGCAAGCGAAATCCATGTTTTTAAACAGAGCTGGTAATATTTTTTAGGGTATGAAACTTTGAACAAGCGCATTCCGTCTTGAATAGCGGAACAGGAGGAAAATTTGCATGAGCATGCGCTTAACCGTTGGACCATAAAAGCGTAATTTCGGGAGCACAAAAACCGATTATAGTAATAATAACGCTATATTTTATTCTGTTGCTAACTCTGATGATCAAAAGATCATCAGAGTTCGACAAAAAGGCTGAATATAGTTAAATGTTAATTTAATTATGGCTTTTCACTGCACACTCGCTATATATTCACAAAATTCGTATTTTGTTTGATATTGAACGGCACAGGAAGCCCAAGCTGGGATTGTGTGGATTATATCTTAAAATATATTTTTCTATAAATACTGTAGTTATAACTGTAACAGTCTTGAAACTGTCCTGGTGTCTTGTGGTATTTATTTACTATACCTGTATAAAGTTTCGTCGAATTTGAAAACAATTTAGATGTCTTCCCCGACCTTTCCATGAAAATATTTTTGTTGTTATCAAATTGAAATTGTTGAAAATCTTCGACAGAGCGAATTTTTCCAGAGAAGTTACTAGAATTTTTCAAAACAGGAAACATGACTTTATTGAATTATGTAGTGGAAATTGTGGAGATTTCGGCTCAATTTTGAGATAGCTAACTTTAAAGATTGGGATAATTGAGTATTCCAGACATTATGCCCAAGTTTATCTTCGTTTATTTGAAGTTGATTTGGTGTTGATGAAAGCTAAAATATAATAATATACATTCCATATGTATAAGAATTGACTAAATGTAATATACTTTCTCATAAATCTTCTTCGCGACTGATAGCTTGCAACGTAGACAAACTGTTTACTCCATGTTAGCTGGCCGCCATGTTGTCCAAAATAGAGTATTTAGCACAGCAAATGAACAGGAATTAGATATCAAATAAAGGCTAATACTCTAATTAATATTTTGATCAATGAAATAACTTTAAGGCACAAAGATAGCATTAAGAATTCATTTCTGCGTGTTCAGTACATACAATTCTCGTAATTAATACGTCCGCAAAAACTGTAAACATTGGAACCAAACTTGTGTCGAGTACGTCTTGTATTCATCTGACTGTGGCGACGCATGCGCACACACAATTCCCTCCTGTTGAATAGCGGTGTATCCTGGCATGGGCTGGGGAGCAAGGACAATGTATATATTTAGCTATAGGGTGATTTTTAGACCATGAGGTATTTTTTAGGGTGAAATATTTCACAGTTTGGTATTTTTTTAGAGTATTTTTTCGAGGTTTTCCGACAGTCACCCCTTCCCAGCTGTTTACCTTGAAGAACCATCCGTGGTGGTTTGTGCCATACGGTGACAGTACCATGCCGTGACCATGCCGTATGCATGTCCAAGCATTTTGATTGGTTGAGTATAATACTCCAGTATCGCGTTGTTTAGAGATGACCACTGTCCTTGACAAAAGACGGATTTGTACAGGCTTAGCCTCGATTCAGAAACCAGTCCGTGCAATTCAAAAATGTTTCTATTGTTTCATGTCAACATTAATTTTTTCGTGTTCTTGTTGATATTTGTGAATAATTTACACTGACTCGAGGCTATAACCCTGTACAAATGCGTCTGATGTCAATAAGTACAGCGGTTTTACAATGGGATCTGTGAACGCGAAAAGGGACTATTTGGCGCTGTGATTGGTTGAATAAATGTCTTCAATTCTCTGTGCTCTGTAACTCTGTGCTCTAGGTTTCCCACTCTATTAAATAAATGTAATTATATTTACAGAACCACCCCCTGAAGAGGACATCCCCGAGTGGGAAAAGGAACTGCAACAGGAATTACAGGTGAGAAAGGGAAAATCTGAATTATTGGAACTTCTTTGTAACAGGAATGAGCTTGTTGACAAAATAATGTAGGTGCACATGTACATATTACTTATGATACTATAAATTAAAATAGACAGAATTTTCTTGCTGATGGATCCGCCGATGGATCCTCGTGTCCAGTTTACCTCCACCAAAGGATCCCAAAATTATGAACCCAAAAAATCCTTTGCAGTTCCCCGTCACTTTATATACGGAGTACCCCCCTGGGGGCCGGGACTCACCACGAAACTCTCATTAATTTGACATTAACTAGACGCTCTACTAGCGCGAAGTCGGGCTTCTAACTGATATGTAGCCTATTTGAACTAAATATAGATATCTTAGGTGATTAAAACTTACAGTGTTTGGTTGCTAGTTGCGTGACTCGGTATAACATGCTTTCCTTGCAATTTACTACGATTTCACAAACTCAGCAAATCATGAATGACAATGCAGACATAGACATTATTAGTTTATTTGGTACCATAAATATATCCATACAAATACAAATACCATAATTTACTTTTATAAACTAGACATCGCATAGACTGTGATTAAACAATGTTTGGATGAAGTGTAGATATGGGTTTGGGTACCTCGGCTCGGTGTAAAAACCTTACAACTGATGTAATTGCTATTTTCTCTTCACTGCATGTATCAACTCACTTCGTTCTAAGTTCTAAAGATCTCTAAACCCTTTGCAGTACTAGTACTGGATTGATAAATCCATATCTCTATGAATTATTGTGGTTATTTTGAAAACAAGACGACATAACCTTCCTCCAACAAGGTTTGTGAAGAGTGTGATGTCTCTTGTTGATAAAACCATGTAGTGAGAGCCTTCATGATCAGTGATTATCTTAGCGGCCAGCACAGGGCGCATGCGCTGTAGAACCCAGTTGTTGATTTGAGGTCAACCACGAATCTTGAATGGTCTGCATTTTTAGAGTCGGGCCTTCCACAGGAAACCCAACTAGTTATTGTAAAATGCCATAGAGTGTGCGATATGGTGCTATAAAAATATTACTACTATTATTGGAAGGATAGATTGAATAAATATTACATTTTTTCACTCACCCATTCACCCATCCATGCATTCACCCATTCATCCATCCATGCATGCATGCATGCATGCATGCATCAATCATTCATTCATCCATCCATCGATCCATGCATTCATGTATGGATCGATGTTTATGATTATGTTGATGATTATGTTCTTTTTGTTTATTGATTCCTTGACATATTACTTGATCTAAGGACTATGAGGTGGTTGACGAAGAGGACAATGGAGAATGGGAAAAAGAAATTGAAGATTTGTTGGAAGCAGAAAGCTGAGATGAATTAAAATGGTGATGTTGTAAAAAATCCTGATTTTGACTTCCAATAGCATTTGAGTACTAAAGTATGTACCCAGCCCCTTGGGATACTCACCTATATTTGCTATTGCTATAAGTGAAAGAACTACTAACTGTCTAATTAGATGTAATTTTAAATCATTAAATAAATGGTATAACACCAATGCTGTACTTATACATGTAGCTGAATGTACAAAATTACATATTAATTGTTGTTTGGTTGAAAATAATAAATCATCGATCAGAAGCGATGACCGCAAGGATATCTGGTATAGCATTAAATTAGCCAATTTTTATGCAGATAAAAGGAATAATCGTCTTTTCAAAATTTAAGAACTGTGAGAAGACAACACAGAAATTGATAGTAAGATTGTTGAAGATGTCATTCAAGACTTACAATTTCCCAGAATTCCTTTTAGTTACAGCTTTCTTGCTTTTCAACCTGACAATGATTATGCAATGAGATGTACTACAAGTCTACCACCACAACACACAACAAGATGCAACAGCAATACATTTTAACTACATGTACATGTACGTACTAAGCAAGACCTGAATGCCAATTTATAACAAGGAAGAAATAGGATGATCAATGAAAATAATTCAAATAAACAGTTTCTGGTGACATTTTGTTTGTCTCTCTGGTTCATTGTAAATGTAGGTTTTTATATGCTGTTCTCTCTATACATAATATAGCACTAATGGCAAGATTCATCTAACTATTTAATTGGACTGCAACCATGTGCATATTTATATCTTTAAATATGCCACAATGTGCAACATCTTCATAAATTGGCTTCATTTTTGCCAAGTTCATGGTTGGATCAGAGCCCATATATATATGCATGGGAAACTCTGCTATCAGTGCTCATGGCTTGGTATATCAAGTACACGCCCATGCACGGGAAACTCTGCTATCAGTGCTCATGGCTTGGTATATCAAGTACACGCCCATGCACGGGAAACTCTGCTATCAGTGCTCATGGCTTGGTATATCAAGTAGATGCCCATGCACGGGAAACTCTGCTATCAGTGCTCATGGCTTGGTATATCAAGTAGATGCCCATGCATGGGAAACTCTGCTATCAGTGCTCATGGCTTGGTATATCAAGTACACGCCCATGCATGGGAAACTCTGCTATCAGTTCTCATGGCTTGGTATATCAAGTAGATGCCCATGCACGGGAAACTCTGCTATCAGTGCTCATGGCTTGGTATATCAAGTACACGCCCATGCATGGGAAACTCTGCTATCAGTGCTCATGGCTTGGTATATCAAGTAGATGCCCATGCATGGGAAACTCTGCTATCAGTGCTCATGGCTTGGTATATCAAGTACACGCCCATGCATGGGAAACTCTGCTATCAGTTCTCATGGCTTGGTATATCAAGTAGATGCCCATGCACGGGAAACTCTGCTATCAGTGCTCATGGCTTGGTATATCAAGTACACGCCCATGCACGGGAAACTCTGCTATCAGTGCTCATGGCTTGGTATATCAAGTACACGCCCATGCACGGGAAACTCTGCTATCAGTGCTCATGGCTTGGTATATCAAGTAGATGCCCATGCACGGGAAACTCTGCTATCAGTGCTCATGGCTTGGTATATCAAGTACACGCCCATGCATGGGAAACTCTGCTATCAGTGCTCATGGCTTGGTATATCAAGTAGATGCCCATGCATGGGAAACTCTGCTATCAGTGCTCATGGCTTGGTATATCAAGTACACGCCCATGCATGGGAAACTCTGCTATCAGTTCTCATGGCTTGGTATATCAAGTAGATGCCCATGCACGGGAAACTCTGCTATCAGTGCTCATGGCTTGGTATATCAAGTACACGCCCATGCATGGGAAACTCTGCTATCAGTGCTCATGGCTTGGTATATCAAGTAGATGCCCATGCATGGGAAACTCTGCTATCAGTGCTCATGGCTTGGTATATCAAGTACACGCCCATGCATGGGAAACTCTGCTATCAGTTCTCATGGCTTGGTATATCAAGTAGATGCCCATGCACGGGAAACTCTGCTATCAGTGCTCATGGCTTGGTATATCAAGTACACGCCCATGCACGGGAAACTCTGCTATCAGTGCTCATGGCTTGGTATATCAAGTACACGCCCATGCATGGGAAACTCTGCTATCAGTGCTCATGGCTTGGTATATCTAGTAGATGCCCATGCACGGGAAACTCTGCTATCAGTGCTCATGGCTTGGTAAGAGCCTAGTATGCAAATACCATCACTTGCAAGCATACAGGTCCCAGTTGTACACTATCCACCGGCTAAGGATCTATCCTGTGGATAACTTTATTAGATAACAGCATCAACGTGTCCATGACTGGATAAGGATTTATCAGGTTGATAGTGCTATCCACCTTTTGTACAACTGGGGCCAGGTAAGCACATGCAAGCATACAGGTAAGCACATGCAAGCATACAGGTAAGCACATGCAAGCATACAGGTAAGCACATGCTAGCATACAGGTAAGCACATGCAAGCATACAGGTAAGCACATGCAAGCATACAGGTAAGCACATGCAAGCATACAGGTAAGCACATGCAAGCATACAGGTAAGCACATGCTAGCATACAGGTAAGCACATGCAAGCATACAGGTAAGCACATGCAAGCATACAGGTAAGCACATGCTAGCATACAGGTAAGCACATGCAAGCATACAGGTAAGCACATGCAAGCATACAGGTAAGCACATGCAAGCATACAGGTAAGCACATGCAAGCATACAGGTAAGCAACATGCTAGCATACAGGTAAGCACATGCAAGCATACAGGTAAGCACATGCAAGCATACAGGTAAGCACATGCAAGCATACAGGTAAGCACATGCAAGCATACAGGTAAGCACATGCAAGCATACAGGTAAGCACATGCAAGCATACAGGTAATCACATTGCAAGCATACAGGTAAGCACATGCAAGCATACAGGTAAGCACATGCAAGCATACAGGTAAGCACAGGCAAGCACATGCAAGCATACAGGTAAGCACATGCAAGCATACAGGTAATCACATTGCAAGCATACAGGTAAGCACATGCAAGCATACAGGTAAGCACATGCAAGCATACAGGTAAGCACATGCAAGCATACAGGTAAGCACATGCAAGCATACAGGTAATCACATTGCAAGCATACAGGTAAGCACATGCAAGCATACAGGTAAGCACATGCTAGCATACAGGTAATCACATTGCAAGCATACAGGTTACAAGCACATGCAAGCATACAGGTAAGCACATGCAAGCATACAGGTAAGCACATGCAAGCATACAGGTAAGCACATTGCAAGCATACAGGTAAGCACATGCAAGCATACAGGTAAGCACATGCTAGCATACAGGTAATCACATTGCAAGCATACAGGTTACAAGCACATGCAAGCATACAGGTAAGCACATGCAAGCATACAGGTAAGCACATGCAAGCATACAGGTAAGCACAGGCAAGCACATGCAAGCATACAGGTAAGCACATGCAAGCATACAGGTAAGCACATGCAAGCATACATGTAAGCACATGCTAGCATACAGGTAAGCACATGCAAGCATACAGGTAAGCACAGGCAAGCATGCAAGCATACAGGTAAGCACATGCAAGCATACAGGTAAGCACATGCAAGCATACAGGTAAGCACATGCAAGCATACAGGTAAGCACATGCAAGCATACAGGTAAGCACATTGCAAGCATACAGGTTACAAGCACATGCAAGCATACAGGTAAGCACATGCAAGCAATACAGGTAAGCACATGCAAGCATACAGGTAAGCACATTGCAAGCATACAGGTAAGCACATGCAAGCATACAGGTAAGCACATGCTAGCATACAGGTAATCACATTGCAAGCATACAGGTTACAAGCACATGCAAGCATACAGGTAAGCACATGCAAGCATACAGGTAAGCACATGCAAGCATACAGGTAAGCACAGGCAAGCACATGCAAGCATACAGGTAAGCACATGCAAGCATACAGGTAAGCACATGCAAGCATACAGGTAAGCACATGCAAGCATACAGGTAAGCACATGCAAGCATACAGGTAAGCACAGGCAAGCACAGGCAAGCATGCAAGCATACAGTAAGCACATGCAAGCATACAGGTAAGCACATGCAAGCATACAGGTAAGCACATGCAAGCATACAGGTAAGCACATGCAAGCATACAGGTAAGCACATGCAAGCATACAGGTAAGCACATGCAAGCATACAGGTAAGCATATGCAAGCATACAGGTAAGCACATGCTAGCATACAGGTAAGCACATGCAAGCATACAGGTAAGCACATGCAAGCATACAGGTAAGCACATGCAAGCATACAGGTAAGCACATGCAAGCATACAGGTAAGCACATGCAAGCATACAGGTAAGCACATGCAAGCATACAGGTAAGCACAGGCAAGCACATGCTAGCATACAGGTAAGCACATGCAAGCATACAGGTAAGCACATGCAAGCATACAGGTAAGCACATGCAAGCATACAGGCAAGCACATGCTAGCATACAGGTAAGCACATGCAAGCATACAGGTAAGCACATTCAAGCATACAGGTAAGCACATGCAAGCATACAGGTAAGCACATGCAAGCATACAAGCAAGCACATTCAAGCATACATTCAAGTAAGCACATGCAAACATACAAGTAAGCACATGCTAGCATACATGCGAGTGAGGGCTTTCATTGAAATTCAATGCGGCCCTCGGTCTTGAATTTCAATGAAACCCTGAGCCCGTGGGTTTTAACTGGTTTAATAACCAAGCCTTATTTTCATTGTTTTGATGGAAATATCATCAGAAATTAACGGACTTAGAATATAGAATATGACTTAGGGTGCGTTCTATTGACCTTATTCCAGAATAGGAATACTTGGAATAATACGGAATGTCCGTTCAATTGAGTCTGTTCCAATTCCGGAATAAGCGGAATATATTCCAAACATTCTGGTCATCATAGCAGAATGCTTGGAATATTCTGGAATAATGACGTCATCCGTCTGCCCCAGTATCTGGAATTATTCCTATTCCGGAATAAGGTCGTTCGAACGCACCCTTAGAATATGATTGAAAAGGTTTTTGCACATAAAGTAATCCCAATGTGATTATATTGTTCGAAAATTCCCTCAAGGAAATGCAAAACAAATGCCTTTCAATTCTGTATTGACTAGAATGATACAAATGATGTCACAGGGAGCCCAAGCTCATTATCTGTGAAGACCGTTTTATTTGCATATTTACAGTAAATGTACGTATGTGGCTTTCCCTCCGTATTTCAAGATTTTTCGAAAATAATAAACCTTTTTTCACTAATGTGTTTTTCTTATTACTTTCGATGTTGTGATGGTGTTTCAGCGCCATTAAAGCGTTTTCGTTATTAGTGAAAAAAAGTTTTATTGTTTACGAAAAATCTTGAAATATGGAGGGATGATTAAAGCCACATACATTTCTGTAAATATGCAAATAAAACGGTCTTCACAGATAATGAGCTTGGGCTCCCTGTGATGAGGTTTGCAAAACAGTCAAAAGGAATTTCTATTCCGAAATTGTCATTGGTTAGCTATAGTACAGTAGTCTACTTCGTTAAGGCGGACCCGTGTAAGTAATATACACCTATTCCAAAAATCGTTGTCCCCGCCGAAAGCAACAAGCAACAAGCTCACGACCGCAAAGGGCATTGGGACTTTCTCCTTATTCATTTATTCATCCGTAGACATTTTAACAACATGCTTTTTCAAATGGCCGAATAGTTCCAAATGATTGCTATTCAACGCTCGTAGGGATAACTTCTCAATTACCATGGGTAAATAAATTAATTAGGAGATTCCCAAAGTCCATTGCGGTCGTCAGCTTCTTGCTTGTTGCTTTCGGCGCAGACAACGATATTTGGAATAGGTGTATAAACAGAAGGGCCAGGGTTGGACTGGATTCTCGATTCAATAAGTAATGTTTCAAAACCGAGAATGAGGACTAGACGGGGTTTCCAGTCCAACGACTTCTCATACTCATTAATTATTACATGCAATGGCCTAAAGGCAATAAATAAAGAGTTGCAAGATTTTAGCCCGGAAAAGCAAGAATTCCAGGCTGCATATTCTCTGATCTGCTCATGCGCAGAGTCGAGTACATCGTATATAAATAATATCCCACATGTGTTGGACTCTTGAGTAGCATGAAGTAGAGCCTGCTTTCAGATTGAATCTCATTCGGACAGAGTGGTACTCTGTCCAAGGTCCCGATGATTGTTATATGAGGGATAAGAACTCAGGAAAGAGTACTTTGAAATCCATCATTTCTAAGTCCTTGGACTTTGAAATCCATCATTTTCCAGGTCCATCATGTGACCGGATTTGATGCACCGGATTGGCTGGTTACCTCATGAATAATTAATGAGTTTGAGAAAATTATTTATCAAAATAATGCTTTCTTTAAAATTCTCAAAGTCTAAATGTCTCATATGACCACAATATAGATGACTGGGAAAGCATATACGGTATCTGTATATAAACCGGGTTTATAACTCGTTTAAAAACCTTGAATTCTTCAGAGAACAAAGAAAACAGATTCAGTCCCAAGGTTTCCTCTATAATTCAAACCCTTCATCAAACAATGGAAATAGGGCGTGGTTGGTTATTAAATATTACTCATACTATGATAATCACTAAAGTGGTAACATGTCGGTTCGGAGTTATGTCTCACTGGAGTGTTTTTTGTACCACATGGTCATTTTTGAATGAAATTATTGGCTGGAAATGATCATGTGGTACAAAAAAAACACTCCAGCAAGACAAAATTCCATGAACGGACAATTTATGTTACCATTTTAGTGATTTCCATAGTAACTTAAAGATAGTTTCTTCAACTGCCATCCCTCTAGCCTGCTGAACAGGCATTCTTAGCGGGGACCGGGAAAGCTGAGGGCCAGGGGGGAGGATTGGGGCCAGACAAGAGGGGAGGATTGGGGCCAGACAAGAGGGGAGGATTGGGGCCAGACAAGAGAGGAGGATTGGGGCCAGACAAGAGGGGAGGATTGGGGCCAGACAAGAGAGGAGGATTGGGGCCAGACAAGAGAGGAGGATTGGGGAGAGGGGAGAGACAGGGGAAGGGAACATCTGTCTCCAAGTATTGTTATTTTGCCGTTCGACCAAGTTCATGGACGAACAGTGTTCCTGATTGCATAGTTTTGATTGGCATGATCGACATGTATCTATCATCAAGCGACTGCTGGATTTGGGAATAATTAAGAGCTTTTAAATTTGTTAACTTCTTGTGAAGATATCCTCGAGGTTGAGAAATACAAGTTCACAAGTGATAGTAATTTGACATTTGAAAAGCATAATTAATATTGAAGACAAGATTACTGTGGCATCTTCTATGGGAATACCAGCAGGAACTAAATAACCGTCTTTGTTTTGTTCTCAAATAACATAGTATAGCTTCACATATGTATGAAATATATTGATGACATATTGTGAAATATATTGGCATTAACTAGACTCAACTAAAATTTCCTCTGTCAATAATAATATCATACTGACTTGTTGGTTGAACGTTGGTCATTTCTACGACTCCTCATGCATGTGCAACAGCTAAGAAATTCATTTGTGAATCATTGTTTTGAATGAAATTATAATCTGACACTTCTGTGAATCAGGGTGTATTGAAAATTAACAATGCTTGGCGGCAGGCATTCCCTTCTCTCTTCCTCAGTCTCCTTCCATCTCTTCAATTCCCCCGCCCCCCAACCAGGAATGCCTGCAATGTAGGCTATCATCCCTCCCCTCCCCTCTACCAACCAATTGTTTTTACCTAAGTCCTTGAAATTGTATGCTTCCATGGCAACATTGAAGGTCATCCAAACCATTCTCAAGACATTTTGTTAGAATAATTTCTGTCTAATTAAACATTTTGACAAAAACATTACTTTTAACATTAAACATAATATGTATTTGTAAATAATTAAGTGTATAACAGATCTTGTAACAATGTAATGTAGCAATATTAGGTAAATCTTTCTGTGCTTTTGGAGCATAGATAAATATATTTCATACAACTTTGATGCTTTACTGTTTACTATACACATTATCCCTGCAGCATTAAATACACCAACTCATTGGATTATTTTGACCAATGTTAAAAAGATGGTAAAGTGTTTCATTTGTATATTGGATTTAGCTAGCTGCACTCTTGGAAATGAATGATCTGAATGATTCTTGACCTTATAATACTGAGCTTGGAACAATCCTAGTTTTGTTGATTGGTTTTATCATAGAAATGAAAAGTTGTGATGTCATCAAACAATGTTGTCAAGTACATTTGTATGTTAGGAAGTGAAAGGACGACCTTATTGTAAAGGTAATTTCCCTGTAGGACTTGATCTGATAACTCTGACTATATTCTACTTTGACTTGAAAGGACATTTTACATGTAACTCTTTGAAGCAAAGAAACGACACAACGCCATTGATATTGCACGTCAGATATTGCACATGTGTGCACCTAACCTACATGACAACAAGCGACTAACAGCTTGACAACATGAGCTTGTGGCATGTATTTTATTTAAAACTTGAAAACTTAACAATAAAACTAGAATCGTTCCAAGCTCAACCAACACCAAATCATTCAATTCAAATTAATTTATATATTTGTAGTCTATGAAATAGTTTGTGTGGGTACAGACATCAAATGCAAGGCACAAATACATGTAAGCCATTGGGGTGATCAGTAATAGACATATATATGTATATAAATACAGCAATATGCAGAAATTCTGATCCTTTTGACTACAATACACATATATCAAAGACCTACTTAAAACCATGGGATGGCTACACTGATATTTTTTTCATAAAGCCTTGCTGGCAGACAACTAGAAAAAAATATCAGTGTAGCCATACCATAATTTTAAGTACGTTTTTGATATATATATATATGTATTTTAGTCAAAAGGATCAGAATTTCTGCATATTGCTGTACATGTAAGGTGGTTTTCATAAAGTTAATATATAGCTAATTGCATAATCGTTGTCGGGTTGAAAATCATAAATCATAAAAGCTGAGACCGCAAGGATGGGAAATCAGTTCATGACCTGCATTACAGGCAGATACAGGGGTTTCAATAGAAGCCGGTTACCGCCGTAGCTCCGGCGTCTACTTGCCTTGCCTCCGGCGGCTACTTTTGTCAGTGTATGATCGTAATTTTAATAATTATTGTCTAGATGTAAAATCAAATCAAACAACCTTCATATTTTTTGTAGTATTTATTTAACTTTACATCTTTCACGCACTGCAAAGATCAAACTAGTTTCGTTCCTGTATGAACCTCTTCAAATCGCTGATATCCAAATCAACCAAAAAAAATGGCCAAAAAAAAAAACCTTTGCAGACTTTCGTTTCTTCGCTGAATTTTGTAAAGAGCGGCTTTTACGAACGAAGTAATATAAAAAAGACGGCCTAATTAGCCATACGTGAAGGTACGTCTGCACTTAGTGCCAGGCAACGCAGGCTACGTCTGCGCTAGATGAAAATGTAAAAACACACACACATAAAGAATGCATTTTTACGTTGTGGAAATATATTTACTTAGTGAAATAAGCGTTAAAACATTTAGTACTATTTAGTAATATTTAGTGCTAAATAAGAATTCAGTGAGCCGTGTCAAGAATTAATCATACATACATTTATTTCCATTCGGATTCATTCAATGAAACTGAAGTCATTCACGCTCCAGTGATTCTTTAATGCTTCACTGATTTCTTAATTCACAAATATAATATTTGCACTCTGATCTAGCAAATCAGACTGACTGTTAAAATCGGGCGTTAAAATCACATTCGTTGTTCTGATAGCTGCTAAATTAATTTTTCGCAAGTTAGAAATTAGCGATTGTGCTTAATTCACATGAGCTTTGGACTCCAAACTTCATTGCCCTCAAATTGTATGATTGCATTTTTAAACATCGAGTTAAGATTAGTTATGTACTAGTACTCATAGAGTGCAAACCATATGTCCGTGAAACAATACTATTACTAAATAGTACTAAATAGTGTTATATCCATTGTTTTCTATTGTTTCATCAGTGCTATTTAGTACAAATTAGTTAGTACTGTTTCACGGACATATGGTTTGCACTCTATATACAACCGTGTACATATTTTAGTTTAGTAGTTTAGATCAATTTTCTGTCAGTTTAAACTTCCTGGAAACTACTCTCAGAAGGCGGGAAATGCTATTTCAGAGACCACTCAAAAATGTTTTGAGTGTACGGCTACTTTGAGCATCTCGTACAGCTACTTTAAAAATTAATGAAACCCCTGCAGATATATTCAATGTTCTCGTAGTTTTGAAGGTATATGAGCTATTTAACTAACTAGGATCCTACAAGTCTGGATAAAAAGGTCAATGATTTGACGATGTTATTTGAGTTTTAATTGCCCAGAATTCCTTTTGGTCATAGCTTTCATGATTTTCAACCCGACAACGATTATGCAATTAGCTATATATAATGCAAACACAAAACTTAACGTACATATGTATGCAATAGGCGACTTGCACTAAGAGGTCACGTGACCCCAACCCCCTTAATTCGAACAGCAGTGTCAAAATGAACTCCAGTAATGAGAAGAGCACCTCGAAATTAGTAAAAGGGCGAAGTTTCAGGGCATAATGTCAGACACAGGAGAAATGGGAATAAAAATAAAATCCATCGTTTTCTAAGATTTTGTTTGGAAAATGCATTGGATGGCATGGCTCTTGCCATCCAACGCATTATCCAAACAAAATATTAGAAAACGATCAACTTTATTTTGTTAGTCATTTCTCCTGTATCAAACATTATGCGCTGAAACTTCGCCCTTTTACTAATTTTGAGCTGCTCTTTTCATTTCTGGAGTTCATTTTGACATTGCTGTTCGTTTTATGGGAGTTAGGGTCACGTGACCTCTTAGTGCAAGTCGCCTATTACCTCAACTCTCTTTCATTTCATTAGAACCTGTCCATGTTTTGCCCTTTACATGCAATCAAATACTGAATGTGCACCTTGGGCACTTTCTAGTGGAGCTAATTAAGGTGTGCAATAATTGTAACTATGAAAGTGGAAAAGTGTTGCAAGGAATCCAGCATTTACTCATTATCATTAGCAATTGAAAGGTATTTTTGTCCAGCAAGGAAAATATTTTTTTCTGCTTACTTGTTCAGTGCTATAAATTATATATAGTCATACTAGACAACTAAAAACAGCTGAAGAAATGGTGTTGTAGCAAGTTCATTTCACGCACTTACAATGTAACCATTGAGCATTCTAGTCGTTCTCTTTATCCAGGGGACAAAGCCTCGAAACAAGTCAATGGCTTAATACAATGGTAGGCTGAAACTCCGCAATGAGGACATTTCAAAGCTTGTGAATATTCCGAGAAAAACTGCAAAGTACAATCTTGCTCTAGGTTGACAACAGGTTTTGCACAGTTCTGGCATGCAACTCTGTGTAGACAACACGGGGACGCAGCGAAAATATCGTACGTATAGAGGGTACCGAGCTGATGTGTAGAACCATCCCATTGTTTGTTACATAGTTTACATCGGATCGAGTTCGGCGTCCCTTCTAAACAATGCATACACACGGCTGTTAAATATTGAGGTTTTCCATTTTGAGAAACATCTATACAGCACGTAGCGAGTTGACGAGGACTAAGAAAAAAAGTACCATCTAAAAGTGGATATTTGTCGAATACACACAGCTCTCGACTGCAGAGAACACAGTCAACAGTTGTAATCATTCGACAAGACAAGCTTGACAGTACAAAGTGTCTGGCGTCGTCAACACCCTCTTCCTCCATTTTGATGTGATAGGGATTCACCTTATGTTTTGGTAGAACGGCGAGAAATGATTCAAAGTCAGATCTTTTGAGGAAATTCAGTGATAAGCTACCGTTAGTAGGCGGCTTCGTGATGGGTTCAATATTATCCAGACTCGGAAATGACTCTCCAAAGAAATGCTCATGCGATTTAGTCTTCTTTGTCGGTGTTTTAGCGAAGGGAGGGGAGACAGGAGAACATTCTGGTGGGGATTGACTGCACACTGATGATTGCGAGCTCCTTCTCGGCCTTGTAGCACTCCCTATCGTGGGTTTATCGTTGCTTTTCTTCTTCTTTCGCTTCGCTTTTCCACCCTGGGCTTGGCCTTCACTCGGTGAGGGTGGGAAAAAGTCCAAATCTTTTCTCAAATGTCCTTTACCACAAGCACAGGCGCAACACTTGAAAGCAAGATCATAGCCCTTTTTCGTCCATATGTTTTGTCGCCTCTGTTTTTCGGACCAGCTCCTGGCTCGCCCAGTTCCTCGCAAATACGCTAATATATCATCCTCAAAGGTCTCAAAACATTCTGCATGCATATAATTACCCAATGTACATCCTTCGCTGTTGCATATAACGCGAACAGCTCGATGGAGCTCCACGGAAGTGTTTTGGGTGCAACCTTTAGGATAACAACAAGTTAGAAGCTCATCTATCTCGTCTAACTCCTCGTGGTCCGAATGAACGTCCCCGTTCATCATTGCCTTGCCTTTCTGTCGATGTCCTTTGGAGTGTGGCATGACTATACAGGTTTTATTTAGCACCAAATGCTATGAGATCAAAGCTTCTTTTAGCTTTCAACTCAATGCCCGCTCAACTCGTATATTTACAATCATTGTACGCATGTCAATGGGGCGGAGCGACTGTCAGTGACTGATGAGCACTCGACAGGCTTTCTTTTGTTCTTATTTGGTAAATCTACAAACCGAGTAAAATTAATTCTAGATTGCTGAAAACTCGTCGCTTATCCCGGCTTATTCATCGCAAATACCAAAGCCAGTTACACCTGCCCGTGAAATTACATTTTAATTTTATAACATATTCTTTTTTTTATACTGCTTTGAAACAAGCCGGTGCTGCAAAAAACATTACATCCCAGCGGCTGCCTCGAACCCAGTCGCTTCTTCGGAGGGGAAGGGGGAGGGGGATCGCAAAGGAGCATTGCGCGTTTCGCTTTCTCGTCCCCCTCCCCCCTCCCCTTCCCCTTCCCCTCCGAAGAAACGACTGGGTACGAGGCAGTCCCAGCGGCAGGCTAAACGACAATAGCTTCGGTATCGCAAGTAAAATCTGACGAATGAACGATAAAACACCTGTTGATATCAAGTGGCTGTGATCTATGTACAAAGAACTAGCTACATGCAGTATGTTTTGTTTTTGCATGTTAGAAAATGACAAAAATGAAAGAATGAGACAAAACGAAATGAAATCAATGAATTAAGAAATTGAGAATCTAATCAGAGAATCAGAGAAAGAAAATGAAAGGAAGAAACAAACCGAATATTCACGGGTTTCCTGTGGTATAAGACCACAATCCTCTTCGCGCTGCGAAGGTGTAGTCAAGAAGAAGAAAATACAAGATGGCGCTTCACGTTCCCAAATCATCTATGCAGCATATGCTGAAGGATGGAGCAAAGGTACAATGACTTAACCCTATGGATAACTTACCTAATGCTATCATAATTGTATGGTATTTGTTATATCTGTGCCAGCTCTATTTGTATTTGAGTAATTTTGACCTCACAAATGAGTTGACAAGCACGTGTTTGAGGCACGTTTCGTAAAACCGGCTTTTTAGTGAAAAATACACTCTTTCCATTGAACTCGTCAAAATATAACAACATACACAGATGCTCTTCATATATTTTGAACTGTTAAAAGAATTGAAGAATATGTTTCGCTATTTTACTGTTGTCGTATTGAATAAGTTTTAATATGGATATCAAAAGTGCCTATGAAACGAAAAAACAGACCCCATTTTCATTTGCTATTGCGATAGTTTAGTGTTTGCTTGTTTACATGCGTGAAAAAAAGTGAATTGAGCTTCAGGAACATTTTTTTATTTTAAGTTTGACATTTTGGGTTTCAAAGTGAGACAATATTCCCGCATGGTCAAACTATAGAAATGTGACGTCAAGAGTTGTGCACAACAAAGGCATGCACAACTTATGACGTCACTGAGCCATTGTCAAGGGCCCAGTCTCTTGTTGCACATTTTGGTTGAAAATTATAATTTTCAAACCGCGTAAAGAAAATGTTCGCACACTCACACAATCTGACCTGACTTTGGTCACCACACAACACATCAGAATATTGTCAATATTGACTCTTATTATCCAACTATACATAGACGATTACTCGTCTATTTCGCGCGTGCACTTTTTTAAATATCCTTCGTGGGATTAGTGTATTTTTCGCATCACAAAAGGGTTGGATAATAAATAACTTATTTAACATTTCAGTGTGTAGTAAGGCTGGAAATTTTTACTTGTCTTTGTATTTTGTCTCGCCCTACGGGCTCGACAAAATACTGCAGACTCGCAAAAATATCCAGCCGTACTACACACTAAAATGTCAAATAAGTTGTATATATCTTGCTGAAAATTATACCATCTGGAACTAGTGCATGGCTCAATCATCATGGTGTAAGCCCAGTTATTCTGCTAAAATCAGCCCGAGCGATGCCCTCACAGTTTAAAATAAAACTCGTTAAGCTTTAAGTCATTCTGTTTTCAATTAACCCTTTGACTCCCACGGCGCCCGAAACCGCCCGTAAAAATCGATACTGCTTTGAAAAATTCTAACTTTCTGAATTTTCGTAACATCGATCTCATGACCAGTTATTAGTGACAACTACCGTATTTGCCGGTGTATAAGTCGACTCTGTGTATAAGTCGACCCTCTAAAAGGAGGTCAAAATTCCTGATTTTATCATATATTCTTTGTATAAGTCGACCCTACTTTTTTAAGAGCATCAAGTATATTTTGATGTCAAATCTATTCGAAGTTAGATGCAAAAGCCCCCAAAAAGTCGGACATTTCCGCACGATCTTGTATCGGCAGCCATTTTGAATTGCTTGGTAACCTGGCGTTGGCATAAACAAAAGCGTAAACAAAAGTTCAAGTTGAGACGCCTTCAAAAACTAGCAAATTTGTAGTTATCATACCAAAGAACTTCAAACGCTACTAATAAAAAGGTTACTGTATTTATAAATACGATGTTGAACTTCTTGACGGTTAATATGGACTGGAAACTACTAAACAAAGTCATGCGATTTACAAACAAAATGGCGGCTCATCATGTCCCTCGTGTCTGAAGTCCGATAGTTTGTGGCTCTTCTTTTGCGAATAATCCCAACAAACATCATTTAAAAGATGTTTATCATCGGGTTTAAGGTACAGTGATGACCAAAAGGAAACTACTAAACAAAGTTATGTGATTTGCGAACAACATGGTTGCTCCGATGATTAGTCTCAAGTTCGTCGTAAATTCGTTGGTTCTAATAAACACTTCTACGCTTCTTCTTTTGAAAATTATGTGTCATTTATCTCAACAAACATCATTTAGATGTTATCTTAGATAAAGCTATTGATTTAAATGGGTTTTTAAGGTCATTTCTGCTTTGATCGATTTTCATACCCGGTGTATAAGTCGAGGTCGATTTTTCAAGCTAAATTTTAGAGGTTAAAAGGTCGACTTATACATCGGCAAATACGGTAGATAACTCTTCAAATTTTAACTTCAAGTAAACTGACTTACAGGTCCGATTTCTGGGCACTAGTTCAATTTATTTTTCACAGAAATCAAAAATGCGCGTTTTTGACGCAATTTTACACCTCGAAAATGAACGACATTTGACTTGGATTTTCTTCCAAAATACATCCTTGCAAAACAAAACGCCACTTTCTCAGCAAACTTCCATCTCTCTTCTTGATATATTCGTGAATTTTTCCCTCTCTCTTCCTTAACTCGCTGAACAATAGCCATTTCCTTAGGACCACTTTCGCAAACACGTGTTTTCCTTCTGCACGAAAAGGATGCCGGGAACATACGGGAATTTTCGACAGCAAGTATCCCGCCCTTTGTGTTTTTTAGAGTTTTATAGAGTGCCGAGCCACTAGGTCCTACAGGCAAAATATTGCACCAGTTGCATTCTTTACAAGTCCAAAGTCGCCAAAAATGCCTTTGTAGGTCCTGGAATCCACCACAGAAAGACCAGAGAGACAATTTCACTTTGAGTCTGCCATTTTGGAAAATCTTAATGAGCTGCCGAAATGTGTTCGTGAATTCGTATCTTACTCCTGATTTCTTCCAGGAGAACGGTCTCTACCATGCCAGTCAAGCTTCACATAATGTACAACCACTACTCTCTCCATTTTTCCATATGTATGGGTTGAATTGCATTTGCCTTTTATAAAAACTAAAAACTACTAGCCCCAACAAGCTCCCAAGAAGAAAGGCAGCACACGTGATAACCTGAGCCCGTGGGCATTCAGAACTGTCAAGATTTCCATGGAAACCCCTTATATGGAATCGAAATTTCCTATGGCGTGATTAGGTCCAGAAAATCGCTAAAAAACTCAAAAATCTCTGGGTGTCAAAGGGTTAAGCTTACTGATTCATTCATCGATGAAATGTACAATTCAAAAATGGGAATGGAATGCAGATTTATTTTACATAAACTTACATCATACAACTCATACGACTAGAATTCTGCTTTGGCCATTGACATGGCGAGCTTAATATGAAAAATACACAGTCTGAAAGCTCTCATAAATGTATTAACTACTACCACAGGTATGCTCGTTTTGCTGGCTGTCACACGCATTTCCTAACCTTTGGTTACCCCTAGTTATAATAATAACTAGACGCTCTACTAGCGTGAAGTCGGGCTTCTAGCTGAAATGTAGCCTATTTGAACTAAATATAGATATCTTAATTAGTGCGATCGTTGCGTGACTCGGTAGAAGATCCTTTCCTTGCAATTTCAGTACTGATTTCACAGCGAATCATGAATGACAATGACATAGTTTATTTGGTACCATACAAATGTAAATATATCCATACCAAATACAAATATAAATAAACTAGACATCGCAGCGTGATCCAATATGGTGACTCGAACAATCATGAACAATATTTCCTGCATTATGGACATTCAAATCAGTGATTTACTTACAACTGAACCGATTTCAAAACTCAGCAAAATAAAGATCTCTCAGTGTTACACACAATTACAGCGGTACAAAGTATAGAAGACATTTGCAGACTTCGTTTAGATTTCAATCTTGTGTCAGTTACAAGTGCGATACTCATGTGCGATACTGATAGCATATTTCTCTTCTTAAACTTCTCGCATTTTGCTTTGATCCCCATTATTTCATCATTTAACTCAACATGTGAAGTCATTTGAGCGATATTTGAGTTGTTTTGAGCCATATTTGTTTGTGAAGAATGTCTCATGTTGATCAGAGCCTTCGCATGCGCTGTAGAACCCAGTTTGCGATTTGAGGTCAACGACAAAGAATGGAGTGCATTTTTAGAGTCGGAGCTTCCACAGGAAGCCCGACTAATTATTATTATTATCATTATTCAGCAATTCCCAGTTCCGTGAGGCCTGGGAGCATATGATTTGTTAAAATCAGCGTTTTTGAGCTAATGTGATCTCCATGCCATTGTAGTTGCCTCGGTAGCTCAGTGGGTAGAGCACCCGTCATGAAATTGGGGTGTCATGGGTTTGAATCCCGTTTGAGGCGTCTGTTTTTTTCCGAACATTTGTTCTGTATATTCCTCATTAGTTTCCATTTAATCTATACTTATCTTTATTATTATTATTATTATTATTATTATTATTATTATTATTATTATTATTATTTATTATTATTATTATTATTATTATTATTATTATTATTATTATTATTATTATTATTATTATTATTATTATTATTATTATTATTATTATTATTATTATTATTATTATATATTATTATTATTATTATTATTATATATTATTATTATTATTATTATTATTATTATTATTATTATTATTATTATTATTATTATTATTATTATTATTATTATTATTATTATTATTATTATTATTATTATTATTATTATTATTATTATTATTATTATTATTATTATTATTATTATTATTATTATTATTATTATTATTATTATTATTATTATTATTATTATTATTATTATTATTATTGTTATAATAATAACCCCCCTTTTCTCTCTATCCTTGGCAACTCTTGTTCATTCTTTTACCTAATACATCTAGCCCAACTAGACTGGAGTTTGTCAGATAGGTTTGTAATTGCCCTATATCACTATGACGTCACATCAAAACAATCTATTGTTTAAACGCTAAGGATCATGGTCGCTAGAGGGGGACAAAACAGCAACAACACAAAGGATTTCCCATATAAATGTATTTTACAGACGGTCTGAAAGGGATAAAAGTCACCAAACACAGTAAATATTGTGGGAAAAGTATCGATGAACATAATATCTGGAAACTAGCCAATTTGAAATCAAGCGAACCTCAGCAGAGCAGATTTAGTTCAAATTTCTATTGTTCTTCACGATCCTGTCCCCCTCATAAATAAGCTGTTACATCATAATGGTATAGGGCAATTACATGTAGGTTCAATAATAATGGCTGTAATGTGATACAGTGCATGTCATTAGACACTCTTGTGTTTCAATGTTATTATGTTTTGTTAAATTTGTTTGTGCAGACATATCGTGGTCTAGAAGAAGCTGTATACAGAAATATAGAAGCATGTCAACAACTGTCACATATAACCAAGTCGTCATTTGGACCAAATGGTTAGTGTCTTGGGTGCAGTTACTATAGTTACATAGCAGCGCTTTCTAATACTATCAGGTGTAACTTGGCGGTCCAATCACAACATGTACAATGTAGGAATGTACTAGGTTGTTATAGAAATAGATCATGCTTGGACAAATACAGTACAACATTGGAAGTGATGACATTTATTAACTACATGTATTTGTTGCAATTCTAAAATCTAGTGATTTGATCAAGCAACTTATATGGAATTTAGTCAACTTTTAAAGGAGAACTGTAGCCTAAATTTATCTTTGGATAAAAACAAAGAGAATGTTGTGTACATTCATTTTCTGAAATAATTTTCAATTGTTTATATTTTTATGGAGAGGAAACTTGAGTTTGAATTGTAAAAAGACATAGATTACCACTGAAATGATCGCGGCTCACTTCAGTAATTATTCCCCATAATAGACGTCACCTACATGTATCCCAAGTGAAATTGCAGTCACAATTTAGAGTAATTTTAAGTGCATTTTATTTTCTTGTACCCAAGAGAATGTTGTGAAGTAATGTTTCAAAGCCGAGAATGAGGACTAGACGGGGTTTCCAGTCCGAGGTGAGAAACCCCGTCTAATCCGAATTCGAGGCTTTGGAATGACTTCTCATACTCATTAATTATTACATGCAATGACCTAAAGGCAATAAATAAAAAGTTCCAAGATTTTAGCCCGGAAAAGCAAGAATTCCAGTCTTTGCATATGCTCTGCTCATGCGCAGAGTCGAGGACATCGTATCCCACATGTGTTGGACTCTTTAGTAGCATTGAATAGAGCATGCTTTCAGATTGAATCTAATTTGGACAGAGTGGTACTGCCTCTACTCTGTCCAAGGTCCCGATGATTGTTATATGAGGGATAAGAACTCATTAATGAGTACTTTGAAATCCATCATTTCAAAGTCCTTGGGCTTTGAAATCCATTTCAAAGTCTCCATTTCAAAGTACTCTAGAGTGGACTTTCCGGGGTATCCAGGTCCATCATTTGACCGGTTTTGGCTGGTTACCTCATGAATAATTAATGAGTATGAGAATGGATTTAATTTCCCCCATAAACGACATCACAAACAAAAAGATCTGAGCCGACTGTAAAACGGCAAAATGGCGGATGATATTCCAATTATTGAACGTAAATTATGTTGATATCTAAGAAAGATTTACAAAAAATACATTGTAATACTCAAGTAATGCTAGTACAAGAGATATCTAACTTTCTTGAGAAAATAAATGTTGTCTTCAGTTCCCCTAAGTTGTACTTGAAGACAACAGGGAGACATTTTCCTCAATTGTCTGGTTATCATTTATTCATTAGTTGTGGCAAATTATAGTACATGTAGCAACACCACGTCATTATGTTTGTGTAATGAGAGGTTTTGAAAAGGCTATCTATCACCTATATTTCTCAGTCCACTATACCAGAATGTAAAATTCTTCCATTTCTGTTAGTTAACGTTTTGTTTATAATGGTTTTATTAAGTGTCTGTCTGCCTTTACTATCAGGTATGAACAAGATGGTTGTCAATCACCTGGAAAAGCTATTTGTAACAAATGATGCAGCAACTATTTTAAAAGAACTTGAGGTTTGTTGGCATGCATATGCACCAAATTGATGAATTAGGGTCATTCCACAGTAATTCTCCATTGCGGAGAAGACAATTCAGAAATATTTATTTAAGTATACAAAGAAATACAAATTATCAATCACATTCTTTTTGCTCTGGTGTGATAATTGACACTTAGGTCTAGCAAAGCCAATGTTATAATCAACCATGAATTATTTGTGGGAAGCACAATAAATTAAAATATGACTGTTGTGGAGAAGACACTAAAAATACCAGTTTTACAAACCACAGTTTTCAACTTCAAATTCCTGTGAATATTTAAGGTTCTTGCACTGTCTTAGTATTTCATGTGGAAGAATACTTGTTCTAGTTAACATGAACAACAACAGTTTTCAGCTCTTAAGTATTTGAATGTTATTACAATAAATGTTTACTAGTCTTGTAACCATTGCGGAGAAGACGTTGCGGAGAAGACAAAAAATACCATATTCATAAACACAACAAAACTCAAGTTTATTAGATTTAATAAAATTAAATTATTCATTATCAATACAGTATTTATCTTCTACATGTACATGGACATATAAGGTTTTGTTATTTCTGATGAATTTTCTAGTTTTCCGCAACAGAAATGTCTTCTCCGCAACAGAATGGTCTTCTCCCCAATAATATAATATTGACTTGAACATGACAAAAATGTTGCAGAGAAGACATTTGCTTTTTGGAATGCTAATAATTCAAAGTCTTTTGTCAAAAATTTGTTCTCAGTTCGTCTCCTAGGCAAAGGAGCACTAGGGGATTTGGTTCATAAAGCATCAATAGTATTTATAATAATATCTATTTTTATAAAGCACAATTAGAGTAGTCTTCTCCGCAACAACATTTTTCTGATTTTACACAATAATTCCCTAATTATGTAATAACAACGACACTCAAATGAGCAACAATTACCCATAAAGTAAACTTCAGACTCTTGCCTTGTATTTATGTTGGAATTCAATGATATTTAATGGATTTCTAGAAAATGAGGGATCATAATACTGTGGAATGACCCATTATTGTTAGGTTCAAAATCATAGAACATAGAAACTGAGACCGAAATAGCTTATGGGAAATATGTTAATTAGATGCATTTTGACTGTTACCTGTTTTGCAATCAGAATGCAAAATTGCATATATTGCATCTAATTAACATATTTCCCATAAGCCATTTCGGTCTCAGCTTCTATGTTCCATGATTTTGAACCCAACAATGATTGTATAGGGATTACAATTTTGTATCTATAGGCATCATGATTTTTTGATACAATACAATACAATACAATAACTTTATTTATACACGATTAAAATTAAAGCTGAAAAGCTTGTGGGGTCGTGTACAAAACAATGAAAATAGGCATTAAAATTTTGTGTAGATCCTGGACTAGTAAAGTTTCCTCCAGGACCACTGAATTTTGAACACCACTAAGTTAGCTTCAAGCACTGCACTCATTCACTCCTATTATTGTTTAGTTACTTGTTTGTTTAACTGTTTGGTTGGTGTTTATAGAGGAAGTTTGTTTGTAAAACATGTTTTCACAGATATTGTCTTAGCTCTTTGATACTATTGTTTCCTCACGCATTATGTACCATCTATTTGTGTGCATGTTTTGTTTCCTGCCATTATCTGATGATTACAAACATTTTGTAACAATCCCTGAAGATGGGCGCTTAGCCCTAAAGTATGGTTGAAGAATCGCTTAGTAATTGATGAAAATAATGATGTTTTATATGTACCGTATTCACCAGCATATAAGCCACACTTTCCCCCCGAAAATCACGATCCAAAGTTGGGGGTGCTGCTTATTTTGGAGAACATCTGGAATTGGTACCAGAAATTTACATATAATTAACATACTAGTAGTTTCTGATAGAAAGTGAATTGCTGCGAGTGAATTGAAATGGGTTTGCTATGGTTTTTAATTTGTCCATAAGGTAATGGCATAGATTTAATATGCATGCATTAGATTTACTCGAGTACCATGTTTAGCCTGTTGGTTGAGTCTTGACTTTGTATTTTCCTCGTATTTTGCATCCATTCAAGGAGGGTAAGTGTTTTCTACAAATTTTTCATGTCAACTTTATTCATTATTATTTAAGTTGATATGTATAATTAAAGTTACTTATGCACGACCTAACAAACTCCAAGCCCATTCTCGTGTTGAAATAAAGGACTCCAAAGTTATTCATTTCAGCGCTTATGTGCTCAGTCACGTCCAGTTATACAATGGCGTACTTCTACAGTCGATCAGGGGACTGTAATATCAATGAATTATTGCATGTAATTCTTCTGTTTTCAAAATCATATTCAGATCTTGATCAAGGGAGACATCTTGTATAAACTTACATAAGCTTACATACATAATCTTTATTTATCCTCAAATTTCCAGAGTAGCTTTTACAAGCTAATGTCTTCGAGTTGTATGAATTGTGAAGAACAACGAGCTTGATCACTAGGTAGATAGGTCACTAGCGACAAGATCGGCAGTGAGTACACAAGAGCAATGAAAATTCATATTATTAAAAGAACATTGTCTTCCCCTGGAACAATGCTGGAAATGTCACTAAATCGTATGTGACCTTGATGAATGCTTCCCGCAATGAATAAACGGATTGAATAAAGTTGTATTTGACATGATAATTTATAAAAAATGAACACTTACCTCCCTTGAATCGATGCAAAACACGAGGGAAATGACATAGCCTGCGAAAGCAGCCGCCTCTTATGCTGTTTGGCGAGCGCATAAGAAGCGATTGCTTTCGCAGGCTAGAAATGACAAGAAGCCGTAAACACGAGAATCACTTGAGCATCATGGTCTGAGCGCGCAAGAATTGACTACCATTGCCTCTGTACAAAAATACTGCTGACACAAAATCATTGTGATCGAACGAACGAAAACAATCCAAAATCATATTGAAACTGGTTATAAGAGCCCAGGACCCACTCGGAGACATCTTCACAGGAACTCCGTCATTAGTTTCGCTGCTCACCTGTCGGCTCGCAGCAAAAAGTATAAAATAGTACGTACATCATTGATTGATTGCCAGGGTTTGCTTTGCGTTTGTTTGGAGTTAATGCAGAACAAACGCGCGTTTGAGAAGTACAAAGTAAACAAACCCAAGCCGAAGGTCGAACTAACGTAAATTATGTGAATTACAAAGGAAACTATAGGAAGATTTCTGGTTCTGAATTGTCATATTTGTCATATTAGATTGCAATTTCTCAATAAGGTAAATATTTTCTTGATCTTCGACTGGTACATTTAACTTTTCGGACTTTGAAGAGTAAAGTTTGCGAAGCCATTCGCTACGATCCGCCATTACTCCCTTGTCATCTGATTATCGGTTTCTTTGTGTGACGTAGCGTGACAGATCTCGGCGCCAAGTGCCTACATTGTAGTTGATGTCTAGTCTGGTTCACAGGCAGCCCAACCATTGTTTCTGAGGCTATTATTTTATAATTATTAAAAAAATCTATTTGCATGCGCGTGTCTTTTTTTTATGGGTTTCCTGTGGTAGAGCGTGTGCGTGATACATATTATATTGGGTTCCCTGTGTATAGAAATGTATAATGTTGGGATCCCTGTGTACGTCCTGCGGGACGCGCCCGCAGCAATGTGTATATTGAAACAAGGTGTGAAACTGATGGCGTATCATGGCCTGATGTGCGCCGCTCTTTTCTGGTGCACTTTTCCGTGAACCAAAGAGCCGAAGTCGTCGTACGCTACAGGCCCGTGGGGGGTACCCAGGGTGAAGTCGCTGAAGTTTTGAAAAATGGCGGAGAAGTTGATGAAACAATACATGATTTTTTCGGTGTAAACGTTTGGATTCTATTCTTGATACATGGTAAGTTTAGAAGTTCACAATTCATGTCAACTTTAAGTAACTTTAAAAGAAATTCGACGGTTTTAAAGTAGTCCTTTTTCATTTTGAATGGTGGAGAATTGTATGTTGTGCTCGACACACGACAGTTTTGTTGAAAAGTAAGCTGAACTAAATATATTTTCTGAAGTATTTTCTTGAGGTTTTAGTAGTTTTTGTTCTAACTGTTCTCTATTAAAAGACAAAAAAGGACTTGCCTACACTATGGCAGAAGGGCTGCTTCAGTTATTTTTCATAAATTATGACCGAGCTATTTGACTTACAAGTGTACATTAGTTGTCAGTGAAATACACTTCAATCAAGTTCAACAAAGAACCTAGTACTTTATCTGTTTAAACATTATGACTCTCTCATCTACGTTATTTTTGTACTTCAGTTCTTACAGTACTTCTTAAAACACAAGCCGGAACACCAACACAGCATAAACCATCTGAAGCAAAAATATAGACGAACTCAAATTCACTGACATCGAAGGAGCCATGAATGGCAATGGACTCGTGAAGCTGCCGTGAACTAAAATATTTATAACAGTTGTTCATTATTGTCATTGAAATAGCACAGCACATTTAACAAATACTATCATCTCAGAAAAACACAGAGTAATTTTAAATACGGTTCACGGAAGAACTAAGCTTATCGTACTCCAATGTTTGTTATTCATTCACAACTTCGTCGATTGTGGTTACAGGCTTAGAATTTATTAATTTCGTATTTTTGAATACGAAATAATATCCATAGTATTACTGATCAATATAGTGAATGAATTGTACAGAAAGAATGGCAAAACAGTATGTAAAAAGCTAGTAAACTTATTTTAACTGATTGTTGAAATAAATACGTTTGTTTGTCATTTTGTTTACAAGTATTGATAGCAAAAATGTGTTATGCAGTACTAAATATTGAGACTATTCTGCATTAATTTTATAAAACACATTGCCTCAATTTTAAAGCATTTTAATCGATAAAAATCAAAACACAATACAAATACTTTATAAAAGTCAAAACAGAAAACAAATAAAGTATGTTGTAGATGTTTTGACTTATGTTTAGTGAAAATATAAATATTAAAACTTGCAAAAATGAGCGCAATTCAGATTTGCCGAGCGCTGGCCGATGTCCTCGAAGGTAAAATCCGAATGTTACATGGAAAAGTGCACCAGAAAAGTGCGGCGCACATCAGGCCATGAGGTGCAAAATGTCAAAATTAAAGTTTCTCAGCGTACGGTGAAGTTACACGACTGACACTTATGAAGTGTTTAGAGAATACAGTCAAGTTTAGTTATCCGAAGAAAAATTAAATTTTCACGGCATATTGAAAAAAATAGGAGCAAAAACGTAATTGTCACGTGACCGAGTTTCATACCTTGTCTCAATATACACATGTACTGCGGGACGCGCGGGATGCACACATGAAGCCCAACATATAAGTTACTCAACACAGGGAACCCAATAATAATATGTATCGCGCGCACGCGTTCTAAACCACAGGAAACCCATCGAAAAAGACGCGCGCATGCAAATATATTTTATTAATAATTATAATTAGCCTCAGAAACAATGGTTGGGCTGCCTGTGGTCTGGTTGTGTTCCTTTCATTCTTTGCAAAAACATTGTCATCTTTTATCTAAAATGTCTTTGAATTCATGTCCTTTGGCAATGAGATTTCGACACAGAAATCGCTTTTAGTTTAGGCTAATTTTGCTTGCTTCCAGTTTATATATTATTATTATTTAACCCTTTGACTCCCACGGTGCCCGAAACCACCCGTAAAAATCGATACTGCTTTGAAAAATTCTAACTTTCTGAATTTTCGAGTTTTTTGTATCATAGGTGAATGATAGCTCTAATTGTTGCCAATGTTTTATGGCAATTGCATAAAAGCAGAGGAAGTTATGACCCAAAGTTTGTCATAGACGAGTGCGCCGAGAATGATAACGGAGTCACCTTAATGATGCTGTCTTCTGTGGCGAATAACAGGCTATAAAACACTCTGAAATGCAAAATTGGCCTCTTCGAGTAGTAAAAACTATTAGCTCCAACGAGCTCCCAAGAAAAAAGGTAGCACACGTGATAACCTGAGCCCGTGGGCATTCAGAACTGTCAAGATTTCCATGGAAACCACTTATATGGAATCGAAATTTCCTATGGCGTGATTAGGTCCAGAAAATCACTAAAAAACTCAAAAATCTCTGGGTGTCAAAGGGTTAATTATACTTTAGTATGTAAATTTCTCACTTCTGGTACCAATTCCTGATGTTCTCCAAGATAAGCTGCACCCCCAACTTTGGATCACGATTTTCGGAAAAAAGTGTGGCTTATACGCCGGTGAATACGGTAATTTGATTCAAATTTCCAAAATTTACGTGAGGCTTATCTGCGAGTACGGTTTATACACCGGTGAATACGGTACTTTAAAAAATCTCACTGCACATACAATACATGTTAGTATAAGTACAACAACTAACTAATAATTGAAAAAATATTTACAATTCATGGAAATAAATAATAATTTAACAAATAAATCTAGCTAAATATACACATGTTTTCAAAAACGTTGTCCATTATTACAATTACAAATTACAAAATAGTAAATAGTAAAAAGGAATTAATTAGAGAAACAAAAGAAATTCAATCATGCAGAACTGTGGCTAATTGTTTCTCTAATTAATTCCTTTTTACTATTTTGTATTTTGTAAATGGACAACGTTTTTGAAAACAGGTGTATATTGCATAAAGTAACATGAAAATAATTAGAGATACATGTATGTGTAATAACATGTTGTCCGGGCCCTTTTCACGCGATGTGGCCCAATGAAGGAATGGTCAATGCTCAGCATGCATCCATCGAGTTATGGATGCACGCGGGAGGCTGCTAAGCACGAGAGAAGCGTAAGAGTCGCACGAGGCGTAGCGACTCTAGCTTCTTGGGTGCTTATCAGGCGACCAATGCATCCATAACTCGATGGACGCATGCTGAGCATTGACCATTTCTTTTATAACATAGTTACTGCAAATTCAAATAAAACAATTTTATTTTCCAATTGATTTCAGAGCGTGCTCTATGCCGATGACGTGAGCGTGCGTCCATTGAGTTATGGATGCACGCTCGCACACACTAATTAGCCAATCAGAGCGCGCGTTATATCAATGCTATATTATAAATATTGATTAAAATAATAACAACACCTCATTATTCTCTTTGTTTAGGTCCAACACCCAGCAGCTAAAATGCTTGTACTAGCTTCTCAAATGCAAGAACAAGAGGTGTGATTTCCTTGCCATATATTGTAGATAAAGTTAAGATAAGAAAGTTGGTGGCCAAACATTGATTTGTGGAGTTGTTTTAGACCCAATAATGAAGGAATGGACAACTCACAGTGTGTGTCGATTGAGCAGCCGACCAAGTGCATCCATAACTCGATAGACACACAGCTGAAGTGTTGACCATTTGTTTTATAACATAGTCACTGCAAATTCAAATACAGCAATTTTGATTTCAGAGCGCACGCTATGCCGATGATGTGAGCGTGTGTCCATTGAGTTATGGATGCACGCTCGCACATGCTAATTAGCCAATCAGAGCGAGCGTTATATCAATGCTACATGTTATAAAATACGATTTGCGAGTTTTAATGTTGAATAACTTCAAAAACGATATTCCAAAATAATACATTTTCGAATGATTTCAGTAAAAAAAAAACAGCAAAGAAAACACAAACATAGTAGTATGGTGTTGTGTCTAATGCCTCACACATGCACATAGATACTCTGAAAAAGATCCCACATTTGAACAACGTTCCAAAAGTGTGACCATTGAGCAATCTTTCTACTACATTTATGTCGTCCCATACAGGGAACTGGGAGGTAAATGATGCAACACAAAATGTATGACACCAATATGAGACCTTCCCTTCCCTTGGACATCATTAGTACATGTACAAGGTTGACCTGTCTAGATTATAGTTAGTACAAGTTTGATCTGGATATAGTTAGTACAAGGTTGACCTGGATATAGTTAGTACAAGGTTGACTTGGATATAGTTAGTACAAGGTTGACCTGGATATAGTCAGTACAAGGTTGACCTGGATATAGTTAGTACAAGGTTGACCTGGATATAGTTAGTACAAGGTTGACCTGGATATAGTTAGTACAAGGTTGACCTGGATATAGTTAGTACAAGGTTGACCTGGATATAGTTAGTACAAGGTTGACTTGGATATAGTTAGTACAAGGTTGACCTGGATATAGTTAGTACAAGGTTGACCTGGATATAGTTAGTACAAGGTTGACCTGGATATAGTTAGTACAAGGTTGACCTGGATATAGTTAGTACAAGGTTGACCTGGATATAGTTAGTACAAGGTTGACCTGGATATAGTTAGTACAAGGTTGACCTGGATATAGTTAGTACAAGGTTGACCTGGATATAGTTAGTACAAGGTTGACCTGGATATAGTTAGTACAAGGTTGACCTGGATATAGTTAGTACAAGGTTGACCTGGATATAGTTAGTACAAGGTTGACCTGGATATAGTTAGTACAAGGTTGACCTGGATATAGTTAGTACAAGGTTGACCTGGATATAGTTAGTACAAGGTTGACCTGGATATAGTTAGTACAAGGTTGACCTGGATATAGTTAGTACAAGGTTGACCTGGATATAGTTAGTACAAGGTTGACCTGGATATAGTTAGTACAAGGTTGACCTGGATATAGTCAGTACAAGGTTGACCTGGATATAGTTAGTACAAGGTTGACCTGGATATAGTTAGTACAAGGTTGACCTGGATATAGTTAGTACAAGGTTGACCTGGATATAGTTAGTACAAGGTTGACCTGGATATAGTTAGTACAAGGTTGACCTGGATATAGTTAGTACAAGGTTGACCTGGATATAGTTAGTACAAGGTTGACCTGGATATAGTTAGTACAAGGTTGACCTGGATATAGTTAGTACAAGGTTGACCTGGATATAGTTAGTACAAGGTTGACCTGGATATAGTCAGTACAAGGTTGACCTGGATATAGTTAGTACAAGGTTGACCTGGATATAGTTAGTACAAGGTTGACCTGGATATAGTTAGTACAAGGTTGACCTGGATATAGTTAGTACAAGGTTGACCTGGATATAGTTAGTACAAGGTTGACCTGGATATAGTTAGTACAAGGTTGACCTGGATATAGTTAGTACAAGGTTGACCTGGATATAGTTAGTACAAGGTTGACCTGGATATAGTTAGTACAAGGTTGACCTGGATATAGTTAGTACAAGGTTGACCTGGATATAGTTAGTACAAGGTTGACCTGGATATAGTTAGTACAAGTTTGACCTGGATATAGTTAGTACAAGGTTGACCTGGATATAGTTAGTACAAGGTTGACCTGGATATAGTTAGTACAAGGTTGACCTGGATATAGTTAGTACAAGGTTGACCTGGATATAGTTAGTACAAGGTTGACCTGGATATAGTTAGTACAAGGTTGACCTGGATATAGTTAGTACAAGGTTGACCTGGATATAGTTAGTACAAGGTTGACCTGGATATAGTTAGTACAAGTTTGACCTGGATATAGTTAGTACAAGTTTGACCTGGATATAGATTATAGTTAGTACACAAGTTGACCTGGATATAGTCAGTACAAGTTTGACCTGGATATAGTCAGTACAAGGTTGACCTGGATATAGTTAGTACAAGGTTGACCTGGATATAGTTAGTACAAGGTTGACCTGGATATAGTTAGTACAAGGTTGACCTGGATATAGTTAGTACAAGGTTGACCTGGATATAGTTAGTACAAGGTTGACCTTGATATAGTTAGTACAAGGTTGACCTGGATATAGTTAGTACAAGTTTGACCTGGATATAGTTAGTACAAGTTTGACCTGGATATAGTTAGTACAAGGTTGACCTGGATATAGTTAGTACAAGTTTGACCTGGATATAGTTAGTACAAGGTTGACCTTGGATATAGTTAGTACAAGGTTGACCTGGATATAGTTAGTACAAGGTTGACCTGGATATAGTTAGTACAAGGTTGACCTGGATATAGTTAGTACAAGGTTGACCTGGATATAGTTAGTACAAGGTTGACCTGGATATAGTTAGTACAAGGTTGACCTGGATATAGTTAGTACAAGGTTGACCTGGATATAGTTAGTACAAGGTTGACCTGGATATAGTTAGTACAAGGTTGACCTGGATATAGTTAGTACAAGGTTGACCTGGATATAGTTAGTACAAGGTTGACCTGGATATAGTTAGTACAAGGTTGACCTGGATATAGTCAGTACAAGGTTGACCTGGATATAGTTAGTACAAGGTTGACCTGGATATAGTTAGTACAAGGTTGACCTGGATATAGTTAGTACAAGGTTGACTTGGATATAGTTAGTACAAGGTTGACCTGGATATAGTTAGTACAAGGTTGACTTGGATATAGTTAGTACAAGGTTGACCTGGATATAGTTAGTACAAGGTTGACCTGGATATAGTTAGTACAAGGTTGACCTGGATATAGTTAGTACAAGGTTGACCTGGATAATGTTCCTAGAGTGGTACTGTTTCTGAACTGTCAAATCGAAGGTTTACTGTACATTAATGTAAATATTCGTTAGGTTGGAGATGGTACCAACTTTGTCATGGTGTTTGCTGGAGCGCTGTTGAGTGCTGCAGAAGAACTTCTTCGAATGGTTAGTGATTGATGAACTAACTAATAATTAATAATTGTTTGGTTGACTGGGAGATCTACTGTGAGATTGACTGGGTGGTTGACTGGGAGATCTACTGGGAGATTGACTGGGTGGTTGACAGGGAGATCTACTGGGAGATTGACTGGGTGGTTGACTGGGAGATCTACTGGGAGATTGACTGGGTGGTTGACTGGGAGATCTACTGGGAGATTGACTGGGTGGTTGACTGGGAGATCTACTGGGAGATTGACTGGGTGGTTGACTGGGAGATCTACTGGGAGATTGACTGGGTGGTTGACTGGGAGATCTACTGGGAGATTGACTGGGTGATTGACTGGGAGATTGACTGGGTGGTTGACTGGGAGATCTACTGGGAGATTGACTTGGTAGTTGACTGGGAGATTGACTGGGTGATTGACTGGGTGGTTGACTGGGAGATCTACTGGGAGATTGACTGGGTGGTTGACTGGGAGATCTACTGGGAGATTGACTGGGTGGTTGACTGGGAGATCTACTGGGAGATTGACTGGGTGGTTGACTGGGAGATCTACTGGGAGATTGACTGGGTGGTTGACTGGGAGATCTACTGGGAGATTGACTGGGAGATTGACTGGGAGATTGACTGGGAGATTGACTGGGAGATTGACTGGGAGATTGACTGGGAGATTGACTGGGAGATTGACTGGGAGATTGACTGGGAGATTGACTGGGAGATTGACTGGGAGATTGACTGGGAGATGTACTGAGAGATGGGAGATTGACTGGGTGATTGACTGGGAGATTGACTGGGAGATTGACTGGGTGATTGACTGGGATTGACTGGGAGATTGACTGGGTGGTTGACTGGGAGATTTACTGGGAGATTGACTTGGTGGTTGACTGGGAGATTGACTGGGAGATTGACTGGGAGATTGACTGGGAGATTGACTGGGAGATTGACTGGGAGATTGACTGGGAGATTGACTGGGTGATTGACTGGGAGATTGACTGGGAGATTGACTGGGTGGTTGACTGGGAGATGTACTGGGAGATTGACTGGGTGGTTGACTGGGAGATCTACTAGGAGATTGACTGGGTGGTTGACTGGGAGATTGACTGGGTGATTGACTGGGAGATGACTGGGTGATTGACTGGGAGATTGACTGGGAGATTGACTGGGTGATTGACTGGGTGGGGTGGTTGACTGGGAGATTGACTGGGTGATTGACTTGGTGGTTGACTGGGTGGTTGACTGGGTGATTGACTGGGTGATTGATTGACTGGGAGATTGACTGGGTGATTGACTGGGTGGTTGACTGGGTGGTTGACTGGGAGATTGACTGGGTGATTGACTGGGTGATTGACTGGGTGATTGACTGGGTGATTGACTGGGAGATTGACTGGGTGATTGACTGGGTGGTTCACTGGGTGGTTGACTGGGAGATTGACTGGGTGGTTGACTGGGTGATTGACTGGGAGATTGACTTGGACTTGGTGATTGACTGGGTGATTGACTGGTGGTTGACTGGGAGATTGAATGGGAGATTGACTGGGAGATTGACTGGGAGATTGACTGGGTGATTGACTTGGTGGTTGACTAGGAGATTGACTGGGAGATTGACTGGGAGATTGACTGGGAGATTGACTGGGAGATCTACTGGGAGATTGACTGGGTGATTGACTGGGTGATTGACTGGGAGATTGACTGGGAGATTGACTGGGTGATTGACTGGGAGATTGACTGGGAGATTGACTGGGAGATTGACTGGGAGATTGACTGGGAGATTGACTGGGAGATTGACTGGGAGATTGACTGGGAGATTGACTGGGAGATTGACTGGGTGGTTGACTGGGTGGTTGACTGGGTGGTTGACTGGGTGATTGACTGGGAGATTGATAATAATAATAAGAAGAAGAAGAAGAAGAAGAAGAAGAAGAAGAAGAAGAAGAAGAAGAAGAACTTATAAAGCGCTTATACAAGTCGGTTCTAAGCGCTGATTACAATTGACTGGGTGATTGACTGGGTGGTTGACTGGGTGGTTGACTGGGAGATTCACTGGGTGATTGAATGGGTGGTTGACTGGGTGATTGACTGGGAGGTTGACTGGGAGATTGACTGGGAGATTGACTGGGAGATTGACTGAGTGGTTGACTGAGGAAGTGACTGAGTGATTAACAGATACTTTACACTAATTGTATTCACCTTCTCAGGGGGTTGCAGTTCCTGATATTATTGAAGGATACGAAAAAGCTTGTGAAAAAGCACTAGAATTATTAAATGGTCAGTATTTACTTGTTTGGTTGTTGGTTTGTGGGTACTAAGGTGTCTAAGGCCCGGTTCAAACGTCGAACTTTTGCCGCGTCGAATATAATAGTTGCATTTCGTACATGAGAAGTGCGGCGTCTGAATCAATTGAAATCAACAGATTTAATTACGTGCGGCAGAAAATTAAATTCGACAGAGCCAGTCACACGAAACGACAAAAGTTCGGCGTTGATTCAAACGTCGAACGTTCGTAGCGTCGAATGCAATGCATACATTAAAATTTAGGTGAAAAGTCAGCGGTATGTCATACTGATTATGCGCAATACAGTCCTGGGGTGAACCAAGATGGCGGCAACTATGTGTTCGTCGTGTTTTGACAGCACAAAATATGATTGTTTATCATGTTCTATGCCCTCATGCAATAAATGCTCAACGTTTGAAGAAGATGTCGTCTGCATCTTCGAGGCGATGCCTCAGTTTGAGCACGGTTTTGCCTTCAAACTATTTTAATTGTGTTGTATAAATTCAGCAAATGCTGTCTCCTGGCGCCAAGCAAAAGAGCTGATGTCTTGAATAGGAGTTTTCGGCGTTTTCTTAGCCGCTGAAGCACCATGAAGCTCTGAAGCTGACTAAAGTCTGCCATCTTTGTTGTTTACATAGTAAAACTGCTGGCTTTTGTTAACGCGTGCTCACGTTGAGTTAATTGCGAGCGACAGAATAACAGCGACATTTGAATCAGACACCGAATTTAATGGATTTCGGTCGACCTTAAAGTCAATTAGATTCGACGCGGCAAAAGTTCGACGTTTGAACTGGGCCTAAGTTGATGTTTAACCTTTTTTAAACACGAAGTAATAATAATAATAAAACTTTATTAACGTGTCTAATCTTCTAGCAGTCCACAAGTGGACCACTAATTGGGGACACCTAAACTAAGATAAAATAGACTAATTACATGTAATTTAAGCTACTAATATATAAAATATTCATATACAATAAATAATGGAATAATAAAATATACAATCAATAATATAAAAATATCAAAAATATTAAACAATAAAAATGCTTTCCCCATAAGTTAAGAGTTGCATAAAAAACAGTTGGAACAGGAAATATCTGCATTTATCTATTTTTTTTATCGGCTTTGGCACCAGTATCGGCTTTAGGTTTTCAAACCGTTTGTGATTGTGAATGTTATTGTTATGGTTGTAACACGCATGTGTCAGCATGAAATTGCCCCTTTAAACAATAGAAAACAATAGAAATAGCACTATTTATTACAAAATAGTACTATTTATATTGCACAGTTTAAGTGTTTGTACTCTATGGTGATAGTTTTCAGACTCAATGTTCACAATATCAAAATTAAATATTATTAATTGCATTATTTTTCTTTGTGATATTGTTGTTGTGATCACTTCTTGATGACTTTCAGATTTAAGTTGTTCTACTGTTGGTAAACTTAGTGATGAAGCAGAAGTTGTGAAAGCCATAAAAACTGCTGTATCCAGTAAACAGGTAAACCATTATAATATAGATTTGATCTGACACTTGGGGTATCGTCTCTCTGGGGTAGTAGCAGCACAAACAGGTACAACTGCAGGGCGTTCTTGTTCCTGTGATTCTCTTGTAGGTACTGATAGACTAGTTTCTTCACAAGCACTTACACTGGTAGCTGGGTGACTGGGAGGTGTGAATGGGTTTTGAAATGGTGGCACCGTCACTTCCTCTAGATACTGCTAAGTTATCTGTAGGGCATCCAGAAACTTGTTCTCCCACAGGAAGCAGGTGGTCCACATGAGCATGCCATGGCACATGCGGCGTCCAATTTTGGCTTGGTAAGCAAATTAAGTGGACCAATTCGGAGAATAACAGTTCCATGGTTAATTCTTCCCACGGAAGTTTCGGACCAACACATGGTCTCCATGTCAAACACTCTAGTTTTGGTTCTACCTTGATCATGCTCAGTGTTTCCTCAACATGTTGAACTAGGTTAGACTGCAGAAGCAAAAGTTGGGTTCGCAGCTTGCGTTTCAGGAATAGTTCCATGGGTGTTTTGTCAGTGACAGTGTGTGAAGTATTCCTGTAAGAGAACAGGAAACTTGAGAGGCGCTGCTGAGTTGTTTGGCCCTTGTCAACCTGACTGGTTTTCAAGGCATGTTTCAGACTGTCTGAACATATCTTTCAGCTGCTCCATTTGAAGCTGGATGGTATGGAGGTGTGCGGGTGTGGGTGATTCCATTCTGCTTCATGAAGTTACCAAATTCTTCAGAAGTGAATTGAGGGCTGTTGTCCGACACTAACTCTTCAGGAAGGCCTTTGGCTGCAAACAGCCCACTCAGCAAATCATTGATTTTAGTAGCAGCAGTTGAGCTTGTTGCAAAAACCTTCAGGCCACTTGGAGTGAGCATTCACTACAACCAAGTAGTAGACCCCTTCAAACTCAGCATAATCCACATGTATTCTCTGCCAATCTCTGGTCGGCCACTTCCAAGGGATGAGTGAAGCAGTTACGGGTTCCTTACGTACTGATTGACAGGCTCTGCAATTACGTACCATCTCTTCAATGGCAGATTTTGGCCACCAAAGGTAGCTCCGTGCAAGGGCTTTCATTCGACAGATTCCAGGGTGGTCTTCATGCAGACTGCAAAGAATAACTGATCTGTACAGAAAGTCCTGCTCAACAGACAGTTCTAAACATCGAAGAAAGAACGGTAGCCAGCTGTCATCATTTACCTTGTCAGGCCATCCATTTTGACAAACTACAACACTCATGACAGGACATGATCCTTTTGTACACGTACATGTAGCATACGAAATGTCTCTGGCAGTTACAGGAAGATCATTCACATAGTTGAAGTGAAAGACCTCACTCTCCTGAGATGTTTCAGCATGATCTACAGGCAGTCTAGATAATGCATCAGCGTTAGCATGTGCTTCCGATCAGTATTTCTAAACTTTACTGATGTGATATGACAAGATTAATGCCCACCTTTGTAGATGAGCGGCAGCTAGTGTAGGGACAGCATTCCTGGGTCCCAGAATAGTGAGTAGGAGCTTATGATCATGATCCCTTTCGATGATGAATTTCCTGCCATACAAGTATTGGTGGAATTTCTTGACTCCGTAGACAAGAGACAGAGCTTCTTTCTCTATCTGTCCATAGTTCTTTTCACTTGAGGACAAGGTCCTGCAAGCAAAGGCTATTGGGTGTTCTTCACCATTCTCCATTACGTGGGAGATGACACTGCAGCAATGCCATTTGACGAGGCGTCACACGCCAGAACAAGTGGTGTGTTGACATCATAGTGTGTCAATAGTTTCACTTGAGGACAAGGTCCTGGAATCAAAGGCTATTGGTCGTTCTTCACCATTATCTATTGCATGGGAGATGACTGCAGCAATGCCATATGACAAGGCGTCTCACGCCAGAACAAGTGGTGTGTTGACATCATAGTGTGTCAATAGTTTCACAAAGAGTAGCTGCTCTTTGGCACTGTCAAAGGCTTGCTGACATTCAGGTTCCCATAACCAGGGTACCCCTTCTCGCAATAGGTTGTTCAATGGTTGAAGCATTGTTGACAGATTAGCAAGAAACTTGCCATAGTATTGTAGCATGCCATACCTTAGCTCTGAGACACAGTTACAGTACAGCCCAAAAGTTTTTCCCACATTGCAGCGCAATTGCGCTTGCGTTACCGCAATTGGCAATTGCGCCTCGATCAACCGCAATTGCGTGGCTAAACAAAATTGCGGTTAGGCCAAACACAATTGCGTTTGGTCTAAATGCAATTGCGGTTAGGGGCAATTGCGGTTAGGGGCAATTGCGATGAAACGCAATTGCGGTTAACGATCGTTATTGCGGTTCGATCGTCATAACACAACATACAAATGTAGTATCATATTCTTTACGATCACTTGTCTTGCCTATAATATAATATGGTGATATTGTAATGATGAAGGAATAGTTATCTCGATGTAAAGGTCTCAAAACAGTTCTCAATGAGTTTCAAAAGAGTTTGTGTTGTCTGGGAGTCAAACTACACTCAACTTTTTGCCTCAGTACGGGCTTGACTGACTTTTACTCGCAGCCGTTAATTTGCATTTCCGAAAGAAACTGCGTACCGTATTATCCGGTGTATTACCCGCAGGTTATCTGTTGATTTATCCATTATTCAAGCAAGGTGCGGGTAATAGACCGGTGTGGGTAATGGACTGATTTGTTTGTCATTGTATTTTTGAAGGTGCTAAGTTTTGTCACTGGGAATTCAAATACGAAGTTTTTGATACGTAAATGTCAAAGTGTTTCCTTTGATTGTAAGTTAAATCTTTCGCATGTTCTTTTGAGATTAGAACTAATTCGAATACAGCAGAAATATGAAGCCGTAAACATTCACATCTATTATATATAAACGAACAAGAAATACTCACATTAGGAATACGATGATTGAAATTTATGCTAAAGTTCTCTTCAAAATAGTCAGCGTGATTTTTAGTTGAGTTGCTGAACTCAACTGAGATATGATTTTTCTTCTTAGCTTCCTTGAAAAAGTCTTCATATTGTCTTCTTTTTAAAGTGGACAGCATAATATAAGCTTAACAATAGTTTGAGAGCAAAATCACGTTGCATTTCCAGCCCATGGGGACACTCGTTCGGAAGAATTTGGTTCGCGCCCAGGCCAACCGTGTCTCAACGGTTTCCGAGCTGCACAGGATTATCTTGCCACGGATTTTAGTGTTTTAAAATGGCTGTTTATTCGATGATCTCGCTGGATTGCTGCCTCCGCAGGAGAAGTTTTATCAGACTTTTTTCGATGAACTTCGAGGAAATCTATCTGCCTTTCATGCTGCAGAGTATCGAAGCAAGGGGACGTGGTCTAGTGGAGGAAAAAAAATCGATTTTCGAGAGTGGATCAGTCCGATCGGCCATTGCTAGTCTCCTACCTTTCCTTCTTCTTAGTAGTGGGGGGGAGAGCTCAGCTAAAAATTGCCGGAATGACCTGAAATCGCTACCAGAGATCAACAACGACACAAACAACACTACAGGAAGTTCATTGGCTTTATTATTTACAGAGTTATCAACCAGAGCCTAAGGTCCCATACAAAGCCTTATATACAGCTCGATAACAAGCCTCATAGATACCTTGAGCTACCTGTGCCAAAAGTTGATGAGAAAGACGCCTGGTATAAAATATGTTTTGTTTTGAATCAGTTGTAGGATTGCATTGGATCGTGATTTCAAGAGTTCATTTAAACTTTCGCCTTTACATGTAAGAAGCTTCATGTATCTTTAAATACTTTACAATAGGTTTGATTTCTTCTAATTAATTCAATACTGTGCAAAGAACATTATCAAAAATACTACAGTAAGTACGGAAACATTTGAGCGGTACTGTATACATGTATGTTAACGGTTTTCTTATGAATTTATAATTAGATGCAGGTAATCTGATGATTTGTTTTCATTTCTATCGTAAATCGTGAGGGTGGGGTTTCATTTCTATCGTAAATCGTGAGGGTGCGGGTAATACGCCGTGCGGGTAATACACCGGGAAATACGGTATGTCTAGAAATTACATGAACGATGTTGAATCAACTTACATATGTAGCTATTATTTTTATCAGCTTGTGCCATTTTTATTGAAATGTCTGAAACATTACGTGCTTTTAAATTTCTGTCGGAACCTTACCGTAAAGTATTAAAAGTAGAACATCATGCAAGCTTGAAGAAGATTCACGTATCTTCACGTTACAGCAAGACGATAAATGCCGCAAAAAGTTTAAATGAACTCTTGAAATCATAATCCTACAATTTATAAACAACATTCATTCACGTCTTTCCTAACTTTTGGCATTATCAGTTCTAAAATCTAGTTCATTAGCGTGCATGTGAGAATGTTATGTTTGAGACACTTGATTGACACATGGGGCCCGTTTCTCGAAAGACCCGATAACTTTACGGGCCCGAAAAGACATCCCAGAAATCTGAGACACTTACTTTACAAAGCTGTTCTTTTGACATGTTTTTAATATGAACAAACTTTCCCTTCATGCAAAGTTTCATGTCTGGAAACTACTTTGTTTTGGAGATATTAGTACCAATCCGCTCCTTTTACTCTTTACTCAGTTAATGTCGAATCTCCGAGATACAGTGATTTCTTGTGAAGAGAGCTTTACTATAAATCACATTTATATTATCATATTAATCATAATGTGAGTATTTTCTCCTACAGTAAGTAAGCTTTAGAAACGGTGATTCAACAAGTTTGTTTATGATCATCACAGACTATGGTGTTTTTGAGACAAAGTGCAAGAACACTTCGTTCGCCGGTTGTTCCTTTTCTTGTATAAAAACAAATTAGATATAATTGCACACCAGCCAAAATACTATAAAACTTTCCTTTAGTATTTAGCTTAAAAACGAGCTAAGTTTCGTACATGTACGCTAACTACATGTACATGTTGTAGAACCGAAGACCGGAACCGAAGAAATGTCGTAAGTTTGTATTTGTAGTTTGGCGGCTTCACGCTCATGTTTGCTAGCCTCCTAAAGCAGACGCGTGTCCAGGCTTCCGTTTTACTTCGCCGGTACTAAGCGTCTGCTCAGATGAACCATACATTCCTTTCCAGTGGATTAGCCAATCAGAACGAACCTCTTAAATCTGTGGTGGTGCGGACTTTGACCTCAATGTACTTCATCACGTGAACAGTTCGTACTGGAGTTTGAAGATGTGATGTTTTCAAAATTCAACACTTGAATACATAGTATCCACCAGCAAAAGTAAATCCAAGCGATTTATTTAAAAAAAAGGACGTGTCGTCAACCTTCCGACTGGTCATGGAAAGTCATTACTGATATATCAAGCATTGAAACTGATCTACGACAACGGTACAAACGATTCTGGTCATTTATTTACTTTCGGCAAAGCAACTTCTGCAGACAAACAAAGAGTTACCGTATTCAAAATATTCTTGTATGTTGATACTAGTATCCAAAGTACGGGACAAGAGTGCCAGTAAATGAACTTTCGTTCGTCCGAATATTTTCTTCTCCTTTGACTCACTTTTGGTACAAATAAAGCATAAGTCCTCGTTGATGATTTTCTTTGGAGTGTTATCATTATCTGTGGTCATTTAAACGGGTTTAAACATCATCATTCAAAGGATTATGAATTTTGAACAAGCTAGAGGTTTGCAACACGATATCTCTAAAAATAACTCGACCGTGTGAACTGATCTGAGCTGATAATACGAGTGATTTCATTGGCTAGTTCAATGGGCGTAAAACAATTGGAAAGGAATGTATGTGTAACAGAGCCACATCGTTTAGGTATTGTTAGTTTGTTCTTTGTTGTTTTAGTGTATTCAGTCAATGAGTTCCCTCGGGACATACCTATGTAAATTTAGCTTCGGTTAGTTTTTCAGTTGGTTTTGCACGCCTTCTTGTCTTCACTGACCTTCGTCTAGCGTCAAAGGAAAAATGCGAATTGCGAACCGTATGCGAAAGTTGTGATCTGTTTGATTCTAGGGGTTGTTTTGGGGACAGTTGGTAAGTTAAGTTCTTCTCATTTTAATTTGTACTTTCGATAATTGATTTAGTTATAATTGTATTTTGTCCGTGTAATTCTAGCTTTACGTCGAAATCAATAAACATGCGATCTACAAACCTGCGATGGTTTCGTCAGTTTAAAACTCTGTCCCTAGCAGAGCCGTTATAGTATGGTTCATCTGAGCAGACCCAGTGGCCAGCGAAGTAAAACGGAAGCCTGGACACGCGTCTGCTTTAGGAGGCTAATGTTTGCCGGCTTCACATTAAAAAAGAAGTGAAAGGACGCTCCACACTAGACTATAAAACGCTCCTAATCATCTTTAGTAATTTTACATTATTTCGGGCTCAGGATTCTTTTGGTTTTGCATTTTGACTGAATCAACACAACACTCACTGTCAGCCGTTCAGTTCATTCTGTGAGATCTTTAACCGCAATTGCGTTTGACTAAATTAAATATCAGACGGTTCAAACCGCAATTGCGGTTGCTTAAATTTGAAAAAGTGGACTTTGCATTTGACTAATATATATCACACTCGGGAATTGACGCAGGGACCACAGTGAACCCTACCACCCTTGCTTCCCAGTGCTTCCAACATTTGTTTTTCCCTTCATTTTTAGTATGGCAATGAAGAGTTTTTATCAGAGTTAATTGGCCGTGCATGTGGTAGGTAAACTAGCATTATCACCTGTTACATCTAATCGCAAATGGATCACAAGTAGCTTTGGTCTGCATAATCAGTATATTTTGGTAACATGTAATCTGTGATTTAAATCTCTTGTAAACTTACCTTTAAATCAGTCATTTATATACCCACACCTTTTCAACTAAAATCATCTTTCTAAATCTTATCCCCAACAACATCTGGAAAAGGAGGTGTTCCGTCATTAATAATATTGTGAAGCAACAGCTACAGCATGCTGCCATATTGTTGTACCCTTGTAACTTTGGCACATGAAACAAAACGGCAACAGGGAACAATATTTCCTGATGGAAACAGGTTTTTCAACTTTTTTATAAAAAATATCTGTTGTGAGTGATTGACTGGGATACCAAGCACATCGATGATAATTAATACCAGAGTCTCTGAATGTTATAATTATATGTTTTATTGTTCTTTTAGTGTCAATATTGCCAGAAAAAACTGCATTCAATGTGGACAATATCAGAGTCATCAAGATACTGGTGAGTACATGTAAAATAATGGATAAAATAAATATATCGCTAAATATTCATATATTTAGCTAAATATTCATATATTATTATATTTTTAGTCAATAATTTAATTGACATTTTATAATTCGAATTAAAGACCTTTTTGATAGACATTTAATAATAAAGACTAGCGATAGGAATGAACGCATCATTTTCAAGTTTAAATGGATGTATGTAAATGTAGACTTATTGCTGACGCAGCGAGCGAGCCTGAAGCGAGCGAGCCTGAAGCGAGCGAGCAAGGAAGCAATTCTAATTCATTCACGTAGGCAGGAAAAATCTTGTTTTTTACCTGGCATGCAGTTTCCAATAACCATCATGCAATTCTCAAGAACCATCATGCTTTTCGCGCCAACTCCTACATATGCTATAGCCTGAAGCATAGTTAGTAGACTATGCCTGAAGTGAGTTGTTTTCCTATTCAAGCTTTCGCGTTTCTGATCGGTAAATGTCGTGCCCAAAATCTGTGTCCCTAATTAATTTGTACATGTGTATGTTTCTTTAGCCGGTATATCCTGACTCGTAAGCCCATCAGATACCGTATCTTGTGCTTTTCGTGGGAATTGTGTAGTTGAAGATCACTGTATTAATTGAGCTGATTAGTGCCGGCTGACCGTGTGTCAGTTTCAAGTGTGAATATTCGCATTGAAATCTCAATTATAAGTAACACATTAGTTATTCATAAGCTATCCAGTTTTTCAAATAGACAAATACTATTCAAAACAAAGAAAGGTAGACTCGCCTAATAATTTGCATACTTGTCACTTACATAAAACAAAACATTTCATAACTACAGTAGAGTGATTCCAATAAACCTGGGCATTACTAACTACACCAATACACACTATTAGACACTCACTCTTTTGTTGTCTTTTGTTACTTTGCATCTAATATACACTGACAGCTAATTAGTAGTGCCCAGGTTTATTGGAATCACTCTAAGCTCTCCGACACCAACTCTTATCCACAACTATACTAACATTGCATTCACCGTCAGCATTCACTGCTGTTAGGTAGCCTAGTAAGTAGTATCTAGACTGAATACAATGGCTATTGTTCTTGGTTCTTGGGCTATTGTTCTTAAGTAAATAATAGCTAAGCGTTCTTAAGTAAATAATTTCGCTTTGATTGAATCTGATTGTGTATTGAGATCTGGTTTGTGTCCATTTTTCTGTCTTGAAGAAGTGTAAGAACAAACTAGACTGCCTTATATATGAAATGCTACTTTTATCAGAGAGCACAAACCAGATCTCAATACACAATCAGATTCAATCAAAGCGAAATTATTTACTTAAAGTGCTACTTGGACGAAAATCGATCGAAATTTAATTTAGCTGAAACTTCATTGAATAATTCTTCAAGGGTCTAATAATAAATAGTTAAAATCTTTTTTCGATATTCCAGAGGGAAGTACTATATTTTCATGAATCTTTAGAGGTGTCAATCATTAAAATCCACTTCTTCAATAAGCAGAATAGCTCAAGTTTATGATTTAAAAAAAACAATACATCATTGTGCTAACATTCATTGAAAAAATGAACTCTGATTACGAGAAAAGGGTTCAACTGTGTTACGGAGGGGAAAATGCATTTTTCTCTTTACTGCAAGATATATGATTAACTCAACCATTCCATCTATGTAGCCACATTGTATCAGGCATGTGTTATCATAAAATAAGGGATATTTTTTAGAAATGATTGCAAGCAGGAATTAGGAACCCAAGCAAAATGCTGTTTTCCCCTCCGTAACAATATTAGGTAAAAAAGTTATCACTATAGCTACATCTTTGAGTTTAAATCTCTGGCATTTTGATTCCTTCCAATTTAGAGGGGGAGTGTACAGATGAGTCACATTTGCCTTCAATGTCTTTTTGTTTGCTTGAAATATTATGACATGAAAAAGTGTTACGGAGGGGAAGATTTGTTACGGAGGGGAATATATGTTATACAAAAGGAAAATATATGTTTGATATTTCAACTGTAGTTTACACATTTGTGTTTAAATCAGCCAGTTTGTAAAGTAGTATTGATTTAACAGTCACCTATAGCCTTTATAAAGGCGTACAATTTCTTTGTGCTTTTCCATGTTTTGGGTACCCTGTGTCTATAAGTTAAGAAAATAGGGCATTTCCTCTTATTGAAAGCCAGACTATTTCCATTTCTTTTTAAAACTTGTAAAAGACAAAGTTTGATCAATCCTGCATAGTATGACATGCATTTACTTTATTTTAAAAGTGGATTAACATTTTAGTAGCTGTGCACTCTAGCTGATGACCTTAAGCTACTGTCCAGAGTGTTTAATTATTATTAAGACAAGGTACATATACTTTATTCAGTATGTTAATTGAAGAAACATGTCCTTAATCCAAGAGTATACTAAAAAGTATTATCTTCAAGTGTTTAGTAGTGTTTTCTTTGGCAATTTACATGACGGACAAAACGTTCCCCTCCGTAACTTCCCCTCCGTAACACTACCACCCTTGACATTTAGCTTTACAGAGAAACAGCATTGACAGATAGTATGTTTCCTTTCATAATTTTAGAATGTCATCTAGTTGAGAAATAAGAAAAATCAAAAGCAAGGCTTTAAAATATTGCAACTTCAGAGAGTTTTCAAGATGAAAAATGACAACAAAAAATTGCATATTTTCTGTTCCCCTCCGTAACACAAACTATTTTTCCTGCTGATCTATACAGAAATATGTGAAATCTTATTTAGTCATACTCTATTTGTAGTATATATGGGTCTGTATGATATCATGAACAAAGTGCAGAAATTGATTTCATAATTACATAGTAACAGTCAATTAAAATAGTTTGTCTTCCCCTCCGTAACATTTCAAATACCGTGAAATGACCCAAGTACTATATTTTTATGAATCTTTAGAGGTGTCAGTGACGTCATCTACTCAACCCAACATTCAGCTCCATACATTTCTTTGTATTTTGTGAGTCAAAATATATCAATGTTTTGTTCAGATAACAGCTCTGCATTGAAGACAACTGGTCAGACAATCAATCCTAAGCACAAATAATGTAAGAAAACTCCTTCACCCACACTTTTAGCTTTATAGAAATTAAATAATTCAAGAAACTAAACACAAAGAAATGTATGGAGCGAAGCTGTGTTGATTGTTAGGGTTGAGTAGATGACCTCACTGACACTTCTAAAGATTCATAAAAATGTAATACTTCCCATAGGAATTTTGAGAAAACACATTAACCAGTAATTGTATGGCTCTTTGAGATTATTTCAGTGAAGTTTCAGCTAAATTAAATTTCGATCGATTTTCGTCCAAGTAGCACTTTAACCCATTCGCTCCTGAGCTATTTTGAGTTTTTTAGCAATTTTCTGGACCTAATGACGTCGTAGGAAATTTCGATTCCATATAAGGGGTTTCCATGGAAATCTTGACAGTTCTGAATGCCCGTGGGCTCGCGTCTTCACGTGTGCTGTCTTTCTTCTTGGGAGCTCGTAGGGGCTAGTAGTGTTCACTACTCGAAGAGGCCAATTTTACATTTTTAGAGTGTTTATAGCCATTATTCACCATAGAAGCCCCCAGGACAGCATCATTAAGCTTGACTGGTGTGGTAGAGACTGTTCTGCTGAATGAACCCAGCAGCGAGAAACGATTTTTACGAAGACATGTCGGCTCTGCCATTACGAAATGCAAAATGGCGGACTCAACTGTGAAATCGTCTCTCTGGTTGTTCTGTGGTGAATTCCAGGACCTACAAAGGCATTTTTGGCGATTTTGGACTTGTAAAAAATGCAACCGGTGCAATATTTTGCCTGTAGGACCGAGTGGCTCGACCCTCTATAAATTCTAAAAAACACAAAGGGCGGGATGCTTTCTGTCGAAAATTTCCGGATGTTCCTGGCATCCTTTTTGGGCGTGCAGAAGGAAAACACGTGTTAGCGAAAGTGGTCCTAAGGAAATCGCTATTGTTCGGCGAGTTAAGGAAGAGAGAGGGAAAAATTCACGAATATATCAATAAGAGAGATGGAAGTTTGCTGAGAAAGTGGCGTTTTGTTTCGCAAGGATGTATTTTGGAAGAAAATCCAAGTCAAATGTTGTTCATTTTCGATGTGTAAAATTGCGTCAAAAACACGCATTTTTGATTTTTATGGAAAACAAATTGAACTAATGCCCAGAAATCGGACCTGTAAGTCAGTTTACTTGAGGTTAAAATATGAAGAGTTATCTAGTTGTCACTAATAACTGGCCATGAGATCGATGTTACGAAAATTCAGAAAGTTAGAATTTTTCAAAGCAGTATCGATGTTTACGGCCGGTTTCGGCCGGTGTAGGAGTCAATGGGTTAAGAACGCTTAGCTATTATTTACTTAAGAACAATTAGCCATTAACAAAACGAGCAGGGGACTGGGAACGAGTTTATTAGAATTAATGCAATTACGAAATTAAGTTCATGAAATGAAAAAGCATGTTGAAATTAGCATCTGTGCAAAGTTTGATGTAATTTGAGCGAATTCTGTCGGAATTATAAGCTTTTGAAATTGTGTTGTCCCTCCAAAATTTTACAGTGAATGTATGGTTTGGATGGACAGCGTCAAAAATTTACAGAGTTTATATGGGAAAATAGACATCTTTGATGCCCTCTAGCGTCGTCAATATTAAGCCGAAGTTCACCAAACTTTCCAGACTAGCTAAGTTTGATCTGCTCTCTCAGAAAATGATGCCCTTTTTTGCTAGTTTCTTATTTAATTAGTTTTACGGACTAGGTCCCAGTCCCCTGCTCGTTTTGGTAATGGCTAATAGCCCAAAAACCAAGAACAATAGCCATTGTATTCAGTCTACTACTTATAAGTCTACATTTACATACGTCCATTTGAACTTGAAAATGACATTGTCATGTTGACATCGAAACATCGTTCATTCCTATCGCTAGTCTTTATTGCTGCCGCAGCGAGCGAGCCTGGAGCGAGCGAGCAAGGCAGCAAACCTAATCCGTACGGGGGCTAAATTCTCGATTTTACTTTTTAACCACAATGCATCATTTTTTAACCACAATGCATTGCACACTCTTTCGTATATATACTCATGGTCTTCCTGTGTCACCTCGTGCTCTTGCGGCATTCCAGCGATCGAAGTTGAGTAAAATACATCATTTACATGTTTTGTTTTCAAATCGTTTCTTATATTGTTTTCCTTTTATTGGTTTCTGAATTTTTGCTCTATCGATCGAGCACGACGTCTTATTTTTAATTCTTACCCCGTTTTTCTTAGATTTTTTCTGTTAAAATGTCTTGTGGTGAAACCAACTACATAAGCTTAACAACTCGTGCAGGATTTTGGGGAGATTCGGATCCTGTTCTTCTACGCAGTGGTCTAATATTGTTTTATATTCGCTTCGTTTCCTTAGTGTTATGAAACAATGCTGTCTAGATCGAAATAATCAATAAAGTGTCACATCTACGAAATAAAATATTTTCATTTTTTTACATATTAACATTATCATTTCAATACCGCGTACATGACACTTCATTGGATTCAGACATATCTTTATCAACTCAAAACTACTCTACAGTTTCTAATCGACAGTCGTTCTAATCGGTTTTCCTCAATGGCATCATTTTGTACCTATTAGGTAGACTAGTTATTAAATGATATTTTATAGTTTGTATTTGTTTGTATATATAGATTTATAACCAATTTATAGGGGGTTAGCTTAATATGGGGATTCAGTTCCCCCCTGTTGACACCCTTTTTGTAAAACATTGTCATCTTACAAATAAAGTTGTTATAAATAAATAAATGGATGTTGTATGTGCACTGACCAGTCTGACCACCAGATAGTTACTAACAATGTATTCCATCTACACACACCACATGTACGTAGGTATTATTTGTTAATGGATGTTGTATGTACACTGACCAGTCTGACCACCAGATAGTTACTAACAATGTATTCCATCTACACACACCACATGTACGTAGGTATTATTTGTTAATGGATGTTGTATGTGCCTGACCAGTCTGACCACCAGATAGTTACTAACAATGTATTCCATCTACACACACCACATGTACGTAGGTATTATTTGTTAATGGATGTTGTATGTACACTGACCAGTCTGACCACCAGATAGTTACTAACAATGTATTCCATCTACACACACCACATGTACGTAGGTATTATTTGTTAATGGATGTTGTATGTACACTGACCAGTCTGACCACCAGATAGTTACTAACAATGTATTCCATCTACACACACCACATGTACGTAGGTATTATTTGTTAATGGATGTTGTATGTACACTGACCAGTCTGACCACCAGATAGTTACTAACAATGTATTCCATCTACACACACCACATGTACGTAGGTATTATTTGTTAATGGATGTTGTATGTACACTGACCAGTCTGACCACCAGATAGTTACTAACAATGTATTCCATCTACACACACCACATGTACGTAGGTATTATTTGTTAATGGATGTTGTATGTACACTGACCAGTCTGACCACCAGATAGTTACTAACATGTATTCCATCTACACACACCACATGTACGTAGGTATTATTTGTTAATGGATGTTGTATGTACACTGACCAGTCTGACCACCAGATAGTTACTAACAATGTATTCCATCTACACACACCACATGTACGTAGGTATTATTTGTTAATGGATGTTGTATGTGCACTGACCAGTCTGACCACCAGATAGTTACTAACAATGTATTCCATCTACACACACCACATGTACGTAGGTATTATTTGTTAATGGATGTTGTATGTGCACTGACCAGTCTGACCACCAGATAGTTACTAACAATGTATTCCATCTACACACACCACATGTACGTAGGTATTATTTGTTAATGGATGTTGTATGTGCACTGACCAGTCTGACCAGTCTAACAATGTATTCCATCTACACACCACATGTATAGTTACTAACAATGTATGTGCACTGACCAGTCTGACCACCAGATAGTTACTAACAATGTATTCCATCTACACACACCACATGTACGTAGGTATTATTTGTTAATGGATGTTGTATGTGCACTGACCAGTCTGACCACCAGATAGTTACTAACAATGTATTCCATCTACACACACACATGTACGTAGGTATTATTTGTTAATGGATGTTGTATGTACACTGACCAGTCTGACCACCAGATAGTTACTAACAATGTATTCCATCTACACACACCACATGTACGTAGGTATTATTTGTTAATTTGTAATGCAGTCTGTAATACTCTATTAAGAGTGAAGACTTATCTGGAAAAATAGGTCACTTCTGATAATAATACATCCAATGTGTATTTGCATAGGGATAATAATACATCCAATGTGTATTTACATAGGGATAATAATACATCCAATGTGTATTTACATAGGGATAATAATACATCCAATGTGTATTTGCATAGGGATAATAATACATCCAATGTGTATTTACTTAAGGGATAATAATACATCCAATGTGTATTTACATAGGGATAATAATACATCCAATGTGTATTTACATAGGGATAATAATACATCCAATGTGTATTTGCATAGGGATAATAATACATCCAATGTGTATTTACATAGGGATAATAATACATCCAATGTGTATTTACATAGGGATAATAATACATCCAATGTGTATTTACATAGGGATAATAATACATCCAATGTGTATTTACATAGGGATAATACATAGGCATAGGGATAATAATACATCCAATGTGTATTTGCATAGGGATAATAATACATCCAATGTGTATTTACATAGGGATAATAATACATCCAATGTGTATTTACATAGGGATAATAATACATCCAATGTGTATTTGCATAGGGATAATAATACATCCAATGTGTATTTACATAAGGGATAATAATACATCCAATGTGTATTTACATAGGGATAATAATACATCCAATGTGTATTTACATAGGGATAATAATACATCCAATGTGTATTTGCATAGGGATAATAATACATCCAATGTGTATTTACATAGGGATAATAATACATCCAATGTGTATTTACATAGGGATAATAATACATCCAATGTGTATTTGCATAGGGATAATAATACATCCAATGTGTATTTACATAGGGATAATAATACATCCAATGTGTATTTACATAGGGATAATAATACATCCAATGTGTATTTGCATAGGGATATTAATACATCCAATGTGTATTTGCATAGGGATAATAATACATCCAATGTGTATTTGCATAGGGATAATAATACAGCCAATGTGTATTTGCATAGGGATAATAATACAGCCAATGTGTATTAACTTTATTGTTGACAGGGATCAGGAATCCATAATTCCATAGTCATGCAAGGCATGGTGTTTAAGCGTTTAGTGGAGGGTGATGTAAACAATGCTAAGAATGCTAAGGTAGTGGTGTACTCATGCCCATTGGATCTTATGCAGACAGAAACCAAGGTAATGCAATGCAAGTCTTACCTTAAGTAGCAGAATAAATTACATTACCACACCTTGGGGGAAGGGGTCCCATGGCACACTAATAGTCATGATTAGTATTTACCAAATCAGTGGATAGCAATTTTGGCGTGTTTTGATTGGCTCCCATAACTCGGAATATCCTTGGCTATTCACTGTTTTGGGATGAGATTCAAAATGGCGTCTTGTTTCGCTACAGTCTCCAAATTTATTTGTTTAATAAAGTGCCATTTTTTATCGAACTGATTTAATTTGGTAAATACTAAAACAATTGAAGGGGTGCCCATGAAAACTGCGTATGTGACTATTTTGATGATTTTCAAAATGTTATGCAATTGCTTCAAAAATACACCTACTGGCTTCTAAATACCTATATAAACATGATTTGGTGATTTTTAGATCGATTACACTCGAATTTTGGGCACTACAGTATATTTAATTTCTACTTGAATTCATTGACAGGATAGTTTGTGAAAATATGCAAATTAGGAAACTTTTACGCGTCAGTGATCTGTACGTGTTGTTCACCAATAACAAACCTTCAGATGTGAATGATTTCAACCTTTCACTTCCAGAGATTTTAGAAGTTTTTAGCGAATTTTGTTGCCATGGAAATCTTGACAGCTCGCGGGCTCAAACTATCACGTGGTTAAGTTGTCTTGTGGCGTGGCTATCGGTTCTGGATGTGCTTCACAGAACTGGGCCACTTTGTCACAATTTAAAGTCTTTTATTGCCATGTTTTCACCACAGAAGCCCCCAGAACAGCATCATTAAGCTTGACTGGTGGTAGAGGCCATTCTCCTGGAAGAAATCAGGGGCGAGGTGCAATTTCACGATGAAACTGAATCTGCAAACACGGTGTCAGATTTGCAAAATGGCGGATTCAGCAGAGTGAGAGTTGTTATCTCTGGTTGTTCTGTGGTGAATTCGAGGACCTACTAAGGCAGTTTTGGCGACTTTCGACTAGTAAAGAATGCAACCGGTGCATTAGTTTGCCTGTAGGCCCGGGTGATAAAAGACTTTATAAAATATCTCTAAAACATGGAGGTACGGAATGTCGTTGACAAAAATGTTCATGATATCCCAGAATGCAGTTCGGTCGTGCGTTGGAAAACAACAGGGATCCTGAAATAGTCGAATTGAAAATCCCCGAATATATCAAGAAGAGAGATGGAAGTTTGCCGAGCAAGTGGCGTTTTGTTTCACAATGATGTATTTTGGAAGAAAATCAAAATCAAATGTCGCACATTGTCATGACGTCAAAAACGCGCATTTTTGATTTCTACGAAAAACGGCAAACTGCAAAACAAGCACTTTTTCTAGTGTAATCGATCTAAAAATGACCAAATCATGTTTATATAGGTATCAATAAGCCAGTAGGTGTATTTTTGAAGCAATTGCATAACATTTCGAAAATCATCAAAATAGTCACATACGCAGTTTTCATGGACACCCCTTCAATTATTCTCCTCAGTGTCGGTGATCATGAGTAGTGGTGAATATTTACCTTGCCGCTCGAAGACTCGCGGCTCGGTAAATATCCACCACTACTCACCTCCACTTCGGGGAATAATAATTGTTCATTATTACAAGATTTTGATTTGATTGTGTTTCAGGGAACCGTGCTCATTAAAAATGCACAAGAACTGAAGAGTTTCAGTAAAGGAGAAGAAGAACAGCTTGAACAGGTACAGTCGCACATTTAACACATAAATGTACATGTAGGTGCTTGTTAGTATAGTCTCACACTAAACATATACACATGTATATATTATTATTCCACTTGTGCGTCATTTTACCATATAAGGGCAAGAGATCATGCAAAATATGCCAGCGTATTACACAGTAGCAAGTATAGCAATCATTGCAAAAATGGCTCAAAAACTTCAGGAAACTGAAAGAAACAAAACCAATAGGCGACTTGCACTAAGAGGTCACGTGACCCCAACCCCCTTAAATCGAACAGCAGTGTCAAAATGAACTCCATAAATGAGAAGAGCACCTCGAAATTAGTAAAAGGGCGAAGTTTCAGGGCATAATGTCTGACACAGGAGAAATGAGAATAAAAATAAAATCCATCGTTTTCTAAGATTTTGTTTGGAAAATGCATTGGATGGCATGGCTCTTGCCATCCAACGCATTTTCCAAACAAAATATTAGAAAACGATCGATTTTTTTTGTTAGTCATTTCTCCTGTGTCAAACATCATGCGCTGAAACTTTGCCATTTTACTAATTTCGAGCTGCTCTTTTCATTTCTGGAGTTCATTTTGACATTGCTGTTCGTTTTATGGGAGTTGGGGTCACGTGACCTCTTAGTGCAAGTCGCCTATTGAACCTGATGATGATTGAATGATCGAAAACATTTGTTAAAACTAAGAAAAAATGTATATCTTACATATGTAATAACTATATAATCCTGGTGTGATGACACAAAACCAATTGTGGAATAATAAACCCCTTATTGGATGGTTTGACAGATAATACTTGCAGACAGTTTACTCATTGCTCATATTTTATTATGCAACTCGTAAAATATTCATGCGTATTATCTGCCAAACCATCAAATAAGCTGTATTTATTATATATTGACTTATTCATTTTGTTTAGCAACAACAGGTAAGACTGATATTGACTGATAGTTTAAATCTGATTTTGAACCCTTCTTAAAAATCGGAGTGACTCGAGCTAATTTCAAATCGATTTATAAAATAATTTAAATAGTATGCATGCTCTGATTGGCTGATCAGCCGTGTTTCATTTGCCTGTGAAAACATGGAAATGACATCATGACCTGACAGATTAATGAGGGTTTATCATGTAATTTCAAAACTCATAGGACAAAAAAATGATTATCATAGCTGAAAGAGCTCATTGAAATTAGTAAAAATGTGAAGTTTGGAAAAGATTAGCCTGAATATCAGCCGTCTCCTCTGGGTCAAAAATTTCCCCGAGTGAGACGTCTGAACTCTTAGAATATACGAAAATTATCGAGTCAAGACAAGATCGTATCAGTCGTACGTATCGCCAAAATCCATGTTCAAATATCAACGCCAAACTGAAAGACAATATATGCGGACATTCTAGTAGACTCTGTAGAAGAAGCGGGAAAGAAAGACAACTTTATAGCAGCCCTTCGTCTTCAGTTGTTAGTACTGACAAGTACAAGTACAAGACGTACAAGTACATGTAGTTTCTAAAGGGATAGTTCGACTCAGTTCGCTGCAGGCGTGGAACCATTTCAAAGATAAGCGACTTTCCGTAGCAAGTCGGAAGGGTTAACATAGATATTCTTCCTGTTAATAAATTCATAAAGAGCTTTTACTTGCTGTGGATACATCCCTGTTATTCCAACCAAGGGACTTACGTTTCGAACGGCGGTTTGGAAATAAACACACCCGCCATCTTGAAAACCTCACGAATTGGTATAAATTATCGTGTGAGCCAATCAGAACACACTACCCGGAACCGGCGTAGTGTGACGTCACTGGACACGATTATCGACTTCGGAGTTCAGACGTCTCACTCGGGGAAATTTTTGACCCAGAGGAGGCGGCTGATATTCAGGCTAGGAAAAGATTGCTTCACAAATTTTTCAAAAATCTAAATTTTATATGAAAACCTTTGGAAATTTACGCTGGTAGGCAACCAACAAAGGTTTTCATACAAAATTTCGATTTTTGAAAATTCATATCTTCGCAATTTGTGAAGCGATCTTTTTCAAACTTCACATTCTTACTCATTTCAACGAGCTCTTTCCAGCTATGTCTCCTATAAGTTTTGAAATTACGTGATCAACCCTCGTTGAAAATTCATCAACTTTTTGACCTAAAACTAATTTTCAGAAATTAACTTACTTGAATAACAGAATGCTAGTGATCCACCTCAGAAAAAAACGTCTGGTTTTGATGAAAATCAGCTCAATGATATGAAAACCGGTGTGAATACCTCGCGTAAACAAGCTTGGAAATATGATGAAATAATTGAGTGTCAACGAGAATCTCTCCAAAAGCTATACTAATCATTGTTTAGGCCAACTGCCATCACTCTGTTGTCAAATGCAGGGCTGTCTAACTGCCAAATTATATCTATTTTGGGTCACCGAAACGAGCACTGGAGCAGTCACTTGCAAATCGTGAAGTACAACTCCCGGCCGTATTCCAACCAGCTCCAACAGTGCAGTAATGTGCTCGCCCAGGCACTCAATCCCAGCAGCCAAAACAACTGAAGGAAGCAGACTACTTCTCAGCAATGCACAATATCCCAAACAGTCAGTTTAGCTAGTTTTAGTTCCAATGTTTCTCGAGCAGGTCCAAACACTCAACTACATCTCGTGTTTGGACTGATCTGCTCTTGAATTCTCCCAAACATACCTCAGTTGTCATGAGAGCATGAAAACACGGAAGACGTACTTCATTTCTTAATTGAAAGACATCCATACAGTACTGCCCAAAAGTCTGTCATGCTTTTTCGGCGATATATCGGCACCAATATATCTGTTGCAAGCGATATATTGGCACCGATATATCGGTTGACCAAGTGATATATCGGTTGCCGCCAAACGATATATCGGTTGCCGGCAAATGGTATTTAAACGATATTTCGGTTGACCAAGCGATATATCGGTTCACCATGCCATGCCATTTTGTTTGTTGTCAAACAACAATTCGGGTGATTGGTCTGATAAAACATTTCTATATTGATTACTGGAAAAACGTCAAGCGATCTTTCCTTGAGCTTTCAGCGGAATATCCACACGATCGTTCACATATTTGGAGAGATGATGGCGAAACTGTACGACACGTGATGATGGTTTTGCTGCAGTTGCTCTCCATCCTTTTGTGATTAGATGTAAACCAGGTCATTTTCTCATTCTTTAAAACATAAGTACCGTATTCACTGGCATATAAGCCACACTCGCAGATAAGCCGCACCCCGAGTTTGGCAACACAAATTTTGGAAAAAAAGTTTTAAAATAAATTTAATAGAAATCACACGTTAAGTGGATTCTTGAGAAAGCTACATGTTCATTACATGGGATGTAAACTCCCAGTGAATACTTCAAAGGCTTACCAATAATTTTAGATTTGTAATCGACTAGTTATAAAGACACTTTTTCAATAAACTCTTTACGACAAATCACGATCCAATACAATCCTATGACTGATTCAAAATGTCTTTCCCACAAAATTTTGGCATTATCAGTTCTAAAATCTAAGGTTCATTAGCGTGCATGTGAGAATGTTATGTTTGAGACACTTGATTGACACATGTTGTGTTAATTAGCATGTGAACCAACCCTCTCATCAATGAAAAACACTTTAGCAAACTGTTAGGTCTTGTTTAGTAAAACCGTTAGCACGATTGTTAAACTGTCTGAAAAGGTGTTAGCATCCGTTAATTTGCCTGTTTAACGTCTAACCAATGGCCAATGCTTTTAGGAGTAACTAACAGTAATAAACACACGAATGATGTACATACTCTTTTATACTTTTATGTTAATTATATGTACATTTCTGGTACCAATTCCTGATGTTCTCCAAGATAATCCGCACCCCCAACTTTGGATCGCGATTTTCAGTAAAAAAGTGAGGCTTATACGCCGGTGAATACGGTATTCATTTGAAAGTTTTTCCTGGTTATTTGAGGTTTTTAAAGTGAAACTAAAAGTCAATCAGACATTTGGCGTTCGCCGTAAATGTGATGCTTAAACTCGGCGAGAAACCTTTAGGCGACCCAACTACTTGACGGGTAAAAATGCTGTAGCCGTATTAGATGTGTGGCCAAAGCAACAAACTTTTTGTTTATAGGGGAAAACAAATTACAGTGAAAACCTGATCACTTGGAAATCATGATCTCTGAACTGCACAAGCCCGTGCGCTTGTTTACATTTTTGCCAAAGAATTTCTCGCACGCTGATTGGTTAACTTTTGATTCTGAAAATTGTAAACTGAGATGATAATCCCATGGGAAAGGCTTGCTGGCAAGCAAACAAAACATTGAAATTCACGTCCATATTTGTCAAAATCAGTTATATTACAACTAAAACTTCTTTATTCAAGATAAAGACATGTTTCTAACCTGTTTATAGTTTGAAGAACGATACATGTAATTCTTTGCCGGTGACGATGGAGTGTTCACTAATGTGCCGGCATGTTATGTTGTCATAGTGAAAATGCTAATTCACCGTGGCCATGATTGTCAAAAATCCCATGGGAACATTAAAATTATCAGCCATGTTCGTCAAACTTGGTTCTGTTACAATTTTTCAACTAAAACTTTTTTATTCAAGATAAAGAAATGTTTTTATCCGGTTGATAGTTTCATGGATCGTAAAAAGATCCATGATAGTTTGAAGAACGATACATGTAATTCATTGCTGGCGATGATGGCGTGTTCGCTAATTGTTCAGGCGCCAGGCAGGCATGTTAGTCTGGTCATTCAGAAATGGAAGCATGTTTACATGACAAATTTGTAATCATTTCCTCTATTTTTCGGACAGTAAACTAACTTAACCAAAAAACCCTTTCATTCTTGCATCGATGAATACTCAGGCGATTTCCTTTAGCCATGAAATACACAGTCTTTAAATGCCGGCCGTCGACTGATATTTAGAGTTCCATATTTCAAAATCGGTTTGACTGCCTAGACAATATTTCGGTATGACGATATTTCGGTTAGGTGAAATATTGGTTGCCGTCAGCCGATATATCATTTAAGCGATATATCAGTTAGGCGATATATCGGTTAGGGATATATCGGTTAGGCGATATATCGTTTATCGTTTAGTTGTGTGACAAACATGGTACTGTAGCTATTGATTGGTAGCCTGCATTAAAAGTTTGATTGGTTGAAAACCTGTGTCAAAGAGGAAGCTACAATAATAATCAGCCACAATCTTAAGAGAGGATGTCCGTAAGGACCGAGAATCTCCCGACAGTTAAAAAAAATCGAATTTTATTTTCTTTCGCCATATCGTTCCTTTCAATGACCTCTTTTAGGGAAAAATACTAAAAAGTTCCAGCAATTTTTATTTTAGGAGAAATTTGCAGTTTTTACAAACCCGCCTGACGACTGAAAATTTTCGGCTAAATTATAAGCCAACTTTGAACGGTCGGTGTGTGTTCACCTCTAGCTCTACAACAACGACATCCAGTAACAGTAATAAACGTTTCTTGGTCTTTTCTACTGTACTATTTATTTTTCTGTAACTTTTGTAGTTATTTTTCAAATTTGGTTTTAAACAGGTATACAGAGCGCCATAAACGGGACGTTGAAATATAGGCAATGTTTGAGGTACGAAAACGGAATCTGGTATATACATTTTTGGAGGAAAACGCCATGGCCCAGTAAGCTTCACTTTTGCTCTTTCAGTTTAGAAAATTTCGAGCTTGGAAATTCAATGTAGCATTTTTGAGAAATATAACTGTTATGCTTGGGACTGCTAAATTTAGCATTAATTTCGACCTATCGAGGACATTTTTGTTGTCCAAACACAAAACTTAATGCCAAAACACGAGTATATTGCACTGTTAGTTGATTGCTGCTGATGGAAAACAATCTTCGAGTCAATAGAAATGATTTTCAACAATATTTGAGCTTCGACGGTCGTAAATTACTCTCGCCAAAGTCAAAATTAGCATAGATCGTCGATCAGATAACAGTATCTCACAGAAAAAAATACGAATTTTGTCTAAACGACGATAAAACAAAATTCCACCCTTTCAAGCAAATATGTATTCTGTTTAGTTTGATATTTTATGATTAAAACTGTTATTTCATGCCGCAAAAATTGTATTTGAAGGGCAGTAGCGTGACTTGTAGCAGTTACATTGCGTTACATAATTGGCGTGTCAGCAAAGTGGAACATCCAGTCAAAATATCCAAACTCTTCATCAATAAGCGCCAGTTTTAACTAGAAATCAGTTTAATTGTTTGTAAATCTTATTTGGAGCAAATTCTAAGCATTTCAGAGTGAAGAACCACAATTTTTCAGACTACGGTGTTTATTTGATCAATGAATATGCTAATTTTCAATATTTTAGGAGTTCAATGTGGCTGAAATAGCTCAAATATGGTTGAAAATCATTCCTATTCACTCCAAGATTGTTATCCGTTGGCAGTGATCAACTAAAAGTGCAAGAGAGTCGTGTTTTGGCATTACGTTTTTGTGTTTTAATGACAACAATGAACGTGACAGGTCGAAATTAATGCTAATTTTGGCAGTCCCAACCATAATAGTTTTATTTCTCAAAAATGCTACATTGAATTCCCAAGCTCGAAACTTCCTAAACTGAAAGAGCAAAAGTGAAGCTTACTGGGCCGTGGCGTTTTCCTCCAAAAATGTATATACCAGATTCCGTTTTCGTACCTCAAACATTGCCTATATTTCAACGTCCCGTTTATGGCGCTCTGTATACCTGTTTAAAACCAAATTTGAAAAATAACTACAAAAGTTACAGAAAAATAAATAGTACAGTAGAAAAGACCAAGAAACGTTTATTACTGTTACTGGATGTCGTTGTTGTAGAGCTAGAGGTGAACACACGCCGACCGTTCAAAGTTGGCTTATAATTTAGCCGAAAATTTTCAGTCGTCAGGCGGGTTTTTAAAAACTGCAAATCTCTCCTAAAATAAAAATCGCTGGAACTTTTTAGTATTTTTCCCTAAAAGAGGTCATCGAAAGGAATGATATGGCGAAGGAAATAAAATTCGTTTTTTTTCAACTGTCGGGAGATTCTCGGTCCTTACGGACATCCTCTCTTAAGTAGTGTGCATGGAATTTTGTCCAACCCAGTAGTTTTTCCCCCATCTAATTAATAGATTGTAAGTATGAGAGAGGATCAATGTCAGTTTCAGATATTTTGTGAAACACCACTTTAGCTTTGATTTAGTGTGGTTACTGAACACAATGACAATACATAATTTATGAATACATTATGGAGTTTTACCATCCCCAATTTCGAATGATCAGTTTAGGGGATAGATGTGGCTTACCTGCCAGTTTTTACTCTAATAATGGTGATGACAAATTTCTTACACTAAATGTTGTTATTGTGTTATGTCTTTTTCCACCCTGACGATGGAGTCTTTTGTGTCTAATATTTGACATTCTGTTCGTTCCAGCAAGTAAAGGAGATAGTTGGTGCTGGTGTTAGTGTTATTGTTACTGGTGGTAAAGTAGCAGACATGGCTATTCATTTCTGTAACAAGTATAAGCTAATGGTTGTCAGGTTACAATCAAAGTTTGACCTTCGTAGACTATGCCGTGCAATCAATGCCACTGCTTTGCCAAAAATTGTAAGTAGGTTTTTCCTTACTTGCATTCCCCCTCCTCTTTGTTCTATTTTCCTTTTTCTTCCTTCCCTTTCTTCCCACCTTCCCTTTCCCCCCACCTTCCCTTTCATCACACCTTCCCTCACAGGCAGCCCAATCTCTACTATTATTATTATCATACGATAACGAGTCAAATTTCAAGCGATTTATGTGTTCAATATTATGTCTCAAAAATTGGTCTCAGTGTCTCATTTATTTCACAATAAGACAATATGATATGTATAACATAAATTGCTTCTACTTGCTAAATTTGGGCTGCTTGCTGAAGCCATTTTGTGATTTGTCGAGGGAAAAGACGGTAGTAACTCCAAAAGGAATCACACCTCCCTTTCCTCACACCATCCCTTTCCACACCTCACACACCTTTCACCACCTAAAATTGCCTTTATGTAAATGAGACTTTGAGACCAAGTTTTGAGACATTTATTGAACACGTAAATTGCTTGAAAACTCTAGTTGCTAAATAGAAGAGATTGGGCTGCCTGTGCTGAAGCCATTGGATTTGTGGTGTTCCACCATCTCTTTACTCCCACCTTCCCTTTCCTCACACCATCCCTTTCCTCACACCTTGCCTTTCCTCACACCATCCCTTTCCCTCACACCATCCCTTCATCACACCTTTCCTCACACCTTCCCTTAATCACACCATCCCTTGCACACCTTTCCTTTCCTCACACCTTGCCTTTCCTCACACCTTGCCTTTCCTCACACCATCCCTTTCCTCACACCTTCCCTTTCCTCACATCCCTTTCCTCACACCATCCCTTTCCTCACACCATCCTTTCCTCACACCATCCCTTTCATCACACCTTTCCTCACACCTTGCCTTTCCTCACCACCCTTTCCTCACACACCTTGCCTTTCCTCACACCATTTCCTCACACCATCCCTTTCATCACACCTTTTCCTCACACCTTCCCTTAATCACACCATCCCACCACATCCCTCCTCCTCACACCTTTTTCCTCACCCTTTCCTCACACCTTCCCTTTCCTCCCTCACACCCCTTTCATCCACCTTTCCTCACACCTTGCCTTTCCTCACACCTTTTTCTCACACCTTGCACCCATCCCTTTCAATACACCATCCCTTTCCTCACACCATCCCTTTCATCACCCTTTCCTCACACCATCCCTTTATCATACCATCCCTTTCTTCCTTCCTCACACCTTCCCTTTCCTCACACCCTCCCTTTCCCTTAATCACACCATCCCTTTGCTCCCACCTTCCTTTCATCACACCTTCCCTTTCCTCACTCCTTCCCTTTCATCACACCCTTTCCTTCCTTTCCCTCCCTTTCATCACACCCCCTTTCATCACACCCATCTTCCCTTTCATCACACCATCCCTTTCCTCCCATCTTCCCTTTCATCGCACCATCCCTTTCCTCCCATCTTCCCTTTCCTTTCCTTCCACCTTCCCTTTCCTCCCACCTTCTCTTTCATCCCACCTTCCTTTTCATTACACCATCCCTTTCCTCCCATCTTCCCTTTCATCACACCATCCCTTTCCTCCCATCTTCCCTTTCATCACACCATCCCTTTCCTCCCATCTTCCCTTTCATCGCACCATCCCTTTGCTTCCACCTTCCCTTTCCTCACTCCTTCTCTTTCATCTCACCTTCCTTTTCATTACACCATCCCTTTCCTCCCACCTTCTCTTTCCTCCCATCTTCCCTTTCATCACACTATCCCTTTCCTCCCATCTTCCCTTTCATCACACCATCCCTTTCCTCCCACCGTCCCTTTCATCACACTATCCCTTTCATCACACCTTGCTTGTTTGTTTTCTTCTGCCTTTTCCCCCTCTCGGCTTTGTAATGTTGCTGATTACATATATGTACATGTAATGCCAATGAATATAATTGGTAATCAAGGACTTTTGATTATTTGACAGACCACACCCACTGCAGAGGAGTTAGGATACTGTGATAACGTAAGAGTAGCAGAAATAGGTGACACACCTGTTATTGTATTCCAACAAGGTATAGTTGACAACATATAATACCATATAATTAGCACTATTTACTACTAAATAGTCTGATATTTCTATTGACAGTTAAATTAGTGCTATTTAGTGCTTTGACCATCCATGTTTATTTTCACACATACACGAATTCATGCAACGAGAGGGCCTGGTCTGACACAGGAATCCCGACTAACAAGTTATACTGGCTCACACAGGGACCCCAATACATACTGTTTACCTAAATAACGATAACTATAGTCCTGTCGTGCACAGTGTTTGTACTCTAGTGATGAATACTTCCAATATGTAATGCTAGAGATGAATATTTATTGTAGGAAGGCCACAAGTTCATCAGTCTATGTCTGTTTTCCCTTAGTAAATAAAGTTGGATTATTATTATTAATATTATTGTTATTAATATTAATATTATTATTATTATTATTTACAATATATAATACTAGAGATGAATAATCTGTAATCTCAGTAATCTGCGGGTTAAAAGAGAAGGTTGAATCAAATAGTACTCCATGTTCTTTGCAGAATTAGAAGGCAATATTGCAGTATTTGTCACTTGCAGCGATCCAAAAGCTGGAGCAGGAGTTTGGAGGAAAAAACATAATCTCGGATTTGGAAGAATTGTAAAATCTCATTTACTTTGTTATTGGGAATATATTACAGCAATATCTGACCATCTCTTTGAAGAGAGTGTTATCAAAAATGAACTCACCAAATTTTAGGGCTGTACTGCGAAATCTTGAAAAGATAGTGACTTGAAATTACAAAGATTTGTGCCAGAAACCGGGACTTTGGCACTAAATGCCTCGTTTCCATGTATTTTGTACCTTTCAAACGCTTATTACTTTATGATAGTTTCATTTTTATTAATACACTTTTGGGGTAATTACTAAACTGTGGATGATCTTTCAATCTATTATTTACCGTTACTAATTAACTCGTTATTCTTTCTGTTTTTGCAAATTTATGCAAATTCAAGAAATCGAGTATTGCATAGGGTGTATTAAATAGCAACCAGCCATGCATATCACTGACACACACTTCCAGCTTCGATCAGGCAAAATCTATATCATCCACAACAGAATATTTAAATGTACAATTAATAATGGTAATTGAACTGAGTGGAGTGCAATTTGATCTGAAATCAAACGCGTGATTACAAAATCGCATGACCGCGTAGCGGGAGTGCGATTTGTAATTGCAAGTTTGATTTCAGACCAAAATTGCACAACACGAAGTTCAATTACCACTTAATTATATCCATTTTGAAATTTACACTCATTCCATGCTGGAAAACATAAACAACGATTTTAATATATTTACAGCAAAATGTCATGTCACGTGACGAGTACTGCGCAATGAACGATTGAGAACATGCAAAGTCAGTTGAACAATCTACTCGACACTTGGTACAAATTAGTCCTTCTTTTTTCTCTTTCTCGTCGTCAGAATCACAGACAAAAGCCCAACATTGCTTTTTTACCGTTGCTGGTTGTTCTTTTGAGTAGTAATTGAATGTACAGCTGGTGTAGGTTTGGGATCACTTGCCCTGCTGTCGTATGACCTTCGTGTTGAGGATTTGCCACGAGCCGTGAAATTATTTGGATATTTACAGTAAATAACTATGCTCACAGGATAATTATTCTACTTCAAACGATGCTCAATGGCACTCTGCATAATTCTTAGTGATTGTGGCTCATTGTCTTCGCTGTCCTTGCATTTGACTTCTGCATAGAACTGATCGAGAGAGTCTTGTCGAGGTCAAAACTACAACAGGCGCCATTTTGTTGTCAATGTTGATTTCAATGTCAAGATTGTTGGACGTCTTGCACCAATTTTCAAACACAGAAAGCCATTGCTTTGTGAAATGGTTTTAGTCTTCTTGTTAATGGCCCGAGACTTTAATTCATCAATATATTGGCTTGTGTAAAATTACTAGAAACACGAACTGTTTTTCCAATCGCAAATTCAGAAATGGACTCACTACGACTAGGAGTTACCGGAGCTTGTTCGCTTGTTTTGGACCTGTTTTGGTAGTTTATTCTGCATTTTTCTGAATGCAAATGGATGTCAAATGACGGATAATCATTCACATTCAGTGCCTCTTCAGCTTGAAAGAGGGAATAGTCATCACTAAAAAACTGTAAGTTGAAAAAGTCATCCATTTGTTTTGTAAAATATGAAAGATTTGTTGTGGTAAATTCCAAAGTCTTTCCTGTTCATTTATTTTCCTGTTTTTTTCTTCTGTGTTCTGATTGCCTGTTTTATGTTGTTCCTGCAATTTCATTGGATGTTCAAATTGGTTCGCACCATTTTTAACCAATCAGATTACAGGAAATGCTAGTGATTTCAAAATGGATATAATTAAGGTGCAAATCATCCTCGTACATGTGGAAACACATGCCATGACTTCTTATGATGTAATGTTACTAGCATCTTTACAGTACATTGTAAGTCATGCAGGTACTGTTGTTTATTATTATTAGTGTACCAGTCAAGCAACATATAACTTTCAAGATCCTACTCACTACTTACAAGTCACTCCATGGTCTAAATCCCACTTACATTACAGAGCTATTACTACATTGTCACCATTACATATTTGTTGCTTTTTACCATGTTTGTAACCTGCTCAATCATTTTGGGAATTTTTACATAGGGTTAACCTCTTAACTTCCTTTTTGGATGCCTATTTTCTTTATTTATAAAGCTAGTTCATGTATTCGCTTCTGCTTTTATTATCCTGAATAAACCTCTATTGTATTGTATTACAAAAATACAAGCCTGCTCGTTCACTTCATCCACATGTAGCCTCCAGTGAACACCTCACACTATGGCGACTGCTCTTTTTCTGTTGCTGGCCCTAGCCTGCACTCTGGAATTTTTTTACCCAAACACATCATCAGAAAGATAGTCATGACATTGTTCTTACTTATTTTAATATATCTTCAATTTATAGTATTTATTATTTGTTATATCCACTTGTTTCTATTTCTTTTCTTATGCTAAAGCTAATCGAAGTTTCAGGATGCACTACATGTATATAAATACTATATTATTATTATTATTATTATTATTATTATTATTATTATTATTATTATTATTATTATTATTATTATTATTATTATTATTATTATTATTATTATTATTATTATTATTATTATTATTATTATTATTATTATTATTATTATTATTATTATTATTATATTATTATTATTATTATTATTATTATTATTATTATTATTATTATTATTATTGTTGTTATTAATATTACTACTAGGGATTGCATTATGCAAATGAAGTGCTGCGAGTTGAGATTAATATTATTGAATGGATTCCGATGCACTTTTAAAAACTTTCTGACTTATTGCAATGTACATGAGGTGCAAAGAGGGAGGGAACTAATTTACTCAGTCGAGTACCATATTTAGCCTGTTGGTTGAGTCTTGACTTCGTATTTTCCTCGTATTTTGCATCCATTCAAAGGGTAAGTGTTTTCTGCAAATTTATCATGTCAACTTTATTCATCAATCGATCAGATGTAATATATCAATGAATTATTGCATGTAATTCTTCTGTTTTCAAAATCATATTCAGATCTAATGATCAAGGGAGACATCTTGTATAAACTTACATAAGCTTACATACATAATCTTTATTTATCCTCAAATTTCCAATGTCTTCGAGTAGTTGTACTTGAATTTACAACGAGCAATTTGTTTGATTCAGTACTGGTATTAGTTTGGCGAAGAACAACGAGCTACCTCGACCACTGACAGAGGTAGATAGGTCACTAGCGACAAGATCGGCGACTGACGTGACTGAGTACACAAGACGGCGATGATTGAACTCATAATATTAAATAACATTGTGTTCCCCTGGAAATGTCACTAAATCGTACGTGACCCTGATGAATGCTTCCAGCAATGAATAAATGGACTGAATAAAGTTGTATTTGACATGATATTTGACATTGACATGGCATTGTATTTAAGGTATCTGCACTGGCAAATTTTGGTCAAATTGGAAGGAATTTTTAGGTCGTATAATGTAAGAATATAAGTCCTAATTTGTGAAAAAGGCAGTCTTGTTGGAGATTTATGTTTTTGAGACAGTGAAATACTCATTTGAAAATAGCAGGTTTCTACCGGAACCGGAAATAAAAGTTATTTTCAGTATCCAAGGAAGTCCGTAATTCGAGAACCGCGTTTTGTTCACACCCTTTCTTGTTCGCATAATGGCTGCTCGAACACCAAGACACGAGGTGGCATTCATGGCGTTTTCTGCCGAATTCGACAAGATTGGGTAATGTCGGTGACGTCAACCTTGACAACGGGTAAACAAAGGATACTTATCAAGCGGGGAGGGCTAGAAACGAGCCCCTGGGGGTAATGGACAGTAGTTTTGAACCCAATATGGCGGACATCGAGTTCTGACTCAAGCTTAGAGAGATTATGTTGAATTTTGAAGGTCCTAGATGATTTTTTTGTGAATTATTATACATAAAGGAGTATTCACATACACTTTTCTCCGAAACTGTTCATAATATTTGTATGAAACTCATCCACATGAATTTATAGACTGAAACAAGAAATCGTGTGGTTGGAAATTACGAACATATGTTTTGTAAATAAAAAGTTAATTATTATTTTTTATGAGTAAGAATGCCCGTTATCTCTGGATGTACGACTCAAAGTGTGATTTCCAACCACATATATTTTAATAATGACATTTTAAACACCATTTTGAAGTACAATCGTTTAATTCCAGCATGTAGGCTCTTAAAAACACAAAATATTAAAACGTGAGGCAACAGGGGGTCCAGCGATAATTCAATTACCAAAAAGGTGTTGTGTACAAACATGAGCTCAACTGAATATTTATTGTGTTTCCTTTCTTCTAATGGATTTTCGATTGCATGCCATCTTTGTAGGCTTTTGTATATATTTTTCAAAATTGTGTAAAAATGACCAAAATTTGCCAGTGCAGATACCTTAACTTGGTTAGCTGTTTTTAGCTATTTTGAGTAGCTGTGCTTAATTCCAACATTAAATTATATACACATCTATATATGTGTATCTGTATAGTATTACACAGATATGCATATATCTCAATGTAATTATAAGTGAGCACAATAAAGTTGTATTTATAGAAAACGAACACTTACCTCCCTTGAATCAATGCAAAGCACTGACGAGGGAAAACACAAGTATCACTTGAGCATCATGGTGTGAACGCGCAAGAATTGACTACCATTACCTGACTGTACAAAATACTGCAGACACAAAATCATCATGAACGAACGAAAACAATCCAAAATCGTATTGGAAACTAGTTATAATAGCCCAGGCCCCACGCGAACACATCAACACAGAAACTCCGTCAAGATTAGTTTCGAGCTGCTCACCTGTCGGCTCGCAGCAATTAATACTAACATTATGGTATATCACTAAAACTTTGCCACATATTGTAATAACTGATGTTTTGAAAATATGTTTAGAAAAGGGTGCTCTTCACACAAGTTTGGTTGCTTTCAATTCATTGGTTTAGAACAGTTAACAATAAAGAATGTATTTTCATGATAAGCATTTCATATAAGATACGTCGGGTGATTGATTTGTTTGAGTTGCTCTATTAAGCGATGGCCACGATATGGCGAAGATCAACGAGCATGATCAGGCAGATAGGTCAGCGACAATGCCTCAGTATCTGGGATACTTTATCTTTCAAAGGCATTCAAGTACATGCTGTCTCCTTTGGTCAATATGCGATTGACTGTGTGAGTACTCCATTGTGGAACTGGACGTGATTGACTCGCACAAAGCAACGCTGAAAAACGCATAAAAGAACGTGAAATGTCACTAAATCGTTCATGACCTTGATGAATGCTTCCAGCAATAAATGAATTTGAGTTTGACATGATAACGAACATTTACCTGGCTTGAATCGATGCAATATTGTAGTCAGAACGTAAAAGCAGGAGTTTAATTATAGCAGGTTGACCGTATGACAAAGCAACGTCAAGATTCCAACATCTAATCTCTGATCAAAAGTAGCGCATGTTCACAAAATCATCTCCAGTCAAGTTCAGCCACGGTTTATTCAATTGCCCAGGATCCACTCGGACACATTCAAACACAGGAAGCCCATCGAGATTAGTGTCACTGCTCGATACGCTCGCAGCAATTATTCGAATAAGAAAATATTGTCATGTTAAAAATTTAACTATAAATATCAGCGATAAGTACATGTTTTAAAGGACGACGTTTCGACGTTACACAACATCATTATCAAGCCAAAATGAGAAATATAAATCATCAAATTTGCTCTGACATTTTTGCAATACACGAAATTGGCTTTCCTTTAGTAGATGCATTCTCATGGGCTTGCGTAAAGTGTTGTCCAATCGTGGCGATTGGAGGTTTAAGTTCCTTAGGTTTCAGATCTTGTTGCAATTTCTTGCTGACAAATATTGGTTGTAGAGTAGTGCCAATCTTGTAGCTGAGATCATGCATTTGTTTCTTTACACTCTGTCTGTTAGCAGACCTTTTATCTTTAAACAGGAGACTGATTCTTATAATAGAGTCATTAGCGACATCAATGATTGTCTCATCTATGAAAAAAAAAAAAAAAAAATTTTTTTTTTATTCATAAAAGAACTCAAACCAAAGTTGAATACAGAAGAAGGACTGCATTCATGCGAAAGTCTTTGTTTGACTTGACACTTCCATCAGTTACCCATTGTTTATTTTACTATTTATACTTTCATTTACATTTCTCATTTTGACTTGATAATGACGTTCTGTACCATTGAAACGTCGTCCTTTAAAACATGTACTTACTGTATTGCTGATATTTATAGTTAAATATAATAATAATAATACTAAGAAACTAATCTTGGGCTTCCTGTGTTGAGATGGGATTCCTGTGGTGGATTTTCATATTGGCTGCAAATCGAGATTTGCTTGGCTGCAAATCGAGATTTGCTAGTCATTCCTGGGACCCGCGTATACTATGATCAGTGGTGCACGCCATGGGTTCTGCAATCGCACGTTGGATGAAATTCGTCGAATTTGGGAAGTCAGTAAATCATGTCAAACTCAATGTTATTCCTTACTGGAAGCATTCATCAAGGTCACAAACGATTCAGTGACATTTCTAAAAGTTTTTCAGCTCTGCTATGTGCTCAGTCATGTCAAGTTCGTCAATGAACGAGTCGAACAGTCGACCAAATATTAACCGAAGAGACAGAATGTCAGCTGAATGCTCTTGAAAACCAACTCATCCCAGATTCAGAGACTTTGTCGCTGAACTGTCTACCCAATCAAGCTCGTTGGTCCGTGGAATTGCCCACTACTGAGACACAACGAGGCTCCATACTTCACTTTAAATTCAGCCTTGATGGAGTGCTTTCATGAACGATAAATATGCATTTATAATAGATGGCTATATTATGGCTTTAATGTTGCTTTAATGAAGAATATAGATTGTATTTATGCATTTGATTCTCATGCACGTAACTGTTTTGGTATGCCTGATTCAAATGACACTGCTGTATTTCTTGATATATTTAAGCTTATGTTTTCTCTCAATATGAGTTGAATACTATCTCGTCTATGGTATTTGAAGTTGTAGCAGTTGAGTTTCACACTGCAGACACCAATGAACTTCAATGTGAGATAAACAAATCAAGAGATTTATGTTTACATTAGAAAGTTCATAAATATATCAAGTAAATTTGGATGTATATATGTTTCTCGTGTCATTATTATTTGCCTGTAATGTACAATGAATGTTCACAGTTGCAAATAATTCAACTTGCAGCACTTCACTTTCTATTAGAAACGACTAGTAATAATAATAATAATAATAATAATATGGAGTTGTGATAGGTCCACTAACCATTAGAATGTCCTTCCAGCAGACAAGTTGATGCTATTATCCAATAAATGTATGAACAGATAGCGCTGTCCACTCTACCTACTTGGGAATCTTTGCTACATACATAATATTTTATTCAAGCACTGATTAATAGTTTTGCTGTGTTTAGAGAGAGAAGAGTCTGCAGTATCCACCATTGTTGTTAGAGGCTCCACAGAGAATATAATGGATGACATTGAGAGAGCCATTGATGATGGTGTTAATAATTTCAAAGCATTGACAAGGGATGGGCGGTTTGTCCCCGGGGCTGGGGCTACAGAGATTGAACTGGCTAACCAAATAGCCAGATATGGTGAGGTAAACTACCATCATTACTTTGATAAATTAGGATTTGCTTGATCACATGCGGCAGCCATGCTAGAGGGTAGGATAAAAGAATACCTTTCCCCCATAGGAATTGAATTCCTTTATTGTTCCTGTCCCTTAACATGGGTGCCGGCACGTGATTGTGCAAAGCCTCTATATGATGTGTTATCATCACTGTCATCATTAAATGTTATTGTCAATACTGTCATCATTGAAAGTTATTCCTGTCATCACTGCATTCAAAGTTATTCTTGTCATCACTGCATTCAAAGTTATTCTTGTCATCACTGTGATCATTGAAAGTTATTCTTGTCATCACTGCATTCAAAGTTATCATCACTGCATTCAAAGTTATTCTTGTCATCACTGCATTCAAAGTTATTCTTGTCATCACTGCATTCAAAGTTATTCTTGTCATCACTGCATTCAAAGTTATTCTTGTCATCACTGCATTCAAAGTTATTCTTGTCATCACTGCATTCAAAGTTTTTATTCTTCACTGCATCACTGCATTGCATTCAAAGTTATTCTTGTCATCACTGCATTCAAAGTTATTCTTGTCATCACTGCATTCAAAGTTATTCTTGTCATCACTGCATTCAAAGTCATTTGAAACTGTTCAAAGTATTGTCATCACTGCATTCAAAGTTATTCTTGTCATCACATGTGTCATCATTCAAAGTTATTCTTGTCATCACTGTTATTCTTGTCATCACTCAAAAGTTATTATTGTCATCACTGTGTCATCATTCAAAGTTATTCTTGTCATCACTGCATTCAAAGTTATTCTGTCATCACTGCATTCAAAGTTATTTCATTGCATTCAAAGTTGTCATCACTGCATTCAAAGTTCATCACTTTCAAAGTTATTCTTGTCATCACTGCATTCAAAGTTATTCTGTCATCACTGCATTCAAAGTTATTCTTGTCATCACTGCATCAAAGTTATTCTTGTCATCACATTCAAAGTTATTCTTGTCATCACTCAAAAGTTATTCTTGTCATCACTGCAAAGTTATTCTGTCATTCAAAGTTATTCTTGTCATCACTGCATTCAAAGTTATTCTTGTCATCACTGCATTCAAAGTTATTCTTGTCATCAAAGTTATTCTTGTCACTGCATTCAAAGTTATTCTTGTCGTCATTGTGATCATTGAAAGTTATTATTGTCATCACTGTCATTCAAAGTTTCAAAGTTCTTCTGTCATCACTGCATCAAAGTTTCTTTCTTGTTATTCATCACTGTGATCATTCAAAGTTATTCTTGTCATCACTGCATTCAAAGTTATTCTTGTCATCACTGCATGATTCATCACTGCAAAGTTATTCTTGTCATCACTGCATTCAAAGTGTCATCACTGCATTCAAAGTTATTCTTGTCATCACTGCATTCAAAGTTATTCTTGTCATTCAAAGTTATTCTTGTCATCACTGCATTCAAAGTTATTCTTGTCATCACTGCATTCAAAGTTATTCTTGTCATCACTGCATTCAAAGTTATTCTTGTCATCACTGCATTCAAAGTTATTCTTGTCATCACTGTCATCACTGCATTCAAAGTTCATCACTGCTTCAAAGTTATTCTTGTCATCACTGCATGATCATTGAAAGTTTATTATTGTCATCACTGTCATCAAAGTTATTCTTGTCATCACTGTCATCATTGAAAGTTATTCTTGTCATCAATCATTGAAAGTTATTCTTGTCAGTTATTCTTTGTCATCATTCTGCTGATCATTGAAAGCCTCATCACTGATCATTGAAAGTTATCATTCAAAGTTATTCTTGTCATCACTGCATTCAAAGTTATTCTTGTCATCACTGTGATCATTGAAAGTTATTCTTGTCATCACTGTCATTCAAAGTTATTCTTGTCATCACTGTCATCACTGCATTCAAAGTTATTCTTGTCATCACTGCATTCAAAGTTATTCTTGTCATCACTGCATTCAAAGTTATTCTTGTCATCACTGCATTCAAAGTTATTCTTGTCATCACTGCATTCAAAGTTATTCTTGTCATCACTGCATTCAAAGTTATTCTTGTCATCACTGTGATCATTGAAAGTTATTCTTGTCATCACTGCATTCAAAGTTATTCTTGTCATCACTGCATTCAAAGTTATTCTTGTCATCACTGCATTCAAAGTTATTCTTGTCATCACTGCATTCAAAGTTATTCTTGTCATCACTGTTATTCTTGTCATTGCAAAAGTTATTCTTGTCATCACTGCATTCAAAGTTATTCTTGTCATCACTGTCATCATTGAAAGTTATTCTTGTCATCACTGATCATTGAAAGTTATTTATTGTCATCACTGTCATTCAAAGTCATCACTGTGATCATTCAAAGTTATTCTTGTCAATTATTCTTGTCATCACTGATCATTGAAAGTTATTCTTGTCATCACTGTCATCATTGAAAGTTATTCTTGTCATCACTGTGATCATTGAAAGTTATTATTGTCATCACTGTCATCATTGAAAGTTATTCTTGTCATCACTGATCATTCAAAGTTATTCTTGTCATCACTGTGATCATTGAAAGTTATTCTTGTCATCACTGTGATCATTGAAAGTTATTATTGTCATCACTGTCATCATTGAAAGTTATTCTTGTCATCACTGTGATCATTCAAAGTTATTCTTGTCATCGTCATCATTGAAAGTTATTCTTGTCATCACTGTGATCATTCAAAGTTATTATTGTCATCACTGCATTCAAAGTTATTCTTGTCATCACTGTGATCATTGAAAGTTATTCTTGTCATCACTGATCATTGAAAGTTATCGTTGTCATCACTGTGATCATTCATAGTTATTCTTGTCATCGTCATCATTGAAAGTTATTATTGTCATCACTGCATTCAAAGTTATTCTTGTCATCACTGTGATCATTCAAAGTTATTCTTGTCATCACTGATCATTGAAAGTTATTATTGTCATCACTGTCATTCAAAGTTATTCTTGTCATCACTCATCATTTAATGTTATGGTCATCACTGTCATCATTCATAGTATTTTTTGTCATCACTGTCATCATTCAAAATTATTATTGTCATCACTGTCATCATTTAAAGTTATTATTGTCATCACTGTCATCATTCATAGTTATTATTGTCATCATTGTCGTCATTCATTGTTATTATTGTCATCACTGTCATCATTTAATGTTATTGTCATCACTCATCATTCATAGTTATTATTGTCATCACTCATCATTCATAGTTATTATTGTCATCACTGTCATCATTCATAGTTATTATTGTCATCACTGTCATCATTCATAGTTATTATTGTCATCACTGTCATCATTCATAGTTATTATTGTCATCACTCATCATCACTGTCATCATTTATAGTTATTTGTCATCACTGTCATCATTCATAGTTATTATTGTCATCACTCATCATTCATAGTATTTTTTGTCATCACTGTCATCATTCATAGTTATTATTGTCATCACTGTCATCATTTAATGTTATTGTCATCACTGTCATCATTCATAGTTATTATTGTCATCATTCATAGTATTTTTTGTCATCACTGTCATCATTCATAGTTATTATTGTCATCACTGTCATCATTTAATGTTATTGTCATCACTGTCATCATTCATGGTTATTATTGTCATCACTGTCATCATTCATAGTTATAAAATTGTTGTCCATGCATTGTTGCAGACATGTGCAGGTCTAGAGCAGTATGCTATTGGTAAATTTGCTGAGAGTCTGGAGTCCATTCCCAGAGCACTTGCATCTAATGCTGGTGTTAATGCTACAGATGTTGTTTCTAAACTATATGCTGCACACCAAGAAGGCAACAAGAATGCTGGCTTTGACAATGAGGTAGGCATGCTTACTTCAACTTGTTTTTAACTCGTGGATTTGCGTAGCAATCCACTAGTTATTTGGATGAGATGGGGAAAATTTTAGCTCCATCATTGTAAACTCATTCCCAGGGCTCTCTCATTTCATACAAAATGGCGGCCATTGCTGCCTCGGTATTTTATCGGATTTCTGATGGCAACCCTGGAAATATCCTGAGAACCAATTAACTGTGTCGCCAGTGTCTCAGATACTCTAAACAAACCAATTTGCAAACTACAAATACTCAGTTCTCTGAGTGATAAAGTAATGAGTACTAATTTACTATGCATCGAATCCCGGGATTGAAGGACTGAAATCCAAGTACAATGTACATGTAGCTGTACCGAATGAAGAAAGCCAAGTTTACAAAGCATTCAGGGAGGATTGAGTATGGAATATTAACCTATGGTCTTCTCAGTGTCACTGACTTGAATCACATGGCAGTTTTCTTTGTCGTCTTCGAAGGAGAAAGAGAAGTTAAGTGTGGGACAATCGAAGCCGTTTTTGGATGCCTTCACTGAAGTAAATTATCGGGTATCAAGTCAGTTCAATAGATCATTGTTTCACTCTCTGCATGTACTATTGCTGGCTTTCAATCAGCTGTTAAAACTCCTTGAATCTCATTATTTGCTTCAAATGACGGGCAAACACTGCCCTCCATGTGCTATCAAGCAGAGAGTATTCTATTGAAAAGGTGCAATTCAGCTGATGAAAATTCCTCACGAGACCGGAAATGACGTCTAATGAAATCAAGCAATTATTGGTTTGTTTTCGTTCGTTTGGGATTCCTTTGTAAATCCTGAGCTATTACCTGTGTAAACAGGAAAACACTAGATAATAATAATAATAATAATAATATCTTTATTTATATAGCGCTATTTCATGGTATGTCAATAGCGCTTTACAGAGTGATAATATAGCAATGACCTAAACCAGGTCAAGATTTGAATAACAATAGATGCCTCTACAAAGACATGTCCTTTGTAGAACGAGCCAAATCTAACAATAGTTCCTATTGTTGTACAATAGTTCCTATTGTTATTCAAATCTTGACCTGGTTTAGGTCATTGCTATCTAGTGTTTTCCGTGTAAACATGGTGAAGATTAACTCATCGCTTTCAACATTAACACACTTTATTTCGAAGTCTAGATGAAAAATAGACACAACATAAATGTTAATCCATAATTAAACTTTACTTCTTGAATGCATTTACGAAATATAAAACATGCGGCATTATAGAACGATTTCACGTAACCAATGTTTAACATGCAAATGAGTTGGTGAGTAAAATAACATGCTAATGAGGTGTACGCGTGGCTACACGCTTCCCGGAATCAGCTAAATTTCTCAAATTGAAATATAATTTTAAAGACAAACATTCGTGGGCACAGAAAAATTTATTAATCGGCTCACATATCTCAACAATCGAAAGATAACAATTAAACAATTCAGCTGAAGGAATTTAAATTAATGACTCTGAGATTCAAGCTGCAGACTTTACGCAGCCTTTTTCTGGCTGTTTGTCCACGTTGTCCAGCAGACTGTTTACTCTTTCGAGTGTGTTGTTGCACATCTGGTTATGTGCTTCTTGCGTTTCTTGTGCAACTTCCCTGTCACTGTTTCTCTTCTTTTTGTTTTGCTTTATCTCGGCTCACTGTCAGCAGGGAACGCTATCCGAGGAGGACGCTGCAAATTCTTTACTCAATTTACTTTGCAACTTTCTCTGGGCTGGAGTCCCTTTCGAAGCGTACCTCATCTGCTTCTGCTGCATTTCTGTTTGCTCCTCTGCATATATTGGCTTAGAGGATGTTGCCGAAGTGGAAGGAAGTGGGGACGCCAGGGCCTTCTTGACGATATTTTTCATGCGACTTATGACGCGGTCTTGTGGGGCATCCATGTATATCTGCACAACACGCTGAGGCAGCCCTGCATCTATTATTCGTTCTTTTGTGAAAAGAAGGACCTGTTTCCATTCCTTTCCCATGGAATGGTTGTAACATTCAAGGATAAACTTCCTTTCCATATCGCCTACGTTTGCTCTTGTTCTTCTTTATTTTCGTTCAGTGCTCGAGCAACGACGGCAATCTAGTTTATTAACTTGTAAATCAAAAATAGTCAGAAGAAAGCAATTTACATTTGAAGTTTGAATTTGGAGTCATGAATTTAAATTCCTTTAAAATGAAAAGTGTTTAATTAGTTATCTTTCGATTGTTGAGATATGTGAGCCGATTAATACATTTTTGTGGCTACTCCTCTTCATAGAAGAGAGTAGCCACTATGTCATCGAGTGTGAAAGTAAGTATGTCCGTAAGTGTCCTAATCTTCGGATAGTGTTCGGAACTAGTCAGGTGATCGAAAATCAGCCACGATGTCGCGACGATGTACCCGATGGTTTATTCGTCTGGTTGTCGACATTTTATCGATTCGGTACTCATTCTTCTCGTGGTTGTCGACATTTTATCGATTCGATAGCGTTCAAAATACGTCGTGTTGGATTTCCATGTGCTTTTCGCTTCACGGCTTTGTTTAGAAGGGTAAGTTTACACTCTCTACAGTACTATTCTATTTTGCACCAGAAACCGGACCAATCTCTCGTGCAAAGTGTCAAGTGTTTGATCATCAAGATGTTTTCAAGTTTTTCAGTGACGGTTTGTTGAGATTATTTTCCAGTGGAATATCGATTGTGTTTGTGTTTGTTCGGCCTTTAAAATAGCTCCATCAGTCCATGACGATCGACTCTTGTCTGTGTAGTGGCTCCATGTAAACTGCCAGATCTATAACCGATTTAAAGTGTCAAGTAATTCTCTTCGAGGAACAAATAACTTAATGTCTTTATATGCGAGACACAAACAAACACGGCTCTCGTTACTCTTTCAGTCTTTATCCCAAAACTCGCTAAAAGCCGTTGTAATCGCTAAATAAATGACACACAGGAGTGAAGTGCATATTCATCTTTATTTTGAAAGCAGTTTTAGAAATACAAGATATCAAAAGGACAGGATTCTAGAAGTGAATTTACAGCCATATTATATACTGCCGATCGATCAAATAAGACACAGGAAGCCCAATACACAAACAGAGGGTGGTGACTGGCGAGCCTGTGAACTGAAAAGATCTTTACACACGAGAGATGTGTCTAGTTTCTGGTGCAAAATAGCATAAAATCATAGTATATTAGAGTGTAAACCTATCTTCAAATTAGATATTCTATTTATTATACTCAAAGTTTTCATATATTTAGGTGAAGTCAAATAAATAAATAAACACCACTTCAGTTAAATTTTTGGAAAAGCATAATATCGCAAAACTCAAAGAAAGGAAAAGATTTATTGAGCGACGTTTCGGAGTCGTCATGACGCCATTATCAATTCATTGTTAAATTAATATTAATATTCAATCACTAATGATATATCAATGCTGTTCATATTGATTGTTAATAACAACTGTTATTGTTCAATTATTTGTACGCTGTCACAATTGTTTTCAATTAAACTTTGTATTAAAATACATTTCTGATTCAGTAAATTAGCATTATATAGAACCAAAGAACAAGTTCCAGCAGATAGTTCAAACATACCAGTTCAACAGAGGAATCAATCCAACTACACATTGTTTCTATATTTCAAAACCGCAGTACCTACATGTAGTTATAGACTACCTGTTTTTGTTTATTTATAGTAGCCACATGCAGTCCTTGACTGCCTATTTTTCTATGTGCCCACGAATGTTTGTCTTTAGAATTATATTTCAATTTGAGAAATTTAGCTGATTCCGGGAAGCGTGTAACCACGCGTACACCTCATTAGCATGTTATTTTACTCACCAACTCATTTGCATGTTAAACATTGGTTACGTGAAATCGTTCTATTGATCACAAAAGAATTAACAAAATATACATCTGCTGGTTCCATGCTCAAACATGCCCTAACGTATTCTTCAAGGCGTTCCTCGTCAGTCACATACGGGAATCCACGAGTTCACCAATGGGTGGGTTGTAAATGGTGTAGCTCTCCACAGTGCACTCGGCAAGCACGACATGAGTTCCATTCTCCCATGAGCTTCTTCATCCGCCTTGGTCAACAAGACAAAACAGAGATACAGCTTGATGACATTCAAAGCTCTTATAGTTTATACTAGTGATGTTCAGTGTGCACTCATTGTGTAGTTCTTCAATGTTGAATCTGATGTCCATTAATTTAAATGTCATGACACTTGTAATTGTCGAACAGTACACATTCCAGTGATAGTTAATGAAGCATTTATAGTAGCAATTGTACAATGACATGGTGTCTTGTGTATAGAGTGGTGGTGCTGACATCAAGGATACAGTAGAGGCTGGTATTCTAGATTTACTACTCATTAAACAATGGGGTATTAAACTTGCTTCCAATGCTGCTGTAACTGTCCTTCGAGTTGACCAGGTATGTAACATCACTTGGAAGACCACGGGGGATATGCACATATTAGAGTAATAATGATAAACCCAAACTCCAATATAACTAAAGCCCAACACAAAAACGTTCCCCCTCCAAAAAGTATTTGGCGAGAAAATGTCCTCCAAAAAAAAGACCAAATTTTCACACATCCTGTCACTCTTATAGCTTGGTATCCCCCACCCTCTGGCAAGGAACCAGTCAAACGTAGCTAATTGTCATTCTTACAGTGTCTGTGACAACTACCTTGTTAATAAGTAGTGCTTCTTGTTTACTTACTATAGATTATAATGGCCAAGCAAGCTGGTGGACCCAAACCAAAAACCAACAAAGACTGGGATGAAGATTAAATGATCACCCTCCCTATTGCTACTGCCCAGTTTACCCTACGTGTGTTGTTTGAGTACATATATGTTGATAATGTGTTTAACCAGGTAGAACGTGAAAGTGCTATAAACATATCCATATCATTCTGAGCGTTAGGGAGTCAGACACTTTTCTCCTTTCCTTTCCATGGCTAACTTTATGGGTATCTTTATTGCACTTTAACTTTGTCTCTATTCTATATTTCTATGTGTTTCACTAGTGTTTAACAATGTTAACGAATGAGCCAATCAATGACAAGAGACAGCAGAAAATATTGAAAACAATTTGAGTTAAAGTACTAAATGCATGTAATTATTTTAGACTGGCGAATAATAGTAGTAAATATGCAGTACAATGCAACTAGTAGTTGTCTTGTCTAGTTGTCTTGCATAGTCGTGAACTATTGCAGTTATACATGCAATAAAAGGCACCATTCTCAATGATGAAACATATTATAATGAAACAATCACCGTCCATTACTAAACAATGTAAAATGCATTAATGTATTTTTTGAAATATGTGAAACTAGCAGCAATGAAATTCATTCTCGTACCCAGAGCCCCCTCCTCATTTGGTTTGTCGTTGGCTCTGGGGAACCCTGAAATTTTAGCAAATTTCATTGGCTGTTGAAATCAACAATGTCTGGTGTTTGATTGGTCCATGAGATAAACAAAGATTCAAACTTGCAAAGAACATTAAAGGGAGATCTGCAGTGACCTACCACGGAGAAGACGTACTATAGACGTACAGACACAATCGATTATCCGTATTCAAAGGAATATTTTTATAATTCCGAGAGAAACAATAACAAAGCGGAAGACAAGATCTAGAAAAACTCACACTCGGATTATATTAGAACATGTATAAACTTTATCGTCGGCCAGCCTTTATCGCAACAGAGCCAAAGAAGAACTGACGATGAACGTCGAAGGGCTTTTAAACTGTAGCTACACGAAGATACATACATAAATGTACAAACTTGTGTATTTGTTTAATACAGTACATTGTTTGAATTCGAACCAACGTAAACACTACGTAGTAGACTCTTCCACCGCTCGCAGCGGTCTTTAGTATGAGCATGCGCTCTGACGACTTGTCGAGCAACAGGGTTTCCCAGAGCCCACGACCAACCAAATGACGAGTGGGCACTGGGTACGAGAATGCAATGAAATTCTCAAAATGGCAGACGATAATCCCCCTGACTAGGCCTAAAAATGGGTGTCCCCCTGACTAGGCCTAAAGGCGAGCATCACCCTGACTACGCCTAAAAACGAACATCCCCCGGACTAAGCCTAAAGACAAGTATCCCCATGACTAGGCCTATGGGTGAGCATCCCCCTGACTAGGCCTAAGACGAGCATCCCCCTGACTAGGCCTAAGACGAGCATCCCCCTGACTAGGCCTAAAGACGAGCATCCCTTTGACTATGCCTAAAGATGAGCATCCCCCTAACTACACCTAAAGACAAGCATCCCCCTGACTATGCCTAATGACGAACATCCCCCTGACTACACCTAAAGATGAGCATCCCCCGAACTACGCCTAAAGATGAGCATCCCCCTGACTACGCCTAAAGACGAGCATCCCCCTGACTACGCCTAAAGACGAGCATCCCCCTGACTATGCCTAAAGATGAGCATCCCCCTGACTACGCCTAAAGACCAGGTAGAAAGGTCACTAGCTTAGAAGAAAATGTATGTGGAAAAATTGAAATTTGCTAAAACAAAATAACACAAGATCTTCAGCGATTTTGGGGAATTTGGACGTGTTTTAGGTGTTTTCAAAGCAAAAAGGACACATCGTCACTCACAAGAGTTGCACGCCAAGCCACATGCCAAGCCGCCATGTTTACATTCAAACTGAACGCATATGCGCCTGTGTTGTCCGGGGAAAAAAACACGCTGGAATGCGATAGGTTGGAGCTTTTTGAATAATAAATCATGCATGATTTCGTGTGTGAAAATCATGAGCGAAAATCGTCATTTTGGTATTTTTTGTCAAAGCAAAGTCCTGGTTCTTTCCTGAAAACTGGTATTTTTAGGGTACTCTTGCGACAGAATGCTAAAAAAACGTCAGTCTCGAATCATGAGTGCCAATAAGCCAACAATAAATGGTGATACAGTTACTGTAGTCAGTTATTTTTGTAGGTATTTTTAGATTTTTTAAGGCTACGAAGTATTTTTAGGGTAGGCAGTTTTTACGGCTTGGTATTTTTGGGGCTGGAGGAGAAAGTCAATTTTTAGGATTTTTTTTCTGGACCCCCCTCTTAAATGCCAAAACAATCTGAACACCCCCCTTCTGTACCCATTCATTTGAAAAACACTCAGACCGGCTACTCTCCTTCGTAAGAAGAGTAGCCACTATGTCATGGAGTGTTATTTGAGTAAGATATGTAAGTGTGTAATTCGGGTAGTGTTCGGAACTAGTCAGGTGATCGAAAATCAGCGACGATGTCGCCACGATGTACCCGATGGTTTTCCGACTAGTCACCTATGTGCTTTTCTCTTCACTATACTATTATATTCTATGCTATTTTGCACCAGAAACCAGACACATCTCTCGTGCAAAGTGTCAACTATTTGTTCATAACGATTGTTTCAGGTTTTTCATGGCGGTATGTTGTGATTTCCCAGGCGCCGAATATCGATCTCAAAGTATTCGGCTCTCGGAGGCAAGTAAAACTCGCTATAAAAGCCGTTCTAATCACTAAATACTAAATGACACACAGGACTCAAGTAGATATTGATGTTTTAAAATTTTGAAAGCAGTTTTAGAAATTCAAGATATCAAAAGGATAGCATTCAGGCTCTTTCTCAGTATAGAGTACGTACATTTGTTTACGGGTTTTGATTTTATTAAAGACACAGGAAGCCCAATACACAAACAGAGAGTGGTGATCACCTAAAAAAATATTTATGAAAAAACACTTGACACTTAATTTTCCACGAGAGATGTGTCTGATTTCTGGTGCAAAATAGCATAAAATCATAGTATATTATAGTGTAAACTTCAACACCACTTTATCAAAAGTTGAGTTCAACGGTCTTTATATATTACAGAACATTGTTAAATTAATGTTTTAAAAGTTATTGTTCAATTATTTGTATGCTGTCACAATTGTTTTCAATTAAAGTTGTATTAAGATACATTTCTGATTCAAATTAGCATTATGTTACCCTGGGTGCCAGAGGTTTTGAGAAGTTTCACGATTTAGATAGAGTAATTTTTCGTGCTAAATGTATATCGTTGAGAAAGTTATCAAGTTCAGATAGATAAGATAGATAAAGTATTTAAATTATTATTATGATGATTATAGTTCAATCATACTAGTTCAACCGAGGAATCCCCAAAAAGGGATATGACATTGACTAACATTTTCCCTTGACGACTCAATGACAGTTTAAAGCTAGTTTACTGCCCTATCCAACTACACATTGCTTCTACATTTCAAAACCGCAGTACCTACACTACCTATTTTTATTTTTGTTTTATTTACTGTCGAGTAGCCACATGCAGTCCGTGACTGTCTATTTTTTTTTCATGAACCAGCAACTCTTCTACTTCTAGTTACATAAAGTTTTTGAAAGCCATCATCCGATTGTTGTCTGTCCAAGTTGCTGACTACACTGGTTTCGTCACCTGATATACTAGAGCAAACATTAAGTCGTTGTCATCAGAGCAGAGGTACAACTGACATCTGAATCCTCCTCGCTGTCATTGATTCTGCTTTTTAGCTTTTAATATATCCCTACTCCATCAGCACTTTCTGCACTAGTTCGAATTATGTGACAGGTGATACCTTAATCTTGTCATCGTTTTTACCAATTTTTGTCAAACTGTTAGCACCTAGAACATTAGATTCTTCAATTCCCCATCCAAAGCAAGCCTTAGCCAATCGTATTCATTGTAAACTTTATCTGTTTTGAAGGTGGCCCGCGCCTATTTATTTGGTTGACAGGCCTCAAGATTAGTCGTATTTTTTAGCATCAAAACCTTTACCGATTTCTGAGATTTTTCAACCACTGAATCCTCAATCCTTGCATTACATATAGTTATAATATATGTTCTACGAGTTACGTAGTATTTATTTAGTTTTTCTTATTTGAGGGCCGTAAGTTAGAAAACGTCTCCTTAAGGTACCAGGGGACCTTCGTGACCACTGTTCACTGAAAGCCGCGTAGCGCGCTAACCACTTGTCCAACATGTATAAAAGTATACATTTTCTTAAAGCTGAATAAATGCAGATTCTAAATATGCTGGAGAATATTTCCTATTTTGTAAATATTTTTTGTTATTGCACATTTTAGAAAATTCGACCGGCCTTGTTCAAAGAGAATTTTGCACGCGGGAATTCATTCGATTTTTAAACGGAAAGTGCCATTGCAATGAGCACACTTTGTTCTAAAAAACTGTGTCTCCGAGTTCCGATAAACACTTTTGTTGAGGAGATATTTGCTGTCAAAATTCATTAATGTGTTTTTAAGCGATTTACACATAAATCATCAAATAACTTTTAAACGAGGCAACGTATCAAAAATCGGTGACACGGTTTTTTAGAACAAAGTGTGCTCATTACAATGGCACTTTCCGTTTAGCTAGAAATCGATTGAATTCCCGCGTGCAAAATTCTTTTTGAACAAGGCCGGTCGAATTTTCTAAAATGTGCAATAACAAAAAATATTTACAAAATAGGAAATAATCTCCAGCATATTTAGAGTCTGCGTTTATTCAGCTTTAAGAAAATGTATACTTTTATACATGTTGGTCGAGTGGTTAGTGCGCTACGCGGCTTTCAGTGAACAGTGGTCACGAAGGTCCCCTGGTCCCTTAAATGAAGTTATTGTATTGTATTTATATTGTTTTTCGAGAAAATGCATATAATTCCGATAAATCAAGGTGAATTTATTTTATATTACACTGAGCAAGACTATGCATGCAAGTGTGGAAGATATATATAATGACAAGATGGTTTCAAGTCAATTCAGCCCTTAGATTTCGCTGTACACATGTGTGCTGAATTTTAGGCTCAAAATTGTATACTTTAAACTCTAGACAAAAACTAAAAGAAACTGACAAACTGCTACTGGAAAGGCTAGTGCCACTTATTGTGTCCTCCGAGCGAAAGTGTATTATTTATATTTCATCTTGTGAAAATTCTGTCGATTTAACTGATTCCCGTAATTTTCAAGTATGATGTAGAGGAATATATCAGCAAGTCTGCTGCCGAGTGCCATTGTCTTTGCTACCCTACGACTACAGACAAAACTACTCATATTCTCTTGCATTATATTATTGCCAGTAAATGATACGACTATGCTAGCAAAAATGAGATGAACCTTCACTGTATTTCTTTGTAGATTTAACTGACTGTTTGCTGTTTTAATTATTTATTAGACAAATTATTTCTCCCTCTTTTTCTATCTGTACGCTCTCAGAAAATTCGAAGACCCCCCCCCTTTTTATCACTCTTGGGGTCCCCCCTCACATTAGGGAAAATTTCCCAAGGCCCCCCCCCCCCCCCCCCCCCACTTTCTCCTCCAGCCCCCCTCCCGATATTTAATGACCGCTCCCTAACTGCATAGTTTTCTATGTTCAGCGGTCTCTCACAGCGTATATAAGGGCTGAGCAACCATGCCCCATCGTCACTCGATAGTAAGCTTTGAGCAGCGAACAGTGTCGTCTTCACAAAGGTGTACATTTAATGCTTCTACCAGTTTATGGCTTCCCAACGTCCTGCTCCATAATTTCAAGCGCGCAACCCTTCTGAACTTCAAGTCGTCGATGTTCGTGGCTTTCTCTCTTCTCTACTATTAACGGTTCCACTGCTTTCCCCGCCAGCTCAGGACGCTGGCCTCATGTCAAGCTTCTTCATATTCGCTCGTCGAAGTTCTGAAGGTTCTAATGGTATGGTGTTCATTCTATTAGGGAATACTTGGACTTGTAGGTAAACGGTTTGGTTCTTATCGCGGTTTTATTTGCTTCAGAGTTGTTTAGTACCGTTCTTGGTTCGCTCCACGTGGCCGTTGTGTTGTGGTCATGTCATTATTCCTGGTGGCTTCCGCCCACTTCTTTATATTCCCTTCACCCGGGTTGCCTAGGTATTTTAATCGTTTATTTCTGCATTTCTGTCTCGGGTCTCTCTAACATAGTTATATTTCCAGGTTATTTTACTTTGCTTTAGTTTGGGCTGCTTGGCATTTGCATATTTGTTCTCGTCGCCTTTTCATTCTACGTGTTACGTACGCTCGCTTTCACATGCCTTCATAATTAGTTGAACCTATTGTGTTTCTTTTCTCACTTGCATTAAGGAATGTTTGTCATGCGTTTTCGATATTGTAGTCATAAACTTTGCTGTTTACTACTTTGGGTTTGTTCTATATTTTCGTTTCTTTTAGGCTCAGTTGTTCCGCCCGTGTAGCTCAGTGCATGATTTATCCAGATTGTCGCGGCACGTGAGTCCGCATGTTAACTGGTCGGGAAATTCCAGATTGTCGCGGCACGTGAGTCCGCATGTTAACTGGTCGGGAAATTCCAGATTGTCGCGGCACGTGAGTCCGCATGTTAACTGCTGGGGAAATTCCAGATTGTCGCGGCACGTGAGTCCGCATGTTAACTGGTGGGGAAATTCCAGATTGTCGCGGCACGTGAGTCCGCATGTTAACTGGTCGGGAAAGTCCAGATTGTCGCGGTGAGTCTGCATGTCAACTGATCGGGAAATTCCAGATTGTCGCGGCACGTGAGTCCGCATGTCAACTGGTCGGGAAATTCCAGATTGTCGCGGCACGTGAGTCCGCAAGTTAACTGTTCGGGAAATTCCAGATTGTCGCGGCACGTGAGTCCGCATGTTAACTGGTCGGGAAATTCCACATTGTCGCGGTGAGTCCGCATGTTAACTGTTCGGGAAATTCCGTATTGTCGCGGCACGTGAGTCCGCATGTTAACTGTTCGGGAAATTCCAGATTGTCGCGGCACGTGAGTCCGCATGTTAACTGTTCGGGAAATTCCACATTGTCGCGGCACGTGAGTCCGCATGTCAACTGGTCGGGAAATTCCAGATTGTCGCGGCACGTGAGTCCACATGTTAACTGTTCGGGAAATTCCGGATTGTCGCGGCACGTGAGTCCGCATGTTATATAACTGGTCGGGAAATTCCGGAATGTCGCGGCACGTGAGTCCGCATGTTAACTGGTCGGGAAATTCCACATTGTCGCGGCACGTGAGTCCGCATGTCAACTGGTCGGGAAATTCCAGATTGTCGCGGCACGTGAGTCCACATGTTAACTGTTCGGGAAATTCCGGATTGTCGCGGCACGTGAGTCCGCATGTTATATAACTGGTCGGGAAATTCCAGATTGTCGCGGCACGTGAGTCCGCATGTTAACTGTTCGGGAAATTCCAGATTGTCGCGGCACGTGAGTCCGCATGTCAACTGGTCGGGAAATTCCAGATTGTCGCGGCACGTGAGTCCACATGTTAACTGGTCGGGAAATTCCGGATTGTCGCGGCACGTGAGTCCGCATGTTATATAACTGGTCGGGAAATTCCAGATTGTCGCGGCACGTGAGTCCGCATGTTAACTGGTCGGGAAATTCCACATTGTCGCGGCACGTGAGTCCACATGTTATATAACTGGTCGGGAAATTCCGGATTGTCGCGGCACGTGAGTCCGCATGTTAACTGGTCGGGAAATTCCACATTGTCGCGGCACGTGAGTCCGCATGTCAACTGGTCGGGAAATTCCAGATTGTCGCGGCACGTGAGTCCACATGTTAACTGTTCGGGAAATTCCGGATTGTCGCGGCACGTGAGTCCGCATGTTATATAACTGGTCGGGAAATTCCAGATTGTCGCGGCACGTGAGTCCGCATGTTAACTGGTCGGGAAATTCCAGTTTGGCGCGGTGAGTCCGCATCTGACATGCGACTGGTCGGGAAATTCCAGATTGTCGCGGTTGGTCCGCCTGTTTACTGGTCGTTTCCAGTTATGGTTGCGGCCGTTCCGCCTGTTTTGCTGGTCGTTCTTGATCGTTGCGATCGTTGCGCCTGTTTTCTGCCCGTACCAGGTACTGTTGCGGTCGTTCCACCGCTTTACTCGTTTGTCCAGATTGATGCGATTGTCTCGCCCGTTTACTGGTCGTTTCATGTCTGTTATTTCATATGTCGCTGTCTTATATGGATGGGCTTACGTTGTTTATGCCTTTAACAGGGGCCCTTGGAGCGCGAATTTAAGGACAATATTCATTGTAGCTCCTCTGCTCGAGGCTTTATGTCATTATTGGCCGGAGAGCCTTTATTAGTCATTAAAGTTTGTTTGCCATGAAATGTTGGGTTGCCATAGTGATTTAAGCATGTTTTATTTATTTATTTATATTTATCTCTTTCCCTCCTCCATCACCCTGGGTGTAACAGTGCTTGCAGGGGAGTCTTATTCCCTTTCGGTTCCACCGAACGGCAGGGCTGTTATCCCCTGAGCTGGCCCTTTCTCCACCCAAATGTGCCATTAGTCCCCCCGACTGGGAGATCTGGAAGTGCTTTGATCCTTATAATTTGAAGGTTACTGTCTGAACCCTCGTGGGTCACCTGGGGAGGGCCTACTCCCACTTTATAGAATATGCTATATAGCCTGATACTCAGGCTAAAACAAACACTCCAACACAGATCACGGGCTTCCTGTGCTACGCATGTCGAGTAAAGACTGGCGATAATATATCTTGCAATGCATTTTGGGACACCGCTTAGCTTCGTTGATCTGATGCAGAATGGCTGAACGAAGTTTTGAGTTTGAGCAAGAGTTCTGTCACTTCTACTGAGAACTACAGGTCAGTAAATGATTATTGCTGCGCTATTCATGTTTTTGTGGGATAGTTATGACATTTTGAGGCGATAAAAGGACGTTACTGGAAGCATTCCCAACATCGACGCCAAATCCCCACAAAACCTTGAGCTTGGACTTGTAACGTGATCTTGCCGTTTTTATAGCTTTTCTACGCTTTTTGGAAATGTTTTTCTAGTTGCTTTACCTCTGAACACGTTTGTTTTTCGTAAGACTAGTAGTGACTGTCATATAAGACTATTGCTGTGAGCCGCACTAATCTTGGGGTTCCTGTGTAAACGATACCAGTTGAAATCTCGATTTTTGACCGTTCTGCCATTTGGCCCTCCCGCATGCAGCACTTCAGGGGCAAATTTACACACAATTCTTGTGACCAGCAATGTTACTTGAACTGTTGAACTGGTGAAACATATGTATTCACGTTCTCTTTGGTCTTTGGCGGATATACCATGTGCTCAGGAAAGAAATGAATGAAAGAGAGCGAAGACTCGACATGTTCATAGCCATTAACAGTGAATATTTGGGAAGATTGTCCACCAGCCGTGTACGCGGGATGGATGAAGAAAGTTCAATGGCCGAAATCGTGCAAGAAATGAACCCGGGTAGAAAATAAACAAACGAATAGCTGGTCATCCACATGTTTCTTTGTTCTACGAAAAAGAACCACAAGCTTATATTTACAGTATTTATCGGAGTGGAAGCCGTAAAAGTAACATCCACGATCGATGGCAAATTTAATACCTATACTTCGCATCGACAGTTTCACGAACCCATGCATCAATCTACTCCGTTATATTCTTTAATACAGTACTAATATTAAAGACTGGCGTTTGATGAATGAAAATGTGTTTTGTTGTGGACAGCTGTCATAATAAATAAGTTAGTGCCACCTTTCATTATAATTATTGCTTCTTTACTATTTATTTATAGTATAATACAAATAAAATAAATCAATTTGATCAGAACTTGCACATCAATAAAAACACAGGAAGCCCAACATTGATACAGTATGCCTTTACAGTTAGTAATAGCACCTATTGGCCTCACAGCACTTACTTGCAACATGCAACGACTAGTTTATAAGTTACTCATGTCATGGCGTATGGCGTAGTTCCCAAAGTAGTCAACCGATAAAAATCGATATCGATACAAATCGATATTTTTAATGGGAACCGGTAAAAATCGATAAAGAAAAAAAGTGTGATATCGATTTGTATTGATTTTTTCCGATTTTTAACGGTTTGCTGTTTTCGCTTAATATGATATAAATATATAAATCCGATTGAATACACGATAGTACAATGCTATTGATTATAGACGCACAAACCAAACTAATATTGGCATTGTAGAAAAATGAATATGAAAAAAATTGTAGACTCCAAAACAGCGCAAGCTACCGTTTTCGTGAAACTCTGTCAAGAAGAGTTGAAGTTCAATCGAGTCGTTGGCCAGGCCGATAGAGACGTGGTCAGACATTGACCAAACAAGTTGAGCCTGTGAATCAATTCAGGAAGACACTGGCAAACATATCCTGCAACTTTGTCTTTGCAAGTTTACAAGGGTTGGGAGAGCAATTCCCTCTCGTCTTTTCGTCTTGCCTCATTCTCTCGTGGCCCCGTCAACGACTCGATCGAACTTCAACTTTTCTCAAAGACGTTTCGCGAAGAAGTAGGGGCTGTTTTGCAGTCTATAAAATTGGATAAACCAGGTAAATCGGTAAAAATCGATAAATCACGTCAATCGATAAAAATAGGCAGTCAAGGACTGCATGTGGCTACTGTAAATAAACCAAAAAGGTAGTCTATAACTACATATGGGTACTGTGGTTTTGAAATGTAGAAGCAATGTGTAGTTGCGGATTGAATCCTCTGTTGAACTAGTATGTTTGAACTATATGTTGAAAACAATTGTGACAGTGTAGAAATAATTGAACAACAACAGCTTTTAATAAAAATCATCATCAACAGCATTAATAGTTAGTATTAAATTGAATATTGAACTTTTATAAAGTGGTGTTTATTTATTTATTTGCCTTTGCCTAAATATATGAAAACATTGAGTATAATAAATAGTATCGTTCTGTAATTTGAAGATAAGTTTACACTCTAATATACTATGATTTTATGCTATTTTGCACCACTAAACCAGACACATCTCTCGTGTGTAAATATTTTTTCAGGTTTCACAGGCTCACCGCCCTCTGTTTGTGTATTGGGCTTACTGTGTGTTATTTGATTGACATACTTGCACCATCTTCAGGTAGTAATGAAATAATTTTCATGAACAAGAATAAGTACGATTCTTAAGTAAACAGTTTAGCCCTAATTGAGTCCAATTGGACATTGAGGACTGGATTGCGTTCTTTGATTAGCAGCATTTCAAAATTAAACAATTAAGTTTGGTCTTGCATTTTTTCAATACTGTAAAGTTTTCAGCCCTCACGGATTCAGATGATTGGCCATGCATAGTTATGTGCTTCGCAATTGAACTGGACTGCCTCTTATGCTCTTCTATACGCTGATAGATTCAGAGGTGGCGCCGCATATAACGAATGTAACTGCATCGAGCAAAATGAATTATATTTAAAAAAATACATTTATCCGACTTTTTCCTTTGATTTTTAATTTCCAAGATCTTCAATATTATTTATGTTGTGGTTGAAGTTACTTTATTAACACAAAAGTGCTTGAGATGCAGGGGAAATATCCCTAGGCCATGACCCTTACCACAGGGATCCCAATACATAGAAAATTGAATTTTCAATCAAAAAATCGATTTCCTGCTTTATGTTTGATTGTTTCTTGGTTATTTGTTGCGTTGTATAGCCAAATTAGTTCTTGACTCACTCTAATTCATTCCATTGGCCAAAGAAAAATCGCGCTAAATACCTACGTTTTGCTCAAAAACATTACAGATCGCGCAATCATGGTCTATAATTTTCTCGCTTTTTCATTGGTCGGTACAATTTGTAAACAAACATCTTGCCGTCCTGATTGGTTGGATTTTGACAGCAACCATTTGAATGCTACTTGCATTCAAATCAGTTTTCAAATTTGGGGAGCACCAGCCAAAATCAGTCCAAAATCAAAGTTTTAAAGTCTGAAAGAAACTCTCACATAATTATTTATCAGTGGGGAAAGCTTCACCTTGTGCCTGGTCATTGTGTGAAATCTGAAAGATGCCTTTTTGACAGTCAACAAAGCTGAAAAATACTCTAAAATCTGGAAAATGTAGTCAATGGAGAAAAGCACGAGGTCGCTTGAAAAATATGAAATAACGTTAGAGAACAGCACTTCAGCGGAGTATTCATGGTCTGTGGGTTTTCTCAAGTCATGGATTTACCATCAGAGGGTCCAAAAGTCAACAAATGAACTATTTTTGCCGTGAATATCGATAGATCTAGTTTTTATTTGAATGAAAGAACAAACTGTGGAGAATACTATAAGCTTACATGTAAGTCAGCTCGATAGTAGTAGTTTATTTAATCACGTATCACAAAACTCTTTTAAACATGAACGTGCTTTATACTCTTAGTCATTGTAAAATATGTAGCCTAAAACATGTTTTTCGTTTGACAAAATTAATTTTTTTGCATCAGGCGATGAGAACCAAAACATTTATTTCGGGTTTGAAATGCATTACATTTGGGTTTGTTTTGGGGTTGTTTTGAGTTTGCTATGCGTTTAATTTAAAAGTAAACGCTAAACGAACGCAAACATCGGCAGGGCTTGCTTTGCGTTTGTTTTGCGTTAACTCCAAATGAACACCGATGTTTACTTTGCGTTAACATAGTTAACTTCGCGTTTGAGGTTAGTTTCGATCGGTACTGTATATATGACCTTTCCTCTGGTGACCTTTTCAATGTCATTTTCCGAAATTTGTAGTTTTTTTTGTGCACTTCCATCAGTAATAATAATGCCGTCACCTTTGAAGCAAGGTTATCCATGGACTATTATTTTGTTTTTCCTCTGATATGCTTATGACTTTCACTCTGACATCATAAATAAGCAGGGATGAAATATCACATAACTTGTGTAGTCACTGAACTTTGGTTCATAGTTGAAGTCAAGTTGAATTGACTTGAATTTGCTTTATGTAGTCCATTGTATTTGCATTAATTTCCTTTGTTTGGTAATTGTATAGTCCATTGTATTTGCAATAATTTCCTTTGTTTGGTAATTAGGTTTCCATGTTGTATCTGCACAGCTGTATGTCTCGTTTCAAGATCTTTTAGATCTTTTCTCAGTTTAGGAGAATAGCATAATACCTTGCTGGGAAGTGTCAGGTGCAGTTTGTCAATGTCAAAATAGCTTTTCTTTTCTTTGTTTATATCTTTACTTCAGAGAGCAGGTGTATGTATCCTGTGATTGTTAAATCTGTAGGAAAGAAAATGTTAATTAAATTGTTGAATAATAATTAATAACTAAATATGAGACATGGTGAATGTATGTGGGATGTGATAGTTGTTTCAGTGTTTGTCAGATGGACATACAATGTACTTACCATTTAGTAGATCACGGGGAAGCTTCAGAATGTTGTTTTAGTGTATATAGTCATGATGTTAACTGTGTAGGACAAAATGAAAGGTATGTTCCTATAATATTATATGCAGTCATTATAGGCATTACCCTACTGGAGTACTTAAGTATTTAAGTACTGGCATGACATATAATGTATTTATACCACAAATGATTTCAATAAGTTTTGTTTTGCCTGATGAATTTGTCTAAAAACAGTTTACCAAGGTGCAAATACCTTTGTGATCAGTGAAGTATGTTCTAAAATAAGCATCTTTATTTGTGCTTCTCGTAGATTAGTATATATATGATCAATACAAGTCTTGCTATCAGTAGTATAGTTAGATACTAGTTGTCTGTAGTTATGGCTTACAAAGAGATTATAAAGACCTGCTCTTTCTGTTTCATTAAACCAGTTGACATTGAAGTCACCAATAAAGATATTGTCACGTGATGATGGTTGGTCCAAAATTTCACTTAATGCTACACATAGCTGTCTCAGTGGTACTCTAGGTGAGCGATATACTCCTATGATTGTAACATGAGGAAGATTCAAGAATCTCATGACAGTGATCTCAATCCCATTAGTATTACGGCAGTAAGGATAGCCATGATAATAGTCAGTACGACTATACACTGCTGTACCTCCAAAGGGCCTTACATTACCAGTTGATGTACCATCATTTCTAAATAAACTATATCCATCAATACTATACATATCATCACTGTCTGAGTGACTGAATCTTGTTTCAGAGAATATACTGACATCAGTGCTTGAATAATTCAAGTCTCTACGTACATCTTCAATGTGTTTATGCAAAGAACGTGCATTTAAAAAACACAGTTTAAAAGGTATTTCTTCAGCTCTGTAGACAGGTGATAAGCAAAGACTAAGTTTGCCTTCAGTTCTTAGACGGTTCATTTCTTGGTGTACATCATTACTAACAGCTATTTTGTTCTCACATAGCTCAGTTATATATAAACCTTCTATAGTTGTTACTCTGCTTAGTCCTACATAGTGTATATGAGGTATTGCTCTTCTAGTATCAAAGTTAACAACAACTCTAGTCTCAGTATCACCTTGAGATCTGTGAATGGTTTTAGCAGCAGTAGGTCGTAGTGGAAACTGCTTTCTTACAACTTGTACTGTTCTATTTCTACCGACTGCAAACTGTGTGGTTATTGGTTTGATAGGTGTCCATGTAGGTTCAATACCTTGGACATACAACTGTCTATTATCATGTCTGGTTTTCTCACCAACATCAGCATGGTCAAATTGGACCCATATTATACCAGACGGTCTGTCTGTCTGATGTACTTGTATGTGTTTAATCACATTACCAGCACCATTTGTCATACCATCATCTGTTCTTGTGTTAAGAGAGATTTCAGTTCTCTCTCCAACGGCAATATTTAGCATTGAATGCAACTGTTTGGTTTTCCTAGGATCACTAGGTATTTGCTTTATGATTTTATCCCTTAGTTCTTGAGACTCAGCACCTATGACACTGTCATGTGCTTTAATACTATACTTAATACCTGACATAGCACGGTGAGCTCTATCATTAAAATCATTGACCTTTGCATTCTGTATAAACAAGTGAGGAACATCTTTGGGATAGTGACAACTGTTGGGTTCTATTATTCGTTCTTTGAATTTCAATATATCTTCAGTAGTATGCTTCCCTTCTCTTAACCTGTTTAACATCTCAGCAAAGTGTTTGCTTTCTCTTTGTCTCATTATTTCATGCAGTTCAAACATTTTGAAATGTTCTTGCCACATATTGGGAGCAAGAATACTATAATCAGAGGTGCCCATATCTTTAAATATATAACCATCAAAGACTGGTTGCAGTTGGAATAAATCACCAATAGCAATAATACTAACACCACCAAATGGTAGTGAACTATCTTTGAGTCTATTGTTGATTTGTACATTAAACATAGTGTTACCAACCATGGATATCTCATCTATGAATATCAGTTTGACTCCACCAAGCTGACATCTTAATGTATTCAGTCTACTTGAATCAAGGCGTTTGTAGTTCCTTAATGACTGACATGCAGGTATTGCAAGACCACTATGTATTGTATTACCTTTAATATTATATGCTGCTTTACCAGTAGGGGCTAGCATTAACACCTTAATCTCACTAAAGTTCATACCAGCTCTAGTGTTATAATACTTTAAGGCTGCCTGATAGAGTGCTTTTGTAAGGTGTGATTTACCCACACCTGCTCCTCCACTAAGGAAACAATAGAATGGTTCATCAGATGTTTTTATTAGATGTAGTACATGATAGAAGAATTCCTTTTGTTCTTTATTCAACATTTGCACCATGTGTCTATATTCATCATCTTGTAATTCATTCAATATTAATGGCTCAGTGTTTGAATCAACTGAAGGAATGCCAATGTCATCTGATAGGTTGTAGTTCTCATTGAAATCAGGATGTAAATCTGTATTACCTTCAGCCTGGTCTTGGTGTTCAACACTCTGAGTACCAGGTGCTATAGAGTCATATGTTTCCTCCAATCTATTCATTTTGTGTTGTATTTCATTAAAGTCTTCATTACAGACAGCATATTGTTTCATTTGTTCATTGATCATATTGGATAGTAGTATACAGCGTTCTTGATATGAGGAGCAGAAACCAATTAAATCGGTTTGTTCATTTCTCCATGGAGTGAAAAGCATAATCAGCTCACGGTAGTGCTTCTCAGGTTCAGCTTCCTTATTGAACCAAACACTTCTCTTATTACTCTAGCTTTAGTTCTTTTCTTAGTCTTACTAGAAGGCTCTTTGATACAAAGATTATCATCATCATCATCATTTCGATCATCATCTATAGATGTCTCATATGGGAGATTATCATTATCTAATTCATTTGATTGTTTTACATATGGTGTCCCACATGAATCATACCATGCAGCCCAGTCTGCAAGTGTCAAGTGTTCAAGTTTTGCTGGACGCTTACAATATCTTTTTAATAAACCACTAGTGTAGATTTCTTCACAATCATCTTCCATATCTTTAATATCACTGATTGGCTTTAAAAGCTCGACTCTCTCTTCAGGAGGTGAAGTGTTTATAAATATAACTTGTCGAGATGCTTTTCTCATTGGAAGTTGTAAAACAATGTACACAGCTTCTTGAGCACTTATTTCAACGTTATTCAAAAATTTACTGCCAATGTCTCTCACTTGCTGTTTTATACCAGCATTTCCTTTCCTTGCTTCATTACAAGCTTCTCTTAAAAGTTCAACTCATTCCTTTTTGAGCCTTAGAGATATAATTGACTATGTATACAGCACATGCATACACATCTAATACAAACTGGATGTCCATATTGGCTCTCCATGCACTAAGACAAGCAGGATTGTAATTATTTATCCTCAATTCATTTGGATTTCGTTTTAAAAACACTGTAGGTGTGTTAAGAGATGAACTTATAGCCTGTAAATAGTTCTCTTCTGTGACATTCAGATCAAGCAGTAACTGATCAAAGGAAATATCTTCACCTTCTATCATATCATCTAGATGCTTTTTGATTGATTTCCATGCATCTTTGTGCATTTTTATTTCACTTTGAGGCATATCAGTGTCTAGAGGATACAATATTTCTGTTTGTCTCATGGGAGGCTGTGGATAATTGAATCGACACTCCCTTTTTGTATTCTTGCGACAAGTATGAGAATGTCTGTGTATTTGTCTATTGACTAGCTTAAGTAGTTCAGGGTTGTCTATTGGTTTTTGACAAGTAATTATCTTATCGATATATGATGTCACATCTGCATCACTGTCTATTTTAAATTGTGGTGCATCTTCGAGCCATATCAGCATGTGAATATGAGGCGAACCCCTTTGTTGGTATTCTACTCTGTAAAACCAGTCAGCAATCTTTCCTAGTGGTGCAGCTTCACTTAAGAGAAAGTTACTGAGAAACTGACTAACTTGATAGTCAAAATGTCTAGCACAAGTTACAGGATCACTTTGGATCAATCTACACTTTTCTTCCCAGTTTAAGTTGTCTAGTTCATCATCAGTATATTGCTTATGATCAACAAGTTGACCAAGTATTCTTAATAGATGTATCCATTGTGTTTCTGCTGCTGAGAAACTACAAAATAGTGAAGCTGGACCTAACTGTCTTATCATTGCAAATAGGTCTTTCTTTGCTTTTTCAAAGTATGGAGGTGATCCTCTTAATGCTCTAAGGAATTTAAATCCCTCATCATGGCGGATTAAGCTGTCTAATGTTCCTTGTTGTTTTAACTGCCCTGCATTTAGGGTTCTGCTATTTCCCTTGCATTTTCTTAGTGCAATTTGTGATTTCCCTATGGTCTTTTCTGACCAAGAAATATTCCAGGATATGCTAATTCTTCAGAATATTTATCTCTGAATACACTCAATGGTCTATTGCCCTCAGCTGGTGCAACATTGAGAATACTTTGCCGTTCATTGTCTTCTAAAAAGTCAGTTGGCGTAAGCATAGTGTCAGTAACACCTGCAGGGATTTCTGCTTCAACTTCACTCCAGTCATCGTCATTATCTGGTTTTTGGCCGTCTTCATTGTTAGGACGTTGTTCATCTATGACTGATTCTTGATCAGATACATTGTTACTTTCATGTTGTGAAATTTGTTCATTATAATTAATAATCCAGTCTTGGTTCAACACAATACCTTCATCTTTATAAAGACTACTATTACTCATGAACCATTGTGCAGCTTCAATAACTTTATGAGGTCTTACATTTAATGACATTGCAGAACTCTTGTACTGCAACTTTCTTTTTAAATTCACTTTGATTGTACCAGCCTCATTGGGTAACCGTGGTAACATGCTCACCGTATTAGTTACATCTGCAGGTACATTGACAATATTGCCATGAATTTTTAGTTGCCTTCCCCTTGGAGCTTGCATTAATTTTAGAAAAGCAATTCTTGGAGCTAGCAATCTACACTCTAATTCATTGAGATCAAAGAATGCTGGTTTTTGTGGGAATACCATACCATTTACTATAGCACATGGTGGAACTCTGTTTTTAACCAAGTGATTATAGCATGTTTTACAAACCCATTCAATGTTATCAACACTTGTCTTATTACAGAGATACTTGTCAATGTCAGGGTTAGACTTTCTAAGTCTATCAGCATTAACTACACTATGTTTATACCATAACTGATCACAGGAAGTACAAATGTACAGCGGACCTGAAGATACTGTATCGTGAAACTTTGAAATCCAAAATTGGATATTACTTTTGGGCTTTGCTCTATGACTTTTCAGATATGCATTATTTTTGGCCTTTTCCTCTGCAGATGTCTTAGATGCTCTATAGTTTTTTCTTGTATGCATTATGTTTAGCCTTATCTTCTACAGATGTTTTAGATGCTCTATAGTTTTTCTTGTATGCATTATGTTCTGCCTTTTCTTCGACAGATGCCTTAGATGCTCTATAGTTTTTCATGTATGCATTATGTTCTGCCTTTTCTTCGACAGATGCCTTAGATGCTCTATAGTTTTTCATGTATGCATTATGTTCTGCCTTTTCTTCGACAGATGCCTTAGATGCTCTATAGTTTTTCATGTATGTATTATGTTCTGCTTTTTCTTCAATTGATGCTTTAGCAGCTCTATATTGTCTCATATATTTAGCTTTTTCCTCTTTGCTCTTTTTACTTTTGCTTGGTATTCTGTTTTCCTGTGTACATTCGCTACTATTGCAAGGCTTTTCAATTTCAACATTTGTCATTTGTTCCTTTTGGCATTCTGACATGTTAGCATTGGACTTTCTTTTGCAATTATTTTCAGGACATTTACTTGAATTAGTGTCACTGTCTGTTTGATTTGAATTTCTTTCAGATAGAGCTGATACCGGTATAGTTGAGATATAATGCATCTCACCTATGTGTCCCAAATATACAGACCTAGGATTTTGAGTCATATTTGTTGCTTCAACCAAGGTTATCTCTGAAAAACTTTCATTGGATTCTATGACGCGAATCCTTAAATTCATTGCATCAGCCACTGCTTGTATAATAATATGATCAGCCCATGTTCCTTGCATTGACATATTGGATAAATATTGCAACCATGATCTCTCTACATTGCTTTCGATAAATCGTTCTGGATTATCTTGTAAGTACTGAATACCTGCTGCTCTAATTTCTAAATGATGGCTTGAATCACCATATAACTGATGTGATACAGACTTAAAGAAGCAATCACCTCCACCACCCACATCTAGTGGTCTTAAACTGTGCCGAAGCAGTCTATAGTTAAACACAAAGTCAGATGTGTGGCTAGCTATTGCTCTAGATGAGGTACTATTATTTGTTACTGGACCAGGATTTTGTTCAATATCTCCAGACAGTAAAATATTTTTTTTCCGACACATTATAAGCTATTGTTGAAGTCTTAGTAATAATAAAATACATGTAATTACTGTAGAAACTGTCTTGTCTCTTAGTATATCTAATATTCCATTGTTTATAATTTGATGCAATACTATGCAAAACAGATGAAACAGGGACCGACATTTTAAGCATTTTCTTATGCTTCCTTCTCAGTTTTCTACATTTCAATGATTGCATAACTTTTCTTAAAGTGGTACTACGATGAAATCAGACGAAGTTGATGTTTTTTCATTTTCTGAACCTTCAATGGTTGTAAAATACTTTTCGCTATTAGTTTTGGTCATATGTTAGCAATAAAGTCACGAAATAAAACGAAATTCGCGTCTATTTTCTTGCCGCCATTAATCGGACCGAGCGAAGCATGGTGCCAATTTTTTAGCGGAAGTGACGTCAATTTCTCAACGCAAAGTTTCCTCGTGGAACATTTCGCATGTAAACACAGAGGTTGTCAAAGTTTTTATCCTTGTAGAATTTTCTTATGGTCTATTTAAAAAAATGCCTGGCAGTCGGTGTGTTGTACAAGACTGTAGCAATACATCTAAACACTCCACAGGCATTTCTCTACACTCAAGTCCGGTGAATAAACCTTTCCGAGATCAATGGGTCTGGTTCGTTCGAACTCACCGTGCGAACTTCAACGCAAAAGGAAGGTTCATGATCTGTTCGAATCATTTTGAATCGTCATGCTTCCAAAGGACAATGCATTTAGAAGGTTTTCGGCGCTTTTTATTGCCTGGATCCGCACCGACAATATGGAAAACCAAAGAGTTATTGGAATCCTCGACTGCTCGATCTCGTCGAAAGGTGAGAGTCATTGTTGTCTTCGCGATCATTGCAAGTCAGTCATTGAAATATTCTTACTCGATATTATATTCCTGTAAAGTAACATTTCCAATTTTTATCTAGGTTATTAAAGACATGATGGAAGAGAACGCCATGCAATCGTCCTCGTCATCATTTCCAGTTCCAATGATTGAAAGTTTGGTAAGCAAAGTAATGCGAATATTCGAAACCTTGGATCACACGTAAATAATTATAATTTCAAATATAATCAAGTGGGTAGTAAATATTGTCATAAAACAGGAATGTATTAATATTCACATGTATTTTGTTTTAAATCTATTTTGTTGTTCTGTAGACATCACATATAGATCAAGCTGAACCTGGTCATGAAATCCCATCACTGAACATTAGTGACAGTTCAACAGCTGGTGCAGAAATTCCATCACATGTAATTATGCCTCAGCTAGAATTCTATAACAAAATGTCTATATCAACATATATTAATTTCTGTTGCATAAAGGAGACAACATCCATTTCTGATATGCCCATATGCAGCTTATCAGAGGTTGACCAGCCTGGACCTGAAGCTTCATCATGTGTAAGTAATGGACATTAATAAATGCAGTGAATCTAAGTTTACTATATTGTTCTAAACAGTGTTTATTGGTGACTTTTAGATTCCCCAATCAGTGACATGCCAAGAATGCGAGAAGTTAAAAAGAGAAAAACAAGATGCTCTGATACAACTTCATAGTTTGGAATCAAGGCTGTCAAAAAACCAAACTGACTGGGTGCAAACTTTGAGCTGTCTTACTGGTAATTCACCTCATTTGCTATAATAATAATAGTTATTATTATTTCTGCAAGGCCAGTGTGTCGATCATATCATAATCTGATCATTTTTAGAAACTGGAACTACATGTAAGGCTAATTGTACCAAATCAACCCAAACCAAACTGGAAACACCTAGTGTTGAAATTGAACCAATTTCTGATCTTGTTGGAGACCATGAAGATGAAAGCTGGATGGAAACTCCAGACGATCCTACTTGGTTACCAACAACTGCTGAAAATGAATGTTATGACAATACAGAGGAAACAGGGTACAAAAACAATCAATTGTAGCTTATAAATAGCTCAATATTAATTTCTTTATGTTTTAATTACATAATATTAAATACTGTTTCTGTACATTATAGGTTAGATTACAAGGGAAAAAACATCAGGGAAGAACCGAAGGGAATAGTCTTCCTATCAAAACTACTCCTGTTGTTTCAGTCCTGCCACTTGTGCTTCTTCCCCAATCCCAAAGTTACTGTATCACAAATTGGCACAATGATATCCATCACTACCAGCTGCATAAACTGCAAGCAAGACTTCGCATGGAACAGCCAACCAACCATCCTTGGAAGGTTCCCAGCAGGCAATATCCTGTTGAGCTTTGCCATTTTATGTGCAGGAGCATCAACCAATAAAGTTCTGCTGGTATTCCGTCACATGGGACTTGTGGCATATCACTACCCAGCTTACTATATACCACCAAAGGCATCTCCTAGTCCCTGCTATAGTCAAGTTTTGGAGGTCATATCAGGCCAAAATCTTGACATCACTAAAAGACAAGGATGTGGTCCTAGCTGGCGATGGTAGACATGACAGTATGGGTCATTCAGCAAAATATGGTACCTATACCATATTTTGCTGTACTGTGGGACTCATAATTCATATTGTACTACTTCAGGTACATAGTACATATCAATGTAATTGAGTGTGATAATATACATGTAGCTATAGTAAGTTAACATATATAATGTATATACATGTAAGGATCATTATTATCTAGTATGTATGATAAATATTTATATTCCTCATTATCAGGCTAACCAATGTGGTGCTTCCTCCAAAATGGAATTTGAAGGACACCAGCAAGCATTCACTTTCCTACTGGCCACTGATATGATCATCAAGACATTCATATCTGACAGGCACAAGTCCATTGCTAAGTGGATGCGAGTAGAGTGCCCAAAGAAATGTAAAGAGCTAGGAAAACCAGTAGTATCGCTCACTTTTTTGACCTGTGGCATATTGCAAAGAGTAAGTGTAACATAAAATACAAGTTACATTGAAAAATGAGCTTTTGTTGACAAGTTTAGCATAATTATCCTATAACTAATTGTAATAGACATATTCCATTTGTTTGAAATAGAAATACAAAAGACCTTAATTAAGTTAAGCAAAGAAAAAGGCTGTGAAGCAATTGGTAGGTGGAGGAAAGCCTGTATACGGCACTTCTACTGGGCTGTAACATCAACCACACCCAAGCAAGGAGATGTGATATTAGCTAAATTCAATGCTTTTCTATATCACATTACCAATGTACATGCAGACATCCCAAATAGACTGTTCAACAAATGTTCTCATGCTGCACTCACTACTGCACGCTTATGGCTAACTAAAGGTAAGAAAGCAATAATACATGACATACATGTACAGTAATAATAATAAATTGTCTTCAAGACAGAGGGATAGAGATATGCATTGTATACATGTATTATAATAATGATACATGCCCACTTATATCCAAACATGAGTAATCATTCACACTGCATATTTTCCTCTTAGGGTCTGAAGCATACTGCAAGCTATATGATGCCCTTACAAATAAAATACTGTTGAAAGCCATCAAACAAGCTTCACCTATTGCACAGACCAGTTCTTTGGAGGGTTATCATTCAGTGATCAACCAGTTCGCCCCCAAAATGCTGGCCTTTTCTTATTTGGGAATGCTTAGCAGGTTAGAAATGATAAACATACTAACAGCAATTCTTTACTCTAGTACTTCTATTTGGCAGACTTTCTGTATTCATTATTATTAGGAATTTTATAAATACTAATTTATATTTTATTTTATATATTTTAGACAAATACTAAAATACTATTTAGTTAGCATGATATCTGTAAATATTGTAAAACTAAATGACAATGGTAGTGCATGAGTGTATTTCTAATGACATTTGTATTCTATATTCAGAACTATTCTATCTGCTCTGCATTTCAACTACAACACTAAGAGGGATAGTAAAGTAGATGACCATGGACGGATGAAGCTGACTGTAACCTACCCTAAATTCAAAGGTGGTGATGCAACAGTCAGAGAATTGAAAGTGATCCAAAATTATGGTAATTCATTATTTTTTGGATGTTTTGATTCCCTTTACAAGAGCTTGCCTATCACATGTTACATGCTTTCACAGATTATGTTGCTGACATATACCACACTCTAGTAACAACACCAAGAGCAGAGCTCAAACAAATTGAAGCTGAATTAAAGAATGAAGTCCCAGAATCTATGCAAAACATGTTTATTGAAAAGGAATCAAAGGAAGAAGCTAAGAGGAAATATACATCAAGAAAGGAAAAGACAACAGTTATCTGTCCTCCAACATGTTCAGGTAAAAAAATATACATAATTTACAGTATTACATAATTATATACAAGAATTGTTTACACTAATGCCATGAAACAGCACTATACATGTACATGTATATACAGGTCTGTACATGATTCTCACTAATTTATAATATACTGGTAGTCAATGTATCTGACAAATAGAAAACACTAAACACTGCATTATTTTGAACACGTTGAAGTTAGTCATGTCTCATGGCCTAGTGTGAGTACTCTATATGTATAAAACAGTGATTTCACTCAATCAGATTTTAATACTTGTATTTTTTTTTTTTTTTACAGAAGCCGAATTGCAGTCTATGACTACTACATCAAATTCTGGTACTGATAAAACAAGAAAGGCACCCCACTGCAGAAAATGTGGCCAACCACGTAAAGGTCACAAGAAAGGCCAATGCAGTACCAACACCCAACAGTAATTCATATGGGTATTCAAAAATATGTTTTGTTGCTTCTATTTCTAGTTTGAAAATTGAAGTTTATATTTGGACTGAATTATACAATAAATAAATATTTTGCACTACCATTTCAGTTATCATCACTCATGTCCACATCATCATCTTCTTCCTCTTCATCATCCTCTTCATCATCCTCTTCGTAGCCTGTGTATATATCATCTGTATCTCTGAATTTCTCTCTGATTTTGTTATACACACAACATGGCAGAGGAACCCTTTTTCCTGCTCCAATGTACTCCCACACCAGCCTGACAAACTGCCTGTAGGCAATTGATCTGAAATACCTGTAGGAAAAGTAAGAGTGAATTCAGGACTAACAGTAACAATATTGACTATAATGCATGTCATAATAGGCTCTGAAATTTACTATACACATACAAACATTTCACATAGAAATTGAAACTTCACTTACTCTGAATTGGCTGGGTTCTCTCGTCCAAGCACTGCATTATAAGACTTTCTTGCCTTAGTTTTGAGTCCAATCCCTGCCACTTCAAGAACCCATGTGTCAAGGCATACATTCTCGAAGGCCACATGGTCTGTGATGCACTCATCATACATGTCGCTTTCCTCCATTTTTTCCCTGCACCGGTCTACCTCCATACAGCAGCGGCATTCGTCGTGCTTCACTACAAATTCTAGCGAACAGTTGGAACACTTGCACCTAATAAACGATCGAAATAACATAAGCTTAACGACTAAACTTTATTTGGAGTTGCATAATGGCCGCTAAGCTAAGGAAAACAAAACTGTGTTTGGGACTGCTAGATATAAGCTTACGTAAAATATCAACTACATATTGTCACAAAGCCTTAAAGTGCTTATGAAGCTTATTTTTTTATTTTGAAAATCGATTACATATGAAGTGAATAGTGGGATGTTTCAGTGTTTTGTGATTTGAGCTTCGCATTTGCGAGTTATAAAGGTTTGAAATCGTGATATGGTAATTCAGTGACGTCAAAGGAGGCATCATTTATTATACAAAAGCTCCCCTTTGCAAATGACTGACATTTTTAAACTGGCAAAAAGTTATTCTACAACTTATATAAAAGATGTTGAACTTTTTTTTCTATTTCAGAAAAGAGCAATACTTGAAAAAATATAAATAAGTTACAGCAAAAGCCTTCTTTGACGTCACCGAATTAGCATATCACGATTTCAAACCATATAACTCGCAAATGCGAAGCTCAAATCACAAAATACTGAAATATCCCACTATTCACTTCATATGTAATCGATTTTCAAAATAAAAAAATAAGCTTCATAAGCACTTTAAGTGTACTTACCAGTCAGCAACATCTTCCTCGCCGGAGAAACGGCTTAGAAGAGTTTGTTCTTCTTCGTCTTCTCTGTCTTTTTCGAGTGAGTATGCCTCTGCCTCTTCCTCATTCGGAATAGGTTCTAAATCCTCCTCGTAGGGTATATAATCTGTTGCAGAGTGGAAGCTATCCTCTGATAGCTCAGAAGAACAGTCGATTTCATTATCAGAGGCAGAGTCGCTTAGAGATTGATCCATATTTGTATTAAATAGTTGTAAACGAGAGCTTGTTGCCATACAAATCCTACTACAAGAAATCGACGCCAAGCGCTTGCTTGAGAAACTGACGTCACGGGTCAGCGGTGTATCGCGGGCTCAAGATTAATGGCGGACGTAATTTTGCGTTGTTTTATACCCTAATTTTTAATTCTTCCAACTTTTTTTATTGCTTTTAAACGGCAAGAATATGTTTATTTAAACTTGTTTTGGCCTTCTAAGTCGTAAAATTGATCATCTAAATGGTATAAATTTCATCGTAGTACCACTTTAATGAAATCCTAGATGGTTCTCTATCTCTGACTCTATTAGTTACTTTTGAATTCAGTCTAGAATATCTACCATTTTGTATGCATTGAGGTGTCTGATTTGTCATATCTTCTTTACTAATACATACATCATCAATAACAGTATTATCAGTACAGTTACTCATGTCATATTTAGACACAGCTCTCATGAATGCTTGCATGCAGAATTTGATCTGAACTGTTCGTTTAGGTTGTGCATGACAGTTAGAATCGTTGGGATTATTGCTCATAATTGTTCCCAAAAGGGAATTATTGGCGTCTCGTAAGACATTTTTCGCTCCATTGCTGGAATTACTGGCGTCTCGTAAGACATTTTTCGCTCCATTGCTGGAATTATTGGCGTCTCGAAAGACATGTTTTGCTCCATTGCTGGAATTATTGGCGTCTCGAAAGACATGTTTTGCTCCATTGCTGGAATTATTGGCGTCTCGAAAGACTGTTTGGATTCCATTGCTGGAATTACTAGTGTCTGGGATTATTTGTGTCTCGAAAGACATTTTGGATCTCATTGCTGAGATTATTTGATCCCGTGAGGGATTTATTTGACCCTATGAAAGGGTTATAGATCGCCAGGCGATGCTGGGATGCACATCGATCGTCATGGACGCCAAACAAACACTTCGGTTCAGTCATCGTCATTCGGCCGGATAATGTCCTCAGACCATCAAAAACCCTAGAAAAACTTGTACGAAGAAACACTTGACACATTGCTTGAGAGCTGTCTCTACTTATTGATGTAAAATAGCATGAAATCATAGTAAATAATGTGCAATAACTTACCTTCAAACCAACGCGTGAAGTAGAGCACATAAAACGTCGCACCGACGTTTACAATCGATAAAACGTCGACAACCACACAAGAGATCACGAAAATAGCCGATAACTTTCCGAAGTCTGCCGAAAGAGCTGATACGTCCTACGAAAATGTATCGGACTGTATCCGAGATCACCGGAAAAACGTCGGCTATATCGTCGATTACTTCGTGGCTGTTCGTCGCCCAGTGTTCGATTGATATCAATAGGTTCCGAACACTATCCGAAGATTAGGACACTTACTTACTTACGGACGGACTTTCACACTCGATGACATAGTGGCTACTTTCTTCTAAGAAGAGAAGTAGCCACAAAAATCGGTTAAAAATTCATGTCCAACTAGAATACAATGCATATATAATATTGTATTATCTTCTATTAAATTGGGTTGTAGTTTTTTTTGTTCCATTGTTTAGTTGGAGATCAATCACATACAAGATCAAAAGAAGAGGGATCGTCAGTAAGTATAACTTTCGCTCTGTATTCAGCCAGTGACTATTCAGTATATAATTGAATTAAATTGAATTTAGTTACTTTTTAAAAGGAGTTATATTTGCACCTATTAGACACAAAAGCCAATGACACTCACTTGGAAATATTAAACAAGTTTATTCAGAGTTAAACTTAAGCTAATAGTCTTCATACTGAATGTTCAGTTTTTCACTGAACTGTACAGTTATGTAAAGCTAGCACATAAGTGTGAGTAGTAGATAAGCGTGAGCACTGTATTACATGGTATATTTGAATTGCAAATTTAAAATTTAAAAAACTCAAGATCACATATAAAATTGGTATCAAAAATTAATTGCATTCCTATATAATCAACAACAAAATCAAATAAAAATCATAAAATGCATCAGTTTACATGCAAGTGCACAAGTGCCATTGTTAGTTACACAATGAATTTGTTTTTCTCACAAAAACGTTTTATTGTTTTGATAAAGACATCAATAGATTGTTTCAGTGATGTTAGGATATAACACTTTCATAATTATATAAAAAGTAGCTTTTCCAAAATATTCAGCTGTTACTCCTTTCATGGTTGCCCAGGGGATTACTCCTTTCATGGTTGCCCAGGGGATTAGGGAGGGGGAGGACTCCCATGTCAAAAGGGCAGGAATGCTCCTTGTACCTTTTAGGAGGAATTTTCAAAATTTCCTATGAGCATCCCCACCCTCTTATGTATGGAACCCCAACCCACCGCCCCCCCCCCCCCCCCCCCCCCCCCCCCACACACACACACACACCCCTCCCCTCCCCCACTGGGGTTATTTGCTACATGTAGAACACAATTCAAAAACTGATATCATGTTGACTCGACAATGATAACGTGAGAAATCATCCAGAACTCCATCTATACTGTTGCACTATTCATATAACAAGTCATCCTGATGTTTGATTACTGTTGTAGTTATATTTTATTCTAGTTCACATTACTCAGCATACAGATGCTGGCTGATTTTTATTTGATTTTGTTGTTGATTATATAGGAATGCAATTAATTTTTGATACCAATTTTATATGTGATCTTGAGTTTTTAAATTTTTAAATTTGCAATTCAAATATACCATGTAATACAGTGCTCACACTTATCTACTACTCACACTTATGTGCTAGCTTTACATAACTGTACAGTTCAGTGAAAAACTGAACATTCAGTATGAAGACTATTAGCTTAAGTTTAACTCTGAATAAACTTGTTTAATATTTCCAAGTGAGTGTCATTGGCTTTTGTGTCTAATAGGTGCAAATATAACTCCTTTTAAAAAGTAACTAAATTCAATTTAATTCAATTATATACTGAATAGTCACTGGCTGAATACAGAGCGAAAGTTATACTTACTGACGATCCCTCTTCTCTTGATCTTGTATGTGATTGATCTCCAACTAAACAATGGAACGACAAAAAAAACTACAACCCAATTTAATAGAAGATAATACAATATTATATATGCATTGTATTCTAGTTGGACATGAATTTTTAACCGATTTTTTTATGTTTCTCACGAAATATACTCCACAAGGACTTCGTAACAGCAGTAACAGCAGCCATGACACTTTTAAAGGCAACTACCGCTGACCACTCGTCCCCAGTCTCCCATTCCCCATTCCTCATTCTTCATTCCCCATTCATTCCCCATTCCTCATTCCCTATATTAGTAACGTCCCACCGTGAACCGGTTCAATCCGGTCACAATGTGTGAAATGAGACTAATGATGCCAACAGATTACGATCTCTTTTAGCTATCCCAGTTAACCAGTTTCTAGACTAGATGAAAAACTTATTTTACAAAAGCTTTTTAACAGTATTTGAATGCTATACATTAAAGTGAGAGGTTTCCTTGAAGACGTAAAAGTATAACAGCTGATGTCAAAAGCGTTGTTGTGACAGCTCTGAGATCAAAATAATTAGCATACCGTATGTGTTGTCACTTTGCCGTTTTAGTGCTAGAAATGAAAAATAAGACCCTGTAAACTCTACATTTTCTACTTTATCACTCTAAAACCATAGAAACATTTGATTACGAATTGAAACTTTCGTTTAATATTGTGGTGCACTTCGAATGTGTGATTTCATTTTTGAAGAACGAGTCGTCATGCCACTTTGGGAACCTGGAACCTGAATTACACTCACAGAAACTCACAGACGGACTTTTCAGACTGTCTTATGATATTAATAATGAAGGCTGAATAATAGACTTGATTTGAAGTTACAATGTAAAAGCTCGTATTGAGTAAACTGAGAAACTTCTGTCACATGGTTGTATTCACTCTGTGTGGTCGGCGGGTCACACACACGATCGATCATTCAACTCATCAGTTCCACCTGAAAACAATGAATACTTGAGGTACATGTATTTCATCAGAGATTCAACCAGAAATATTGATTAATTTGTCAAGCGTTCACGTACATTGAAGTTTATAAATCACGATTGTCGGTGTAAATAACGAAACATTACGCCGAGTCACGGATTGCCGGTTCGTTCGAACTCATCATACAATCTTCGTGTTGAACTACATCACACCTCCTAAACCTCTAGGGAAATCGTAGCAAGTTAATGAGCAGTTGTTCTGCGTGGGGTTTACTGATCGGCACACTCGTATGGACGGAGCCTGTCCATACGGACGGAGCCCGTCCGTATGGAGTCCGTCCGTGTGGACGGGCCCACGCGCAGCACACGCGTGTTATGTTAACATACTTCTAGGCTGTACTGTACGGTACGGAGTTATGCTCACAGTACATAATCGAACACATTCTATTCAACTAATCACACTGCACGATGATGGCGCGATACGGTCACTGCACGGCACAAACCGTACCGTAACTACTTCCCACTCATACGAAAACGACTCTAATTGGTTGCATTAAGGTTATATTTATAACTTAAGTAATATAATTACTTAATAATTATGATAATGACCATAAGATAAAATATTTTATTACACATTAAGCATTGATATCAGTGTGATAATGCCGTGAATAAAATTGATATCCGGTGAAGTGATATCATATCAATCACTAGTGAAATAATATGATATCACTTCACGGGATAGAATTGTCCAATCAAATTCTTCATTAGAGATTACACTGACCAATCACAATCCTTCTTATATAATTTGTACACGACGCGAGCGTGTTTGGATTCCCACTTTTATCTATCGAGCTGAGGACGAAGTGAAGCGACTTCAAGTTCGATATTTGTACTATTTCAAACGATATTGATGGTTTTCTTGAAGAAAATGAGAGCAACAACACTGCTTGGAAGACCAATGAAGACATAAAATTGTTTGGATCATTTTAAGCGATAAAGAAGAGCAGAACTTCGAAGTAGTCGATGGATATATCAAGGAAATGTTGCTTTCGGTGAGCAAACAATGACTTTTACTAGTGATTTTAATAAAGTTGCTTTAAACCTTATAAGTACTGTATATCAATGCTTAATGTGTAATAAACAAATTAGGACATGCTAAGATCATGATTTTGTTTTTATTCGATTTTAATGACAAATCACGAACGAGCTCGAAGACTCGCTCGTTCGTGATTTGTCATTAAAATCTTGTGAATAAAAACAATATCATGATCTTATCATGTAATAATCTCTATATACCAAGCAGAATTAAGATAATAGAACTAAAACATATTGTTAGTCAGACTCATCCAAACCTAGGTCTGGCGTGCTGGAGTTAGAATAACTGTGGCCTTTGCATGTACCAGATGCAGCCAAGCAATCCATGTCGTACTTCTGTCACGTACACCTGCAAGTGCTGCCTGATCTGACTTGCAGCCATCTGATCATCTCAAGTAGTTTTAGTTTTAGTTGTATTAAGCTTATCTTAATTCTGATTAGTATAATATTTTATCTTATGGTCATTATATCAAAAGTTACTATCATTATTGTATTTCAATAGTTGATTATTATTAGTCATTAGTGTTAAACAGTCTTAGCATAGACTAATTTGGCTCTACAATGCAACGAATAACCAAGAAACAAACAAACACAAAGCAGGAAATAGATTTTTTGATTGAAAATTCAATTTTCTACATATTGGGATCCCTTTGGTAAGGATTATGGCCTTGGGACGTTTCCCCTGCAATCTCAAGCACTTTTGTGTTAATAAAGTAACTTCAACCACAACAAAAATAATATTGAAGATTTTGGCAGTTAAAAATCAAAGAAAAAAGTTGGAGAAAGGTATTTTTTCAAATATAATTTATTTTGCTCGACTCGGGATCCCTGTGGTGAAACTACGAAATCTTTATGCACATGTCATCGGCTTCAAAACGAATCCAGCGAAATTGCATTATTCCCCCAGGGGGTGGGGAAGCTTAGGAGCCAAAGTCCCCAGGTTTAATGTTTTCTGTGCAGAAAATCCCCCACATATCCCCGTCATATTTTGGCCCAGAAGCCGTACATGTTACCAGAGACGAGACAAACATATTTAATAATTTGTTCTAACATCGTTTTTATTGAATTCTCTGGTGGACAGGTTCACTAAAACTATTCAGTGTCATTGTATCAGTAGTTAACTGAATTATAGAGTCAATTTGGTATGAGTGGGAAGCAGTTACGGTACGGATCGTGCCGTACCGTGACTGTACCGTGACGGTACCGTAACTTTGAATTCCTATTGGTTGAGAGTTTCGTAACTCTAGCTTGTGATTGGTCGAATACGGCACCGTCTCTGAAAGCTTCGAATTGAAACACTCACTGAACTGAAGTCTCGTCATTTTCGTTTTTCTTGTTTGTGTTTTGTTACTTTTTATTTCCTTGAAAAATGTTTTCGCTTTTGCATTGGCGTTTTGATTTGTTTTCCCATTCTGCACTGGATGTGATGTTTCTTTACTGACATTGACTTGTTGTCATGGCTTGGCAAGTAAACGCAAACGACGGTATCTACAAGAAAGGTTCTACATTTTCGACGCTAAAGAGACACCAAATACTTCATTCATGGCTTCAAACAGGGAAATCTTTAACGGCGAAGAAAAACTCTTGTTCTCTTCACGCAGTAACAAAAATCAGCGAAAAGTTTATGGCAAATGGGACTTGCGAAGCTGGAGACCGGGGAAAGCCTCCAAAAATTATGGACAACTGGAAGCGAGCGTACTTGGAAATTCTTGTGATTGTTTGAGTTCTATCACAGAACGAGTCAAGTTCGAGCCCGAGTCAAACACGAGTCACGAGTCAACCACGAGTCAATTTCGAGTCACAAAGAATTATCACATAAACTTATTGATTCCTTTATCAATGAATTATAAATCATAATTTCTCTATCCTACTATTATTTATCAGTGAAATGTTTATCATAAAGTAGCTAAAGCCGTAAAGTTTCAAGTCTCAAACTAAACCTAAATAAAGTACTTTAGCGGATCAGGTTTTCACAGAAAATAAGCCTTACCAGTTTGAAGATTGATTTATTGAAGACACTGAAAAGAACTTCTCAGAAAAAACTCAAACAAGTTGACATTAAATTGCTCAAAACGTTCGTCTTTCGAACCAGGTTCGCCATCTTGAATTCTCAACACAGGAAGCCCAAACACTACCCAAATTAACCCCCCTCCCCCCCTCCCCCACAAACACCTGTTGTCTTATGTAGTGTCCAGTCCGACGCTGATTCTAAACCGCATTTCTTCAGAATGGATTCGGAAGGTATGAATTTTCTCTATTCAAAATTTATTTGCATCACAATGAAATTTGCCAAAATAGTTCTTATTTCATATATCGTCCTTGTAAAATAAATAAACAGCGTACTTCTGCATGAAAAAAATAACTCCCCTGATAGTCGTTTAGAATCAGCTTGATAGTCCTGTTTTGCCCAGTTGCCCTTGTATTTGGTAGAAATAGGCATGATTCCTCTTCAGTCTCAGTTGACCATTATGGATTTTAAGGTACTCAGCATCTGTTGATGATGTACTTTTTAAACATTTGACCTCCAGGAGGCCAAATGGCTGGTCATTACTTGTTTGGTCATAAACCAGGTAGTCAGGACTGGTCCCCAGATGAGGACAACCTGGGTTAATTACAAAACCAGCCTTTGTTACATTAACAACTTTGGAATCAGCATAAACCATTGCAGCTTCTGATTCATGAGTTAGACCATATTTCATTGCTTGTGTCTGTACTTGTTTTTTCTTTAATTGAATAACCAAGTCCTTTCGCCCTGCTATCCTTTTGAATTTGGAAGCTGTCAGTCTGTTCTTTCTTAGCTGGTGCCACAATGGACTGTCTGATTGGTCACGTATCTGATAGGATAACACACTGCCAGTTGGTACTGAACCAAATTTTGACAAAGAAGTAGAGCATAATGTTTCTGATTTGTTAAACATCTTGGAAAATTGAGTTTCTGGAAATTCATCAATCATCTGTCTTTGGAAGTCCTTGATAAAGTGGTCGGGTGGGAAGTTTTGACCAAGGGGATTATAAAGGCTGCTGTGCACACTATCTACTGACTTCTTTCTTTTCTTTTTCTTTTCCTCTGGTTTTCTTATTATTATATCTCGCAGACATTCTGGATGGACACCGGATGTCCTAGGCTTGTGCCATTGTTGAGGTAAGGATGTTTTGGAAGCTAACAATGGCACAGTCTTGAAACCAAGCATACTGAAGTGAGCAGCCTCATAGAGTGCAGCAACTTTATGGTTACATATACCACTGCCAGCCTTGCAGTTACGTGAGTGCTGAAGTACTTTGAGTTGCTTCTCTGATGTATCTAAGGTAAACTGAAATACCAGACAAAGAATACTTATCCATTGAATGTAATAAATATACAATTAATAAGTTTACTTAAAATATACATGAACTTATAAAATATATAAACTTAAGTTAAATCTTATAACCTCATTACCTGAAGTTTATGTGGCTCATGCTTTTTTAATGAGTGAAAGCACTTACATTTAAAATTTTCAAGACTTCTCCTATCTTCACACTGAGAAACTGAAAGTTATTGTAAGATATTGAGGTTTAATTGAAGAAAAAACAAGAAAAACACAGAAAGAGTTGACTCAAAGTTGAATATTCGTTGTTGAATCTTACCTTGAAATTCGTGAATAAAACCCTCACAAAAAACTTATAGCCTTTAGAAAGTCCGCTTTTGGGGCCACCTTCTATGTCAACAAATGCCACCTTCTATGTCAACAAATATTATAACATCATTTTGATTAAGTTTTGGGAGACTTTTCAAAAAATATGTCCAATTAAAACAAAGACCGAAAATTTTCGAATTCGTACTTGCAGCCATCTTAGTCCTTCGATCCACGCACGCGTATGCGTTACCAGCCTCGTTTTCATGTTTTAACAGATGTTTTAAAAGATGGCGGATGTGTGATAAGAGCGAATTCCTGCCATCTGTAGTATGTGTACACCAACCTGCAAAACATTCCTGCATAGGATAAGGCAATCACTTTTGGCGAAAAATGATGCAGGACAGAATGAAATCCCTCCAGGGCACTGATTTTCTGTTTTTTTTTACACTTTCCTTTGTACAGATATCAACTTTCTTGGATGGTCATTGATGATTGAAAAATGAGTGTTATAGGGGCGACTACTCAAGAACATGCAAGAAAATCGAATGTTTTCTTGTACTATCTTCTTTACTAAAATAATAATAATTTATTTATTTTTTATAATTATAATAATATTATATATATTATAGCATTATAATAATATGAATATTAGATCCATCTATTTGGTTTCCCTTCATCGTTTACATCGATCATCGTAACAAATGTTTTATACTCACGAGGCATTCATGTCCATTTAGGAGCAACATGAATTAGACCATCATAACTCCATCATGTACATGTACCCAGATTTATTATTCAAATTTGATTTTTGTTGTTTGTTGTTGATTTGATTTCCTTATGTGATGAAGTCTCATTAAAACATTTATCAATTCATTTCTCATTTTCATCGGAAAGTATTTTGAATTTCTTTATTGAACTGTTATTAACTCAGAGCATTTTGAGGTACACTGTATGCATGTAAATTGATCACAGTAATAGACTATTAATAATATAGTATAAATAATAATTTAGTAATATTAATTATGTCATTATTCTTGTAGGTTACAGCACAAGTATCTACTAATAGCTGGAGTTCATTGTATGAAGATTAATAACATATAATTTCTGCCTTTCTTTTCTTGGTGCTTAATATTGTTTTCCATCAAGATAGTTTTGAAAATGCACTTGCATGTTTTTTTTATTTAAACATATTTGACTTAACGTTTGCCCCACAAGGAACGTAGCTTATCTAGGGGGCTCACATCGATATATTACAATTTTATAACTAGCAAGCAGAGAAAAAAAAATACAAACTACAAATAGATTACAGATTACATGTTGCTTTCAAAGCTTCGACTTTACATATTCGCTTAAGGCTTGGTGCTTGCGCTCTAAACGATTATTTGTTTTATATCAGCGGTTCTCCTTCTCCAAAATGTAATTGTGTTCTTGAAAATGAATCAGTTATGCATTTTTCTTGACGTGTCCTCTCTATGCTGCTCAACGTGTTTCACTTCTTACCTCAGCGGCACGTATTTGTGGAAATGATTGGACAAATTGTACTTCAATTAAAAAAAACCCTTGAAATAATTTTATTTGGTTGTAATGACTTGGACTTGGAAGAAAATCACAATTTTTTCTTTGAAGTACAAAAGTATATATTTAGTACTGACCGTTTTTCTGTATCCAATGTGTAGTAATTTATCCTATTTATATATTTTTTCCTTCCTTTTCTATTTTGTGCTTTCACTTGCATGTTTACTTCAAACCGGGACCCAGTGACATACAAATCCTATTTATAGTGCCATAAGCCAATCAGGATGAATATTTGAGTCCCTTATTCTTTTATGTAGTTTTGCCTTTTTAATTTGTTTGACAATGTCATTTTGTTTATTGTTTGGGGGAATATTTACTGACCTTATTCATTAAACGTTAAACCAATAATTTTCACAAATTATTTGTGGAGTTACAATTTGCTAAAAAGTGAAAATTGAAGGATAGATAGCAAGTCATTTTGAACTTATGGGCTACTATTAAAGTAGGGCATGGACAAGGTGTTGAAGCAATGCTGTCTATACATACCAATAATTTTTGTTTATGATGTATTATAATGTACACTGTATCCAGGTATGAATTAGATGATATAAGAGCGAATTCGTATATCGCACTTTTACATGCTAATGAGCTCTGAATATTCTAATGAGCTCTTTGGAGTTGGGCGAACCAAAAAAATCCTTGCAAATGCGTTTCGTACTCGAACAAAAATCCCAATTCCCAAACAGCGTAAAACGTATGATAACAAAACAAGTGTTTTAATAATAGATGTTTTAAATATGTATGATATATATTGAGCTCATGCAGTGCAATAGAAACTTGTAATGAAAATTAAAATACTACTAATTCTAAAGCCGCATCTACACGAGATAATTTATTCAAAATGTATCAACCATTAACTGGATAACTGGATGAACTGTACATTGCATATATCACTGCTAGGCCTGCAGTTTGTCGTTAGAATATGTGCAACAGGTTGGCAGTATTGCAAAATTATGCTATACAGGGAAGATCAAAGGCCAGTGTAAGTTATTTTAGGATACAAAAACTGCTACAACAGGATACAAACAATTATACCGTGACAAGTCTTGGTACTGTGAGTCCATTATGTTTAGTGAGTGGCCTACAGAAGTCAGTTGTATAAAGTATCTCAAACGTTTATCGTATCGGTTGAATGTAGTTGCAAATAACAGAATACCGAATAAATGGTTGTCTTAAAATGCGTAGCGGCAGTTAAACGGCTCGTGATCAATTTCATTAACCGGTTTAATACTTCCGATTGTCTTTGAAAGGTCGACAATGTTTTCACTCTTTTATCATGCGATATTCTCAACATTGTAGATCTTTTCAAATATCAGAAATCTACCTATCTAGAGCCGATAGTGGCAAACTAGAACTTGCAAGCCTCGTCTAACAACATCGTCACTGATGTTTTTAATCGGTTTTTGTAGCGTGACCATCCGTTGTTTATCTGATACGGTTTCACAGAGAACAACTTCCGTTTTCTTAGTTTATCAACTAAAAGCATAGCTAGAAGGTATTACAAACGATTTTTGGAATAGAAATGGGTTTTCTCGTACTTTACTTCGCTTTGGGGTTAGTTTGGACATTTCGTTGCGTATCGCATATCTCGTTGAAGACGTTCAAATGGCACGAGTTAATATTTCACTGCGCGGTCGCGTTTTAATTTGCAGAGCTGACTTTTTGCCTGTCAAACCTAGAATAAGCGTGCTTTCATGCAGTGTAATTTTTCTACCCATTTGTTAGGTACCAGGATCGATTTTGGAAGGTTGAACTTGGTCCTTATTTTGGCTGTTGCAAGAACGTAAAATAAGACGGTGTAGATCAAGGTCAAAACCACATATTCATAAAGGATTTTGTTCAAAGCTTTGTAGCAATTCTAGAAGCTAGTGAATTATTTGCAATGTGTGAGCAACATCAATTTGATTGAAACATTTGCGAGCTCTCGCCATCGCTTTGAAGTTGGCTCATAATTCGTGCATATTAATGAGGTAAAATCGGAAATTTAATTGATTTTTTAAACTTTTGTAAATTTCTCAAAATTGAAAACGCGCTGGGATTTGTTAGCATGATTTCCTAAAACAGTTCACCCAAAGGGATATTTTGGTGAAATAAAAACAAATTCGAAATTTCACAACTGATTTGAGACAGGAGTTTCACCAGTGTTCCGCCAAAATATCTAACACATCTCTACCACGAAATATTTCCCCATGGAAATTCATAAAAAGACGATGCTGTAAGGGAGACAAAGCTTGTTCAGGAGGTGGCCTGAAGGCGACAAACAGCGAGTATATTCAAAAGAATTAAGCGAACTTGTTGTAGATCCGGCATGCTCTATGTATGCAGAGCGGATGCACATTCCAACGTGAAACACTGCATTTCGAGTGTTTCGCAGGCAGTTGGCACGTGAATGAATCAATGCTCAAACACTAGAAATTTGCATTTGGTGCTTGCTGTGTACGGAGTAGTGCTGCATTAGCGAGAGCTGGATTATTTTCACGCTATTAATATCAGAATTTCTAAATGAATACCCCAGCAAACATGACAGGTCAGTATTTAAACACTTCTGCATTGGCAGGTGTTTACATATCATCCCTTACCAGACTATGATTTACACATTTTAGGTCCCTCCAAGAAAAGTCGAGCAGGAATTGGAGAGAAAGAAAAAAATATTATTCTCGAATGTTACAATAAATGCAACGGTAAAGAGTGGAAAGAGGTTGTCGAGACAGCAAGACAAAAAATTGGAGAGAAAGCAGCAAGCATGCCACGACACATGGTTAACCTCTATTTAACCCAAACGAACGAGTGCCTGACAAGACGCATGCAAAACATAGTAAAAGGAGCTATGCATGTCACAGTAAAGCAACCCAATGTATCTGAGTCTATAGAGATCGGAACAGAACAACAACTACTAGTATCAAATAAAACCAGGTATTCAAAAAGATGGAACCAGACGAAAGAAGAGCTGAAGCCGTCAGACTAAAGCTGAATCAGAATTTTGTAGATTCTTCTTTGAGCGAAGACGAGAGTACCGGTACCGCTGCCAAAAAGAAGAGGAAAGTAGATGCAGCTAAAGATGCTAACCTCGCACATACCAAAATGTGCGAGAAAGCAATGTCGACAATGGACTATGTCAATGGACTGTTGAAGAAAGTCGACCAGTATATTAGTGGCAACAAGGTTTAACCCCGTTTTGACTTTGACACTTGCAGAAAATTGTTTTTTCAGTTCATGTTGTGTTTATAATTCAATCCTGCAAGGATAGTTGACTTTGAAAAATATTTCTCCTTACGTATATTTTGCAGTTATTTGCGTTGTGCAGTTATTTTTGGCAGTTATTTAAAGTACACGTTTTCGCAGGTACGCAGCTCATTAGAATATTCAGAGCTCATTAGCATGTAAAAGTGCGATATACGAATTCGCTCTATAAATCAATATTAATTTTTTGTTTTGATTCACAATAAAAGTCAGTTTAATTCCTACTAGTAAACATGTTCTTGCTTAAGGTATCAGGGGACCTTTGCGACCTTCGTGACCGCTCTTCACAGAAACCTCAATAGCTTCATAATGGTCGTCAAAAAGTATTAAAAAGTATACATTTTTAAAAAGCTGAATAAACATAGAATCCTGTTCAGTAAAAAGCTTTCTAATTTCTTCAGCCGTTTTTTTATTATTGCGATTTTTACGAAAATTTGGAAAATTGACTGTGCCTCACGTCTGAAGTTGCAAGTCCCTCAGGATTAACCCATTCTTTAAACGGAAAGCAGCAGCTTTTAAAAAGATCACATGTTGCTCTTCAAAACCGTGTCTCAGTTTTTTTATTCGTTTCCTAGTTTCAGAGATATAGCCTGGTTTCTGGTTGTTTATTGCCCCCGCAGGGGTTTCGGCCCAGAGGCCGAAACCCGAGGAGGCATATATTGTAGTCCCCGTGTAATATATAAATATAGATAGTGAAGATAATTCAAGACCATGCATATTGCCGCCACTGATTCTACTTTATTCTTGATTTATTTAGTACAAAAAAGGAAGGAAAAGTGAATTCCTGAAACAAATAAACATACAAGTAAATACATACATACAGGAAAAGTAATAATGTAAACGAACTTACGAGTGGAAGCTGTAAGAGAAATTCTAGCTAGCCATGATGAGAAGTTGTTCTGATTCTAGCACTCCTTAACAACAACAGCCAAGAAAACGAATAATTTACATATATAAGTACAATTATATCCCTGGAGAACGTACGTAAACAAATGCACACGGAAACATTATTCTATTGTTGAAGAAGCCTTAACATCCTGGGGCCCCCGAAGATGCGGAAACTTGAACAACGCGTTCTATCTAATAAGAAAAAAAAACTAATCTAAATTAAAGTTACAACAGTATTATGGTTGCTGGCAGAGTTAATTGTTCGTAGTAAATCGTGACAGTGTTCAAGTCTTTAAAGTCCATTGATTCTTTCTTGTGTTCTTTGTCATTTTAAAAGTGTTCCTTTTCATTGTTCATAGCTTGAGCTTGATCTTTATGGGGATTCCTCTAGTAAGCATAACTTAGTTATTGGGCGAACAATTGTTGAATTCTTGGTTTTTACTTCTACTGATCGTACATGATGATCTGGACCAGGGAAAACCCTTTGGACGCGTCCAAGCAGCCACCGTCCTCGTGGTAGACATTCATCGACAAGTAGAACCAGATCATTAACATGTAAATCTCTCTTCTGAAAAATCCACTTTTGGCGTTGCTGTAGAACTGGGACATATTCGTGTAACCATCGAGACCAAAAGCAATTTGCAAGAAATTGAGTGCACTTCCACTTCTTTCTAGAATAAAGATCTTCTTTGGAAAAAACTACAGGAGGTATTGCTAACGTATTACGTTGGAGTAACAGGTGGTTAGGAGTTAAAGGTTCCATATCCTTGGGGTCATCACTGGCAGGACATAGAGGACGACTGTTGAGAATCGTCACAACATCAGCAAACACTGTTCGTAGTGTTTCATGATTGATCAGTTCGTTTGGACTTCCCATTACTCCTTTCATAGCTCTTTTCACGCTTTGTACAAGCCGTTCCCATACTCCGCTCATATGGCTCGCTGTAGGTGGTTGGAATCGCCATTCTGCAAATGGACAACTAAGCCACTCGATGTTCTTTGAGTGTAATTCTGCTACTATCTTGCTGTGGTCCAACTCCTTGGCTGCTTGTCTTAGCTCTCTTTCGGCTCCAACGAAATTTGTTCTGTTGTCGCTCCATATCTGTTTTGGAAATCCTCTGTTAGATATAAAGCGTCGAAGAGCTTGGATGGAGGTGTCTGTTTCCATAGAACTCAGATCCTCGATGTGGACAGCACGAGAGGTAAAACAGACGAAGAGGCATCCATAGATCTTTTGGGTCGTTCGTCCACGTTTAACTGTGAAAGGCGCAAACACATCAGTTCCTGTGTAACTAAATGACGGTTCGTAGGATGCCAGTCTTTCCTTTGGTAAATCAGCCATAATTTGACGCATGGTGGATTCGTTGTGTCTTCTGCAAACAAAACACTTTTGAAGCAATTTCCGAACCAGAGATCTTGCTTGAAGTATCCAGAAGACTTGGCGAAGAAGGGAGAGAACATGTTCTTTTTCAGCGTGTCCATTGGTCTCATGATAGAAGCGCACAATGGATTGAGAAACTGGATGGTCTTTAGGAAGAATAATAGGATGGATGGCGTCAAATGGCAAAGGCGCGTGTCTCACTCGTCCTTCAACACGTATAACTCCATCAATCAGAACAGGGTTGAGATTTGCGATTTTGCTCTGTCCACTAACGTGATGGGCACTCTGCAAACAGTCAAGTTCATCTGGGAAGTATTGAGACTGTATAAATCTTGCGATGACAAGTGTTGCATTTCTCATCTCTAGAAGACGTAATGGACCTTTGTAAGGAGATTCTCTCTTTATAAAGCTGATAAACCGGAGCAACCAAACAATAGACGTCTGAAGGCGAGGCCTAGAAGAAAATATTGTCATCAGGCAATCAAAGGAAGATCCAGTAGAAGCAGACATAACATACTTTGCTTGAACGATTTCTTTATCGTCGTCCGCAAGATTACTGATCTTGTCGTTGGGCCATTTGTCATCTGTCAGACGAAGAAAGGTTGGACCATTCCACCAACTACAATCAGAATGAAAGTCGTCAATCTTCATTCCACGGGATCCTCCATCTGCAGGATTCTGCATGCTTGGCACGTACCTCCAATGCTCAGGTGAAGTTGACTCGTGAATTTCCATCAATCTATGGGCGACAAAGGGTCCAAAGCGACGTTTCTTGCTCTTGATGTATTGTAGTGTTATCATTGAGTCGGTCCAAAACAGATTCTCATTAACAGGAAGATCTAGTTCCTTTGTTACCAGTACGTGCATCCTTGTGGCCAATACTGCAGCATGCAACTCTAGACGTGGGATTGACCAATCCTTTGATGGTGCATTGCGTGCTTTACCAATGACGAGCGTTGAGTGAATAAATCCTTCGGTGTCGACCATTCTGATGTAGGCTGCTGCTGCTAAACCTCGTTTTGAAGCATCAGAGAAGAAATGCAGCTGAGTATTCGTGACGGTTGTCATAATTGGACCTCTGTAACATCTTGGAACAGTGATGTCTTTCACCCTTTTGAGCATCGTACACCAATGTTTCCATCGGGTAGCTTGTGGTTGTTGAATTTCATCGTCCCAAGTGGCTTCCATCCTCCATAGGTCTTGAAGAACGATCTTTGCGAGGAGTATGAAAGGGCTCAAGAAACCAAGTGGGTCATATAATGAACTTGCAACTGAGAGAATTCCGCGCTTGGGAGAGGGCTTGCTTGAGCCTACACTGAATTGTAAGGAATCAGTCTCTGGACACCAATGTAGTGCCAATGCTCGTTCTACAGGCAACTCATCGAGATCTAGGTTCAGATTTGGATTTGCTCTTTGCTGTGATGGAACTGAAGCAAGTACTTCGCGGCTATTGGACATGAATTTTGTTAAGTTGTATCCACCTTCTTTCAGCAATGCGATGAGTTGACTTGCTAAGCGAATGGCTTGATCAGTTGTAGAGACAGATTTTAACTCGTCGTCAACATAGAAATTCCTGTAGACGATTTGTATTGCTTCTGTATCATATTTTCCTTGGTTGTCGTCAGCTATCTTCTTTAAGGTCTTATTGGCACAACAAGGTGACGATTTCGCGCCAAATATGTGAACTAACATCTTATACTCTTCTGGTGGTTCATCCATGCTATCTGGCCACCAAAGGAAACGAAGAGCATCTGTATCCTTTGGAAGAACCTTTGTCTGATGGAACATGGCTTCTATATCTGAAGTGAGGGCAATGCGATCTTCTCATTTATCAAATCTGGGCCTTGGACGAGTTGATCATTTAAAGAAGTACCTTGAATTTTTGCTGCAGCGTCGAATACGACACGTACCTTGCCTGGCTTATTAGGATTTTGTACAGGATGGTGGGGGAGATACCACGTTACATCAGACCTTTCAGCTGCCTCCTCATTGCTCATCTTTTTCGCGTATCCCTTGGCAACGTAGTCGTCAATGACAGCTTTGTACTTGATTCTGAGTTCTTCGTCACGCTTTAGTCTACCTTTCAAGTGATGTAATCTTGCTTCAGCAAGGGGTCTGTTGTATGGCAATTGTACAGCGGATTCACGCCAAAGTAGTCCCATCTGGTAGTGACCATCAACCTTGGACAATGTGTCTTCAATGATTTTCAGTGCGTCACGATCTTCAACAGACATAGGTTTAAATGCTGTCTTCTCGATACCATGAGACTCGATTTCCCAAAATCTTCGCAGGTTTACTTCCAGTGTAGAATCATGTTTACAAACACAGTTCACGTTGACACTTGACCTTGCATTATCAGTTCCTCCAAGAATGCTCCAGCCAAGAATGGACTTAATGGCCAGCGGTTGATTTGGATGCCCCTTTCGAACTTCAATAGGACTTCAATAGGACAAAACTGATATCTTAGATCTTTCTACTTGAGGAAATGGTATAGCCTGGAGATGCGGCAAGGTGTGTACTTTCTTGTTTAGATGTTTCAATGGGATGGTAAGATCCTTCACTGCCCAAGCTATTGGGACCTCGATCAGGTTACTATCATGGTAGTCTACTGAAGAAACTCTAAAATTCACTCTTGACGATGTTTCTTGGATGTTTTTCTTTACTGCAGTGTCAATCAAGATGTTCTCTTGCTCTCCTTCAATGTTCAGAAGTGATGCCAGGGATTGATCAATCATCGTGGTGTCAGATCCTGAATCAATTAGTGCATAGGTGGACATCCTTCTATTTCCTTGACCAATTACAACAATTGGGACGACTTGGAGTAAAGTCTCGACATGTTCTTCAGATGAAATAACATTACATCGTTTTGATGAATCGTCAGTTTGATGTTCGTCTTTCTTTGAAGGAATTTCAAACACATGCAGCAACGTATGATGAGACCTTTTGCAGACTTTGCAGCGTCCGTTAGATGGGCATGAACGGGATAGGTGACTTTTGGAATTAAGACAATTGAAACATAGCCCACGTGACTTGAACTCGCTGCGGTCCTTCACTGGTTTAGACTTGAAATCTTCGCAGCAATACAATTTATGAGACTCTGAACACAAAGGACACGCTTGTAATTGCTGAGATGTTGCTTCGTTAGTCATGGTGTTGCTTCTACCTTGTACTGAGTTCACTGTGCTTAATTGGTTTGAGCTCGTTAATAGGGTCGTAGCCTTTGGTTTGAAAGGCGAAGATGTGGCTTGTACCTTGGCAGATGTGTCAGAGAAGAATGGGTGATTTGCGACATACGCTTTTTCCTTTAGAAAATCAACCACGTCTTTAAAGGTTGGCATTGTTTGACCTCGCTTGGTACGATTTTGGCAGTTAATTTCTTTCAAGGTGCGGCGTGGACGAAGTTAAACAACCCAAAAAGCTATTTAGCTGTTTGAATGTTCGTACTCAACACATCCATCTATCAAAGGCAAGTGAATCGATTGTAGCTGTACTAGAGGTTATCGCACCAGGAAACGCGGCCGCTCTATGGGAAGCACTGAAAAGATCTAAGTTGGTTGAGTATGCGATACCAGTAGAAGATATTGACCAAGCCGACAAAGTGTACCTTGAAGCCTTAGCGGAGACATACCAGCATGCTGTTGGATGGGACACACGCAGGCAGGTCCTATCCATTATGGCAGATCTAGTCCCATTTTCAACAATCCAGCAGTATCTACCAGGCATAACCCGATATAGAGTAAAGTCAGCATGGCACCACAAACTACTGCATGGCCGTGGAGCACCAGTACCCATCACGATGTACTAGGATGCGCATCAGCCCCACCCAACTAGATCATTTCTTGACATTTATCACCAGCCCACACGTAATCCAAGATTTACCGTTCGGGCAGCGCTATCTCTCCTTATCTCATGGCAAGATCCTTGAAACACCGAATGTCATACGGACGATGATAAACCAGCGCATCGTAGATCAATACTCCCAGTTTTGCTCTGAGGCAAATTTCAAGCCCTTTAGCCCATCCACCATGCAACGTATCTTATCATCCTGTTCAGCCACTGTGAGAAAGTCCTTGCAGGGGCTTGATTATATAGCAGCAGAAGGGACCAAAGCCTTCGACGACCTGACCTACATTGCTGGAAAACTTGTTGATCATGGCGTAGACCGTCAAACAGGGACAGGATTGGAGAAATCGTTCAAAGAAGGAAAGCAATACCTAAAAACTGATTATAAGGTACAATAAGAAATAAAATAGGCCCACTGCATAGGAAAGCTAGTAACTACAAACACCCCATAACACCTGTAGGTTAAAAATAAATATATTACAGGTAAGTTGATTCGAGGTAGTTTGATGGTCTTTTGATATAGCAACAGCTACTCCGTTTAACACAGCAATCCATGGTGTGAATTGGAAACATTTTTATACCGGCTCATTAGAATAACAATTACTTTTTCTATCGCTTCTCGTGCTTATATAGAGCTATACAGCGTTTTTCAGATAAATATTCCTTTACATATATATTCCCTCTTCACCAACAGGTGCATGTATCTACAGCTACAAATGTTGCAGATCACTGTGTCTCCTACGCGCTCAGTGATCCTACAGAAGAATCTCTTCTTGCAAAATGTACCCACCCTCACGATCAGTGTTGCCAATCCTGTGAGCAGCTAAAGAGTGCTATTTCAGAAATGGAATCATTACTACTATGTACCAAAACGAGCACTGAAGATCAAGATGATCTACTGTACATATATCAACAAGCTGTCCAGGCCATTGACGCATGGAAAGCTCATTTATTGAGATCAGTGCAGCAAGACAAAGCGAGAACCGATGTTTTGGATAACATTGATAATACCTCCGTCCATATCACCCAAGACTGGGCAATGAAATTCCTGCCACAAAAATATCGCGAATCGCAAGCCGACTGGTTTGCCAAAAGAGGAATTTCGTGGCATATTAGTGTCATTGTCCGCAAACAAGATGGCAAACTACAACACCAAGCGATGGTTCACATTGTCAAAGATGCCAGTCAAGACAGTGATACAGTAGTATGGATCATCAAGCATATACTTACAACGCTAAAAAAGGAACACCCAGAAATATCAACAGCCTTCCTCCGTCAAGATAATGCCGGGTGTTATCATAGTGTCACTATGCTATCTGCATGCCGGCTGTTGTCACAGGAAACAGGTATACAAATCAAGAGGGTAGACTTTAGCGACCCACAAGGTGGCAAAGGCTCTTGTGACCGGAAAGCTGCCACCATCAAAGGGCATGTCCGTCGATACATCAACGAAGGCCATGATGTGCTTACAGCTGCCGACCTCAAAGAAGCAATACTTTCCTATGGTGGAGTACGAATTGCCATTGTAGATACGACAGTGAACAAAACGGTTTCCATACAAGGTAAATGGGAGGGTATAAGCAACTTAAACAACTTCAGCTATCATGACAATTCAGAAGGTGTCACTGTATGGAAAGCGTATGATATTGGGGAAGGAAAGAATATACTATGGTCTCAGCTGCCAGGTGAGTGAACATGCAACTATATAGTTAGTTACCTAAACGTTAAACTTGAAAATAAATATATTATGTTTTTGTTTTTCTTCTTTTAGTTCATATTCGTATATTGCCTAACACCTCAGCTGAAACAGAGGTTTCGCCTGGAGAATTCGTGGAAGCGTCTTCTCCAAGACTAAGCCAACAGACTGAGCGTCGTGAGTTACCTCGAGAGAAAAAGAAGGAAGGAGATGACGAAAGGACAGAGGAAGACAAAGACGAAGAAGAAAATGAAGACGAAGACAAAGAAGCCGAAGCCGAAGACGGAACTAAGAATTTCTCCAAGAACAACGGTCTATTTTCATGTCCTTGTCAGGGATGTGCATCTACTTTCCAGAAACACTCGAGTCTTGAATATCATATCCTTTACGGCAAGTGCAAACTTCTAGAAGAAAAGCATACCCTTCTTGACAAGGCAAATATACTTTATTTACAAAAGCTCTCAGAGGGGACTAGCGCACACCCATTACTCTCCAGTTCTACTGTTTCGACATCATGCGCTGTACATACATCTCAAGGGTGGGCATTGAAGCAGACGAAAAAGTCCGCGCGTTTCAATGATAACCAGAAAAGATATTTAGAAGAGAAATTCAGGCTCGGCCAGGAGACTGGGCATAAGGCAGATCCATCCCAGGTTGCACATGATCTACGTCACGCAAAGTACGACAATGGAGAACGCCGGTTTGGTGTCAGCGAGTTCTTAACTCCCCAACAGGTGCAATCATATTTCTCCAGGACTGCAGCGAAGCTGAGACAGACCGTGGCGGACAACGAAATCGACGTTCAGACTATAGATGATACAACAGCTTATTCTTTTGCTCGCAACCAAATAATTCAAGAGTGCCAACTAAGCCATCCAATTATATACGATACCTACAACCTATGTCAGCTGTGTACAACAAACAAACTGAAACGACTGAGTGTTGCACTTCTTCGTTGTATGTGTACATACTTCCACATGGAAGTAGACTACTCTCTTCCAGTCAAACGTAAGGCACCTTACATTGATTTGCTAAATGACTTGGTAAAGTCTTGCTCATGCAGTGAAAATATGTGAAACAAACAATTTCATCAGTAAGAGCTGGTAACGTTTGTCATTATACCTTGTCAGTCAGGAGCGTGAGAACTTCCAGGGAGACCATATAGAAAGTCGTTTTTTTTTCCAAACAGATTTCGTATGGACCTTTCCGTAGTTTCCCAGAATGCTTCATGATCCTGCGCGCGCAAGTGAGGTCAGGGGGGAAAATAGATCGAAAATATCAAGAGAGAATGAAGAAATTCAGTTTAAAACTTAGACTTTCAAATTAAAAGTGCGTAAGAAGAATTACAAAGATAGATGCAAATTCTCACGCAAAGAAAATAGTGTTTTCCTGTTCTTGATTAGATACAGTAGTCATATTTTCCTCAATACACGATCAAATCTAAATAATTTTCCCCCCTGACCTCGCTGGTCGCTTGCGCGCGCAAAATCATGAAGCATTCTGGGAAACTATGGAAAGGTCCATGTATTCACAAATCACGGTACACCGCAGCACGGTTACGGCACACGGCAATTAAAGTTCATTCAAAATCCTAAAATATCACGATTACGGCAGTAACGACACGGCACATCTATGCCGTATATACGGTCGCCGTTAGAGTTTATATTCCAGTAAATATCTAAATCAATATATACCGGGCTTCCTGTGTGTAACGCAATCACACTGATACATGTAGTAGCTATTGAAGGGCTGCGTGATATGATTTCCCTGGAAATTCTAATACAAAGCCAATCTCAGAGGTAAAATACATTATTATAGCGTTTTAGTGAAAGATAATTTCTATAGAAATTTATTTTGTACTGTGCTGATCTCGTAGCAACATTGAAGTGTAACAGCTTTGTGTTTATTCCGAATATTTACTGGTCACATTAGAACCACTAGAAAACATTTTACTCATCTAGAATTTGTAAAACTGTGATATTTGTATTGTTAGTTGTATCTCAAATAGCTCTACATTGCTTATTTTGTAAATCATAGCGAAGGGAATATATTTTTGATTTTCTCTTTTAGGGTACATGGGATTGTGTGTTGTCACGTAACGTAACTTTTTGACCTTTGGGTCACTTAAGTTTGGCATTGTGAAAATTCGTATTTTCAGTAGCCCAAAAATATTAAAAAGAGGAATCATTGCTTATTCCTCTCAATATAGTCATATTCCACCAGGGCATGTAACAATGTGCGATTTTAGTCCTTAAAGTTGAACAATATTTTGGTGGGTGAAAACTTACTAAAATTTTAAATTTTGTAAAAAATTGGATTAGAGAGAATTTAAAAATAATAACCCGTAGAAATATCGAGGAACATCTCATCTAATAGAAGTGCTATGTAGTTTATAGATTGATGTTGAAATGTATTTTTAATAGCGTATTTGTGCGGTGCGGTAAATCGATCTTGAAAACAGGCCCAGTACCTGGAAAACACAAAAACGCTCCGTTCTCCTAAAACAAAAATCGGATGACATTTTCTATATTTTTCCTATATATAGCTCACTTCTTAGGTCAATGTTTTGGTAGAGTTTTTAAGAAATCGAATATTTCTATTTTGCACACCTCTGGTTGATTTTCTCAGACTGGTGCTCTTAAGTAGCGAGAACAAGGTCCATTGTAACTCCGATATCACTAAAAATATTTGCGGAAAGGGAAATCGAATTATGTTGAAATATTGCCAAATAATAGCTTCAACTTTCTGCAAATCTGATAGTCCATCACGCGAATATTAAAAAAGTTATGGCCAAAGTTTTATTTCAGACGAATGCGTCTAGAATTTCGACGGAGCCACCTTAAGCTGCTGCTTTCCGTTTAAAGAATGGTTTAATCCTGAGGGACTTGGAACATCAGACGTGAGGTAGAGTCAATTTTCCTAAAAATCGCAATAATAAAAAAGGTTTTAAAAGGTTTTTACTGAACAAGATTCTATGTTTATTCAGCTTTTTAAAAATGTATACTTTTTAATACTTTAACGACCATTGGCGCGCTATTGCGGTTTCTGTGAAGAGCGGTCATAAAGGTCCCCTGATGCCTTAATTACCATAAATACCTGAGACCATACCAAATATCTCCACTGACAAAATCAATACAATCTTTATCTCAAACCAATTTTCTTGCCCCTTGTGTATTCGAGATATCAATATAGTTATATCGTGTAGTTCATAAAGCACTGTCTTATAGTACAATGACTTTTTGTGTCAGACTTTTCAAACTTAAAATATACATGTATGTATATGTACTCAATCTGCAGACAGTACTGTTTCGCTCTTTGTGAGCTCATCAGTGCAGAACAGAGGTTTCAGACTGAACCCTAGCTATGAAGCAAGCAAGCTTGCAACAAGGCAGTTTAAAAGGTTCACTGTACCATGCCAAAGTGCTCAAACTACAGAGTAGTGGGCCAGCATTAATGCAAACAGCAATGGTACAATCTGAAGAAGAGTGCTCAACAAAACCAAAGTTAAGGAGCTATAATACTCAATCTGCAAACAGTACTGTTTTGCTCTTTGTGCGCTCATCAGTGCAGAACAGAGGTTTCAGACTGAAGTTAAGGAGCTATAATACTGTATGTATACATATAGTGTATGTATATGTATGTGTGTTTCAAATGGACAAGGACTAACATGAAGTGGAATACTATAGAGCACATGTATTTCGCTTTGCATAATTAATATATTTTTATCACACAATTTCCCTGTGCTTCAGAGTAAGTTTGTTGACAAAATTATTTGTAGATATTCCATATTGTAAGGCAATTAAACAATGAATACTCATGGTTTATGAAATTTAGAGTGTCTTGAAATAGATATAATTGTCACTTAGCCTGGAGTTCTCTCTAATGCTTGACAGTAAATCCCATAAACCAGTTGCATTAAATGTTTAACCCATGCAACCTGATTTCTCATTAGACAAACAGATATATGAGCCTTTGTAGGTTGTTTTGGAAAGAGATGGACAAACACTATCTTTTGTATTCTATCAACTACTCATTTTATTGAATACTTATAATGATAAAATGAAAGAAATGACACCTAATCCGAGAATAAGGGAGATTTACAAATACAGCCCTTACAAAAACTATACTATCATTTGTGTTATTCTATTCTATTCTAACTTGTGGAAGCTGGATGGAGCAGGTACATGTAGGGTGGAATGCAAATTGAGTTTGTATGGTGCAAAAAATTCATGTCAGTACATAAATAAATGTAAGCTACATTTTGTAGATACATAGAATAGACCTCACCAGTACGGTACACACAAATGAAAGTACTTTGTGAGGGGAAAAGCCCCCAAAAATTAAGGATTGGTAAACACTTAGCATGCTACCATCAAGTTTTGGGTGCACACGGGAGGTTGCTAAGCGAGGCGTAGCCGAGTGCGACTCTAGCTTCTTGAGTGCTTAAGCAACCGATCAAGTGCACCCAAAACTCGATGGTAACACGCTAAGTGTTTACCAATTCTTTTATAACATAGCGAAATCGCAATAAGGCACGCATGGTATATTATTATTCATGAAAGGATTGCGTGACACTCGACTGGCGTGACAAATGATTCACTGTGCAAATTTGCATTTTTATTCATTCACTGGAATCACTGAACAAATGACTTACAATCACAAGTCTCCGTAAAAGCGGTCCACGCGATTTCGGTCGGTAAATAGATTTCCCTCAAACTTTTCTCAGAAAACTATCTTGGTTCATAAGTAAACGTAACGACTTTGGTTTTTGGAAATACGTCCGTCCGTCCGTCCGTCCTCTCTAGAGTAATTCTGGTTTTGCTATTTTGTATATATTTTGCTTTTTACTATTTTGTATTTTGTAAAAGGGCAACCGTTTTGAAAACAGGTGTATATATATTGTTGTATTATGATAAAAACAGTGACCATAGCGATCGATAGTTTTTCTGGCCACAAAATATCAAGTAGCATGGAAGTCAGACGGAAACGATGTCATGTACACGGACTGATGATATACAGTCATTCCCAAAAAGGTTGTCCAGATGAAAAGACTACAATGTTAAGAGTACCTGTCAGCAAAAATCAGACATATTCGTAAATATGTGGCACAAGCTGAAAAATCGATTTCGCTCATATTTTAGACTTAGGTAGGCCTTAATGTAAAACAAACCACTGTATAGTTTGTTTGGCGAAATATGGCTTTGTTTTCGAGAAAAATGACAAAAATAGTTTTCGCCTCAATTTGACCCTTTGCCGGCCGATAAATTATGTCAACTTTAAGAGCGTCTCACGTCAAAACTATATAATCTAGCGAACTAATGGAACTACCTGTGACTGAGTGATATCTTAACTTTTACTTGATGGAGTTTTGGCGATTTTTATGGAAGATTTCGTATTTTTCTAAATTTATTTCCGAAGTATATATTTTACTACAATAAAAATAGGGTAAAAACAAAAAATATTTTTTCCATGTGCTACGCAAAATTATCGTCCCAAAACAAGGTATTGTAAAGTTGAAATGATGTGCTGTTAGGAACCTTTAGAATTTGTTTGGGTAAATTCTTTTGCGTGATGTTTCAGAGCTTCAAAATTTCGAGAAATTCACCAAAATGACCGATCGGCGAGATCAAGCGATTTGCATATTGTATGCACTTGATTTAAGAGCGTCTCACGTCAAAACTATATAATCTAGCGAACTAATGGAACTACCTGTGACTGAGTGATATCTTAACTTTTACTTGATGGAGTTTTGGCGATTTTTATGGAAGATTTCGTATTTTTCTAAATTTATTTCCGAAGTATATATTTTACTACAATAAACATTTTTTTTTTTTCCATGTGCTACGCAAAATTATCGTCCCAAAACAAGGTATTGTAAAGTTGAAATGATGTGCAGTTAGGATCCTTTAGAATTTGTTTGGGTAAATTCTTTTGCGTGATGTTTCAGAACTTCAAAGTTTCGAGAAATTCACCAAAATGACCGATCGGCGAGATCAAGCGATATGCATATTGTACACTTGATTTGCATATTGTACAATGTATTTACACCCAAAAATTTACAACGACGTTCAGATACATTCCATTAGCTATTTCTACTTTTAATAAAGACATCCTAACTTTGAAAAGGTCTTATCTTTTGGTATACCATCATTTTCTAGCACTCATTTAATTGGGTAATATAGGCGAACAATGCAAATGAGTTTGTTTGTCTGAATTTGTATCTTTCTCTAAAACTCTTATAGTTAGTGTCCATTGATAAAGATGAAAAAGAGTTCTTATTATATATTTCGAGGTCGGGAATCAAATTCGGACAATCAGGTAGTGAATTTAAAAATAAAACGACCAAACAACCCGGCTCGCAACCAAACCAGACAATGAAATTGACTAATTAGAAACATTTGTTCCTAGAATCACTTGTGTCATTGATAACTTTGCGAGTTTATGTCTAGTTAGTCTAAAAAATATGGAAGACGTCTGTTGTTCGTTCAGATCGTTGGTTGAAGATAGCTGTGGGCATGATCGGAAAGACAAAAAAGACAGCAAAGACACTTGTATAGTTCCTCTTTCATCGTGCAACAAGGAAATAGCAGCACATAAGAAGTTGTTTACCTGTTCAGGTCCCGAAAATGAAGTCGAGTTAATTCTGTGTCGCGCTGGGATATTTTCAAATCCTGTAAACATAGATACTTGGTCAATTTGTCCACACCATCGCTCAAAGCTAGGACTAGGTTGGACCAGAGGGTCAAATACAAGATGCAGGGTTCCAGTGTCGATCTCTAATCATGGACAATCCAAAACGAAATGGCCCAAGTACGAGAGAGGCATTGGAAAAAACGATTCTCAAATGATACTATCAAAAACCGGAATTTTTGTCCAGATTGGATCAGGTAAGTCCAAGTCAGTTATGCAATTTTGTTTATAACTAGAACGTATGCTATTAGCTTTTGTCACGTACTTATTATGCAAATTCGGCTTATACAATTCCCCTTGCTGGAATTCTTAGTGCCAGTCCCATGTCAGTATATTCCAACTGTCGCAAGTGCAGGAAAGACGCAGTAAGCATAAAAGGTCTTTCCAAAAATTCCAAATCTATTTCGTCTTTCAGCATTGTTCAGTATTGACATTTTACGATATTGTTCAGCGATAACATATTTAAATTTACAATTGAAATTTCTCATAATAATTAATAGTGGTATTGCAAATATGTGTATTTTCTTTACCATACATGCAGGTATCTGTACTAACTGCAGAAAAAAGTTAAAAGAGATGGACACCAAGAACGTAGTCACAGAGATGGATGAAGCAACACAACAGATGTGTAATTTGAGTATGGTAAGATATTTGTGATGTTGGAAATGGGAAATTACATTTATTCAGAACGGGAATTGAAATGAGATTCATTTGAAATGAATTGGAAATAATATTTTTTTGAAATGAATGAGAAATTAGATTTATTTGAAATGGATGGGAAATGACAGTCATTTGAAATGGGAAATGATATTTATTTGGAATGGGAAATGAGATTTATTTGAAATTAATGGGAAATGAGATTTATTTGAAATGGATGCAAAATGATAGTCATATGAAATGGGAAATGAGATTATTTGAAATGAATGGGAAATGAGTCATTTGAAATGGGAAATACGATTTATTTGAAATGAATTGGAAATAAGATTTATTTGAAATGGGAAATTATATTTATTTGAAATCGATGGGAAATGAGATTCATTTGAAATGGGAAATGATATTTATTTGGAAGGGAAAATGAGATTAATTTGAAATAGATGGGAAATGAGATTCATGTGAAATGGGAAATGAGATTCATTTGAAATGGATGGGAAATTAGATTTATTTGAAATGGGAAATGAGATTCATTTGTAATGGGAAATGTGATTCATTTGAAATGGGAAATCAGATTCATTTGAAATGGGAAATGAGATTCATTTGAAATGGGAAATGAGATTTATTTAGAACGGGAAATGAGATTCACTGAAATGGATGAGAATCAACTTTTTCATGCAAATGTTAAACCGCCTCTGTCAATAAACATATTTTTTTAAATGTAAATTTGGCTATCATTTCATTTTAGGAAGAAGAGGAAGTGACATTTAAGCCAGCGTCGTTGCCCAGCCCATCACACTCTACCTTCTCTACGTTGTCAGATACGCCAATGAGCTTGTGTGAGACATTCGAAGTCTCTTCGACTACTCTCACTGAAGACAAATCATTTGCCATTGATTTCACACCTAAAGAAAAGCTAAACGCATTTCTTGCATCGCGTGATACCAGCCCTATCCGACGCACGCTTTCCACTCCATGGGATGAAGCTTCTGGACGTACTAAACGATATTATGCACGCAAAGCAAGACAGGTGGTGACAGTTTGCTTGGAGGAAATCGCTCCTGAACAGTCTGATATGCTTCTCGATACCGTGAACAAGCCAACATTTGAAGAAGCAAGTTTAGATATCTCCTTCATAGACGCGCTTCGCGAGTGTTACTATAATGCAAGCCACTGGAGCATTAGACGGCAAATACTATCAATCATGGCAGACAAAGTTAGTTATAAAGTTTTGTTAAAGTGGATCCCTGACCTGACACGCTATCGTTTCAATATTGCGAGACATTACATTTTACTGCATGGCAGAGGTGTTGCTACTACTCCAAGTAAAAACACTCGAATGTATGTAAGCAAAGAAAAAATAGAACACTTTCTTACATTTATCACAAGTAGTCACATTGTTCAAGATCTGCCTTTTGGAGAGAAAATACTAAAGCTGTCATCCGGGGAGCAGTTGAGAATTCCCAAAATTGTATGCACTCTCATACCCGAGCATATAATTCTTCAATACCAAGGCTACTGCAGAGATACTGGATTTGGTCCAGCGAGTCGAAGTACACTCTCAAGAATCCTCAGAGTCTGTTCTGCATCAACGCGAAAATCTCTACATGGTCTAGATTATTTTGCAGCGACTGGTGCCGAAGCCTTTGATGAACTAGAGCTTATTGTTGAAACAATTGGGGATGAATATGGAAAGGGGCTCACATGGGCGAGGGAGACAACCGAAAAGCTGAAGCAAGCCAAGCGTTATCTTAAAGGTGATTATAAGGTAAATAGGTCTAAAATGCTCCTGGAAACCGTAAGCCTTTTTTCAATATTAAAATATGCGATCTAACGATGTATCTGTGATCTAACGATGTATCAAGGCCAGTGAAAATAGATTCGTCAAGCAACTATATAGCGCACGACTTACTAAAAACTGGTCTTAATATTCGTTATATCAGGGTTTCACTATGATTACTGTAATACGCAATAAAGTTATTTGCGCATGCACTATTTTAGATGTACCTTTCGCAATCTGCACAATAGTCTTCATTAGACTCTATGGGGCAAAGTATCGCGGGTGCACAGGAACCCCAACGGCTGGAATGAGGCATAGTTCGTATACCAGAGCGCCAGATTGTTTTAACATGAATGATTATTCATTCCCTGAAATCTGTCGCTAAAATGCGTTTGAAGAAAGCAAATGCAGATATACGGCCTGGCGACATACATGCAGTCATATGGTGGTACCGCTCTGAATGATGTGGATAAACAAATACTTGCTATGTCTTTTTAGGTGCATGTCTCGGCGAACAATTCAATGGTTGCCGATCATTGTAGAATGTATGCCCTTAGTTACTCAAATGATCCCGACTACAAAGAAGCATGCAGTCATGAGCATAATATGCACTGCGACCGATGTGATTTACTACATCTGGTTCTTGATGAGATTCTTTCAAGTAAGGGTTAGAGAATAACGCGAGTGCTTTATGGGATTTAGAGCTCCGAGCAGGAGATAGAAGGCCACGAGGCGCGTAGCGCCGAGTGGCCCTTCTATCAATGCGAGGCGCTCTAAATTCCATAAAGCACGAGTGTTTATTCTCTAACCGTTTTAGAATATAGTCATACTCACGAGAGTATTCTTTGGCTGCATGTCAGTTGCTTTCCCAAAGGAATACTGATTTCAAACGCAAATACGCTTATGCAAAGCTGTTCAGTTGTGTGTGACTTCAGTGGAGTGAAGCATGATGAATATCCGAAGCATGAGGCTTTTAAATACGAAGCTTGCAACGCTAGAAATCATCGGTATTTGTTGTGGAAATGAAGATCAGAAATCTCAAAGTTTCTTCAAACCAGTTAGAACGGACGAAATTGAAAAATGAGAGAAATAATGGACACCAAAGAAAACTCAAGCACGATGTGGACATTTAATATATTGAAAGATTGGGCTAACTATAACGCAATAATCATACGGAGAACTTGGATGACTGATGAATATCTGTACATCTACACTTCTTGTAGAACATGGAGAAACTCGTTTGTGATTTCATTTTGAACAGTAAGTGACTCGCTACGTTTCTTTAGTGTTTAACATAGCCCGGGTTATGATCTGTATTTCTCATGTATCTGTATTCATGTATAAATCTAATAACTGTCGAGATTAAACTAAGATTACATTATAATATTTTTTGTATATAGTTTAGTACACGTTATATATTAGAGTGCAAATATTATATCCGTGAAATAAGCGCCAATTACAACAATGATAAAACATTTGTGCTATTTATTAGTACTATTTAGTTAGTTAACTATTTCATGAATATAATATTTGCACTCTAGTATTCTCTAACTTAGTCATTAGTATTCCCTATATAGAGAATACTAATAAGGCTTTGTAACAAAAGAAAACAAAGAGCTTTATTAGTATTCTCTATATAGAGAATACTAATGAGTCCATTGTTAAAGCCATATTATAGTTACTTTATGAGATATAGAGCGCACAAATGCTGGGCGCTGATTGGTCGAGTGAGTATGACTATATTCTAACTATGGATAGTGTACAGTGCTCGAACGAAGAAAAAGAAGAAATGGAATATGTCATCAGCCATTCCGTGAAAGACATAGAAGCCTGGAAAGCTCATCTCCTTCGATCAATCAACCAGGATGTAGCGCAAAAAGAAGTCTTAAAGAATCTAGATAATGTCTCTGTGGTTTTGGTTTCTGATTGGGCGATGAAATTTCTACCGCAAAAATTCCGTGAAAGCCAGCGAGACTGGTTTGGAAAGCGCGGCTTATCATGGCACCTCACTGTAGCTTTAAGAAAAAATGCCGAACAAGAACTGCAAACGCTCACATTTGTACATATCTTTGAGAACTGTAATCAGGACAGTCCAACGGTCTTGGCTATCTTTGATGATGTTCTACACCAACTGAAGGATACTTTTCCAGATGTAAAGTATATATACATGAAACAAGACAATGCAGGTTGTTACCATTGTGCTTCAACAATGCTCGCTATCAACCAAATTGCTACTAAGAATGGGGTCAATCTTTCACGAATCGACTTTTCGGATCCACAGGGAGGGAAGGCAGCGTGCGATCGTAAAGCAGCTACCATCAAAAACCACATAAAGAGGTATTTGCACTCGGGCCATGACATTGACACAGCAGAACACATGAAGAGGGCAATTGAATCAAATGGAGGAATAGCTGGAGTGAGAGTGACTTTGAGCGGTCCACAGTCTACGTCAAGTTTCAAGTCTGTTAAATGGGATGGTGTCAGTTACATCAACAACATTCAATACAGTGAAACTGGTGGAATAATCTGGAGAGCATACGATGTTGGCCCTGGAAAGTCCTTCCTTTGGAGTGACATTAGTCTGCCAGACAACATACCTAAACTCCAGATAAAAGCAAGTCCTCAAAATCAAGATATTTCGTTTGTTTCAGTAAAAGCTAGAAAACTTCCCAAGGGAAAGAGCAGACAATGTGATAGTGATTATGATGAAGAGAGAGAAGAGGAAGAAGAGGAAGAAGAGGAAGAAGAGGAAGAAGAGGAAGAAGAGGAAGAAGAGGAAGAAGAGGAAGAAGAGGAAGAAGAGGAACAGCAGGAAGACGCACAGGAAGGAGAAGATGTTGAGAGGGATGATAATGAAAGTGCCAGTGGAAATGCGGAAAAGTTGTTTTTCTGTCCAGAGGAGGGATGCGTCAAATCGTTTAAACGATATTCGTCGTTCGAAAAACATCTTGACTGTGGTAATCATAAGTATTCGCTTGAAAACCAAACGCTTTATGATAAGGCAATGATACTTTACGCTACAAAACTTGAACTTGGACTGAGTGAGCATCCCGAGATTCCTGAAGTTTCGTGTCAGTCTGGTGAACATTCAAAAGATCCATTGCCGATGGGCTGGGCATTAAAGTCCTCAGGGAAGAGAGTAAGATTTACTGAGACACAGAAAGCTTATCTCTCTGAGGTTTTTAAGGTTGGAGAAGAAACAGGGCAGAAAGCAGACCCAGTTACAGTATCAAGATTAATGAGAAAGGCCAAAGCTTTAGATGGTTCCCGCATATTTAAAAAATATGAATTTTTGTCACCTCAACAAATTTCAGGATTTTTTTCTCGCTTAGCAAGAGGAAAAACTCTTTCGTCACACGCCGACGACGACGGAAAGGAAACTAATCATGAAGATCAATTGGATACCGGTGAACAATTCATCCAAGAACTAACAGAAGAAATCATGAATACAGTTGCTCTTCAACATCCCATCACCTATGAAATGTACAATATTTGTGAAATCTCTCAAAAATCTAAACTTTCTCAGTTTTCAATCCAAATGTTGAAAGCCATTTGTTCATCGCTGGAACTGGAGACATGTAACGTTAAAGTCAAGCGCAAGTTTCCATACATAGAGCTTTTAACCCAACTTGTTAACAAATGCACCTGTACAAGCAGCTCTTGAATAGTGCAAGTCAGTGACGTAAGTAAATTTTTCCATAATACTTAGTACCTACGGAACGCAGTATAATTAAGCAGCATTAATTAACGTCAGATTATGTGTGTAAGCCCGGTTTAGTAAAGAATGTATGTATGCATGCATGTACTGCTAAAACAATGGACAATAAGGCATAGATTTTTAACTGATATTTCTCCAGCTCACTTTTTCGGCGATTTGGGGATCATTTTTGCCGCGGGGATCATTTTTGCGGCGGTACAGATCTCCATTTCATAAATGTGCACTATAGCTACACTTGTACACGCACGGGTGATGCTACGTAGCATGCAGGTGATGTCATATATTCATTAAAATATATTATGAATAGCACATAAAACAATAGATAGAACGACAATAGAATACAATAAATTATATGAATATATTAATTACATCAAGTGCTATTTAGTTTTTCCCGTACACGCACATCTGAAGGTCTTTTATTGTGTCCAGTCTTTTAATAAAACTCGCACGTGCATAATAATTGTCGATTTCATAGTGAGCAAACCTTTTGTCCATTGATTCTAATTAGTACTAGGTGATCATAAAATGAAGAGAATAATTATATACCAACATATTCTGGCTTTAGCCAGTACAAAATGCTTAACATTTTTCCTATATGGTTTCTTGGAACTTTTCAATTGTTTTTATAGCATATTTTCTTGTTGAAAGGTTAATAATAAACCGTGTATGCAAATCAAGTGTACAATATGCAAATCGCTTGATCTCGCCGACAGGTAATTTTGGTGAATTTATCGAAACTTTGAAGCTCTGAAACATCACGCAAAAGAATTTACCCAAACAAATTCTAAAGGATCCTAACAGCACATTATTTCAACTTTACAATACCTTGTTTTGGGACGATAATTTTGCGTAGCACATGGAAAAATTAGTTTTTTGTTTTTACCCTACTTTTATTGTAGTAAAATATATACTTCGGAAATAAATTTAGAAAAATACGAAATCTTCCATAAAAATCGCCAAAACTCCACCAAGTAAAAGTTAAGATATCACTCAGTTCCAGGTCGTTCCATTAGTTCGCTAGATTATATAGTTTTGACGTGAGACGCTCTTAAATCAAGTGTATACAATATGCAAATCGCTTGATCTCGCCGATCGGTCATTTTGGTGAATTTCTCGAAACTTTGAAGTTCTGAAACATCACGCAAAAGAATTTACCCAAACAAATTCTAAAGGATCCTAACTGCACATCATTTCAACTTTACAATACCTTGTTTTGGGACGATAATTTTGCGTAGCACATGGATTTTTTTTGTTTTTGTTTTTACCCTATTTTTATTGTAGTAAAATATATACTTCGGAAATAAATTTAGAAAAATACGAAATCTTCCATAAAAATCGCCAAAACTCCATCAAGTAAAAGTTAAGATATCACTCAGTCACAGGTAGTTCCATTAGTTCGCTAGATTATATAGTTTTGACGTGAGATGCTCTTAAAGTTGACATAATTTATCGGCCGGCAAAGGGTCAAATTGAGGCGAAAACTATTTTTGTCATTTTTCTCGAAAACAAAGCCATATTTCGCCAAACAAACTATACAGTGGTTTGTTTTACATTAAGGCCTACCTAAGTCTAAAATATGAGCGAAATCGATTTTTCGGCTTGTGCCACCAGATGTCTGATTTTTGCTGACAGGTACTCTTAAACGTGCATCTTTTACATTAACCTTCGTATTTTCAACAATTTCACATCAATCGGGATGAAAGTTTCGGAGGTTACTTACTACATGTAGTGTTTTGTGAAGAAGTTTATTTACGAATGGCTCTATATAATTCATTTGGGAAATTATGAACAATATATATAGAAATAACTTCTTCATTCAACTTTTTTGTTTGGAAATATTTTGTATTTACACTTTGCATATTGAAAGAACTAAGTAGCTCCCCAAATCGTATCGTTTTAGATTTTTGATTTTTTGAAGATAAGTATTAGAAATGTTAATCAAAAATATTGGTAGATTGCTGTTACGTCAAAATGACGTCACCAATATTTTTAAATATCCCTAATAAAGATCGTGGACCAAAATTTTCAGCTTCATCCATTACAAACATCTATTATTAACCATAGATGACCACGAGAACGTCCTTTCATCGATTTTCATTGCTCCGTAAAGCTTTAATGCTATTTAGGTGACGTCATTTCTATGACGTCATCATAAAATGAATATCCTATAACTCAGCCATAAATTATCGCATGGAGGTAAAAGTTGTACCAAATTTTAGAGAATGTTATTCTCTTTCGAAATATCTCCTTTTCAGAACGTTTTACAGTGATCTCGATTTTCCCGAGAAATGTAACAATTCGTGATGACGTCAGAATTACGTCAGTGGTAACTTTTAGCATGCCAAAATAAAACACACATGTACTAAGCAACTTCCGTGTGAAATTGTTGAAAATACGAAGGGTAATGTAAAAGAGGTACGTTTAACATTGCCGATTTTGGGGTCATTTGTGCCCGACATGGCATATTAACCCGGGGGAGGGTACTCCCTTTGTCTAAGTGGTATAGGTGATCTTCTGTTCTTTCGTGTTTATTCAATAAAGAAAATAAATAACAATTGACCCTAAAATTTGTACACAGCTTCAATACTGCAGATTATTATTATTACGGCAGTTTATTATTATTATTAAAAGGTACGTAGTGATGTTACGTAACTGATCGGCTCGATTTCCAGCCGTTTTAGGGGGGAAATTCAAAAATGGGACATACTGAAGCACGGCATGATGTTTCGTCTACAGTCGAACCTATGCGCTATTAAGCACCCTCTATTACTGGCAGCAAGGTATAACACCACATTTTTAGTAGTATTTCAGTTTTAAGCATTTATTTTCTTTTCCCACAAAAAAAAACATCGAACATCTTATCGGCTTCAGATATATGGTCACGAATCGTCACGAATTGTTATCAACTTGTCGATTTCAATGTGGCTTTTAAAACCAAGATTGATCGTTATATTGATATGGTCCGAATAACTTCAATAATTAGATATTACATGTTTTTCTTTTTAAGTTGAAAACGTTGATACTTAGTATGTAAACAGAAAGAAAGTTCTCATAAAATTGATGGTCTGTGAAAACAACACCGTTTAAAGTATTATATAATGCGTATATACTAGTAAAAGAGTGAAATCTAAGAAAATAACAACGTTCCTATTAAAATAAACTTAATTCATTCGTTCATCTAATTTGCATAACTGGTGTGCCATTTTGGTAAAAGCACCAAAAGTTCGAAGCTACTATGGAAAAGGTAGATAAAAAGTGCAAGGTATTTTTATGCTTCCACGCTCCTTAGCCTTTGTTGAACTGAGCCCAATGAATATTTAGAGTGTTCCGGTCTGGACTTGAGAAATATCGGTCACTGAAGACGGGGTACTTTGGCGTGTATTCAAAAAGTCATAAAACGGGTGCCAATAATTATTTTTCTCGAATGTTTCTGTCTCATTGGCAATCAGAAAACTCTCTGTTTTATTCAATAAGACCACTGAATTCAGGAAAAATAAGGATTTGTTCTGGTGTGTAGTGGTTTCCCGAGTGGCAGGCTCATCAACTTGTGCAATTTTCGATACTCGTCATGCGTAAATTTAGCACTTTTCAAGCTGTGGGAGTTGTGAGCTGTAAAAAAATCATTTTGCAAAAACCAAAGTCGTTACGTTTACTTATGAACCAAGATAGTTTTCTGAGAAAAGTTTGAGGGAAATCTATTTACCGACCGAAATCGCGTGGACCGCTTTTACGGAGACTGGCACTTAATATTCAGTGGTATTTTTTCGTTTCACTGCTTTCAAGACAATGAAAAGAACATTTAGAATAGAAAAACAAACTCTAGCAATAGAGAATGTGAGTATTTTCACAACATAATATTAGAAAAAAGAACGAAAAAGTTATAGTTAAAAACGTGGACTCCACAACGTTCAAGAAGTTCAAGAATGACTGTCAGGGTAATTCACAATTTGGACGTTTTGGATAGTACATCCACCACACATCGGGGCAATATTTTGCCATGGATTGGTTTTCAGCAACACCTGGCTGTGATCATTCACGACGGAGGAACTGCTGCTGGACAAAGCACCTGACAATACTTCGCTGCAGTTGTGAAGCTGACTCACCGAGTTTCTTGTGTTGTAGTGAACGAGTGACTGCTCATTTCTATGGACAGAAATATACATTATGTGGCGATTGGGGATGCCGGCATTGGACCATAGCGTTATTGCAGTTGCTCTGACACAGTGGTTGGTATAGCTTCTCGATAAACATGCTTCTTTACTTATGGTTTTCATCATATTTGCCGAAGTGTTGACACCAAGTGGTTTCGCTTCGTACCAATACTCGTCTTCTGGTTTCCATATTCATCTCAGGTATTGACATTGGACAGATAAAGGCTCAATGCTTTGTAGCCGTCGCTCCTCAGATCTGTTTCGTATATTCTCCCTTGTTTTTCTGTGCTTGCTGTGTCATTTATACCACCACGGTGATTTTTGGAGACTTCGTGGTGTGTCATGGTGATGAATTTACGGCCTGCAGCATCTGTCTCAAACTTGAAGCTTGTTGTAGTCGCTTGTTGTAGTCAAGGAACGCTGACCTTCTCGACCTCTTCGACAGAAGAATAGAACTACATGAAACCAAACATTTATGAGTAATGACAGTGGATTTGTCAGGTTGAACACACTGGTTGTTTTCAGCTTATGCATGTCTTCCTCCTCGATGTATGGTTTGTGGACGGTGTTTTCCTTGGAGCCTCTCTTTAGACTAGCTATTCATAATACTCGTAATGATATGCACGGTGGAATTTCAACTATAAACATCAAATAATGGATGTTAACACACATTTAGTCCAGTCATTCTATGAAAAAATAGGGGTCAACCGACCACTAATTGCAACAGAAGGTATGTCAACGGTTTTGGGTCCAGAAATACTTCATGTATAACATATCAAAAGTCCTACAAAATCCTAATAATAATAATAATAATAATAATAATTTAATTCTTGAAAAAGCGTATTACATATAAATCTCAATGCTCTTTACAAGTGAGTAAGAAAATATAGAAAATAAAAATATAATATAGAAAATATATATAGAAGAATATAGACAAATATAGAAAATTATCGGGACTCGTCAAAGGAGTGAGGTGACTAGTATAAATTATGTAAGTGGTTCGTTCTGTTCAAACAAAAAAGTATTGAGTCTCTGTTTAAATGATTGGGTAGATGGTGCGTTTCTCACGACCAATGGGAGATCATTCCAGAGTAGTGGTGCACACGACGAGAAAGCACGACCACCATAGTTTTTCGTTCTAAATGTAGGTCTTGACAGCCGCAAGTTGTCATTGGCATTTGAACGAAGAATCCTTGTTGGTTTATGAAGACTGAGTAAGTCTGTCAAGTATTTTGGAGCCAAACCATTTAAGATCTTATCCTAATAGGGATAAACGCACAAAATCGGGTTTGTTTATGAAGAGTTCGCCAGTAATTTTTCACGGCATCAAAACGAGGCTCTGCTAAGTACCTCTTGAAGTTTGAAGGTATTTCGAGTTGAGTAAGTAGAAAAAACTGGCTATTTACATTAATTGATAAAAACAGTAATATGCAACCATGTAATAATACAAATCCGTGTAATTATCTAGTACTTTTATGTCTTCATTCTTGGAGGTTAAGTATAATGACTTATGCCGCTTTGTCTGAGCTCGGTTTTCTGGGTAAAAGTCATGACAACAAGCTGTATTGGAGTAAAATGGCTATGAGACAACGCCCATAGCCGCTTTTATTATATAATTTCAATTAAAATGCAACTAATTGATATTTGGATATAAAATAAGTTTTGGCCCAGAAAAGGTGTGGGCAAGATAACGCCAAAATCATCACGAAAGAAGAGAAGGATGATGCCCCACCCCAGGCAAAGCAGCATAATCTAAACGGGTATAAACTAAACATTGGTATGAGAAAACAGCTGCCCTTGCTAGCTGTTGACATCATAAATGCGATGATTAAAATGAATTGGAATATATAGCAATGATTAACATATAAACAGCTGCCCTTGCTAGCTGTTGACATCATAAATGCGATGATTAAAATGAATTGGAATACATAGCAATGATTAACATATAAACAGCTGCCCTTGCTAGCTGTTGACATCATAAATGCGATGATTAAAATGAATTGGAATATATAGCAATGATTAACATATAAACAGCTGCCCTTGCTAGCTGTTGACACAATACTCGTAATAACTGCGATTATGTCAAGCCCAAATTGAATATGTAGAAGGCTATAACAGAGACAGCTGCCCTTGCTAGCTGTTAATTAAAATACTAATAAAAGACGTCTAATCATCAAATCACAAATGGTAAGACCAACCACCGCCCTTGCTAGTGTTGGGATTCCTTAATGATGTTTACGTTTCCTTAATTATGTCGCTTCAAAGTAATTGCTACAGTATATTCCACCTGCATATATATATATGAACTCCCTGCAAGTTCATATATTAAATGACAATCAAGATACACAGGGAATACGTATATATTTTAAAAAGGCATTCGACTTCCAACGGCCCAAAATACGAATCTGACCATCAGATATCCCTCGATCTGCAGCATGGGAAGCAGCACCTATTCGAAAGCTGTGACCTTTATATCGTGTGGGATCTAGACCACATAGCTTAATAGCTATCGAGAGTTGGTTCGTGAAAAAAGCTCGCGATACAGGCGCCTTGTCGATAGATAGAAAAATGGGACCCGATTGGTACCCCCTGAGCGCAAGGTAATCAAGCATAATTTGAACTGGACAAAAAGACTGTTGGCGGTAGATAACTAAGGAAAAGGAGCGTTGGTTATAATTATGTTTATAGTCTCGAAATGTGATTTTAAGGGCGACCACCGTTGTGCTTCGATCGAAAAGTTGTGTGACTTGTGATAGCTAAAGCGTTGGGCTCGAGGATATACCAGTGGTAGTAGTGATTTCCCCGACTCTTAGAAATGCAGAGAAAGCGAGGGAACACATCGCTTTAAAAAGACATACTTGATACTGAGAGCCGGTTAATCGTGAAGATGACTCCAAAAGCCGGTGAAGAATGGGTAGAGCAATTGGAAGCCGACTGTCCAAGCGAAAACCTAGCTTACTGTAGCCTTTCAACATTTGGATTATGTAAAATACTTTAGTTGGGTCTGGGAAACCTCGTAGCTTATGAAAATAACCGATCGCCGAGGTGTATGTGTTAACGGTAGATGGAGCATAATTAAGATTATACATGTAAGCGATAAAAAGTGCCAAAGTGGGAGGAGCAATGGGCAGATTAACTATCCCACAACTCAATACTGTAGTATGGAATATGGTAAAGAGCTTCCAGGCGCGCCTGTAGGTAGGAAGGGACGAAGGCTGGAGGCCTGATTGCATTAAATTTGAAACTATGGCTGCCAAGTCAAAGGCTGCAGATGTAGAGGAATCTGTGTTGGTTGCCGATTCATGTGTACTGGTGCCAGTTGTTGGAAGGTCTGTACCTGTAATCGGGACAGAGAATCGGCTAAAGTATTATGAATGCCAGGAATGTGTTTGGCTTTGAAAAGTATATTGTTGTTTAAGCAAACAAGGACCATTTTACGAACAAAAACATCAAAGAATTATCTCGACACGAGCGTTTGTTTATCACATAGACAAGCGTTTCGTTGTCAGTGAAAAATAGAATACAACGATTTTGCATACGGTGTCCCCATAAGCATAACTCAGCACAATAGGGGTAAAACTCCAAAATTGCAATGTTTTTATATTCCCATTCCTTTGGCCATTTCCCATAGCACCATTCGCTGCCGAAAATGGCGCCAAAACCCAACGCGCCGGATGCATCGGTGTATAGATTCAATTTATGAGAAGAATACCAGTGATCATCGAGGAAGAAGGAGTGACCGTTAAAAGTAGAAAGTAATGAAAGCCAAACCTTGAAGTCTTCCTTGACGTCACGAGAAATTCGGATAAAATGTTGGGGTGCTCGAATTCCTATCGTTCAGTTTATTAACCGACGCAGAAAGGCTCTACCCGGGACCACCACGGAGCAGGCGAAATTTAGCAGGCCTGTTAGTGATTGGATTTCTCGTAGTGAAGCCTTTTTCCGTTGGAGAAACGTAGAAATGAGTTGGATGCACCGATCCAATTTGTCACGTGGTAAGCGGGCTTCCGATTTAACTGAGTCAAGCTCAATACCGGCAAATGAAAGTGTGGTAGAAGGACCAACTGTTTTCTCCGGTGCCATGGGAATGCCGAGGTAATTACATAAATTCAAAAATAACTCCAAACGCTGTTGACATAATAATCGAGTTGCAGCGATAATTAGAAAATCATCTAATAGATGTAAAATATGTGAAATGTGAAGTTTGTTCCGTGCAATCCATTCAACAGCTGTACTAAACGTCTCGAATGTTTTACAGGAACTGGAACAGCCCATGGGCATGCATCGGTCGTAAAAATACGAGCCATTCCATTTAATACCTAAAAGATTATAATCGCACGGTCGAATAGGAATGATGCGGAATGCGTTTTTGATATCGGTCTTTGCAAGGTAACAGCCACGACCAGCACATTTAAAAGTGGATGCCAGTAAGGATCGAGACTAATTCTTCAACTCAAAAAATTCGAATTTAATTTTATTTCGCCATATCATTCCTTTCGATGACCTATTTTAGGGAAAAATACTAAAAAGTTCCAGCGATTTTTATTTTAGGAGAAATTTCCAGTTTTTAAAAACCCGTCTGTCTACTTAATTTTTTTGGCTAAATTATAAGCCAACTTTGAACAGTCAGTGTGTGTTCACCTCTAGAACTACAACAATGACATTAAGTACACTTAATAAACGTTTCTTGTTCTTTTCTACTGTGTAATTTATTTTTCTGTAACTTCTGTAGTTATTTTTCAAATTTGGTTTTAAAAAGGTATACTGAGCGCCATGAACGGAACGTTGAAATATAGGCAATGTTTGAAGTACGAAAAAGGAATCTGGTACATAAATTTTTGATGAAAACGCCATGCCCCAGGAAAGCTTCACGTTTGCTTTATCAGTTTAGAAAGTTTCAAACTTGGGAATTCAATGTAGCATTTTTGAGAAATAAAACTATTATGCTTGGGACTGCCAAAATTAGCATAATTTTCGTCCTGTGGCGGACATTTTTGTCATCCAAGCACAAAACCTAACGCCAAAACACGGCTATCTTGCATTTTTAGTTGATTGCTGCTGATGGAAAACAATGTTCGAGTCAATAGGAATGATTTTCAACAATGTTTGTGTTTCGATAGTCGTAAATAACTCTCGCAAAAGTTAAAATTAGCATAGATGGTCGATCAGATAACAGCAAAATACGAATTTTGTTTAAACAACGTTTATACGAAATTCCACCCATTCAAGCAAGTATGAATTCTGTTTAGTATTATATTTTATGATTAAAACTATTATTTCATGCCGCAAAAATTTAATTCGAAGGGCAGTAGCGTGACTTGCAGCAGCTACATTGCGTTACATAATTGGCTTGTCAACAAAGTGGAGCATCGTGTCAAAATATCCGAACTCTTCATGATAAAAGCGCCAGTTTGAACTAGAAATCAGTGCAATTGTTTGTAAATCTTATTTGGAGCAAACTCTAAGCATTTTAGAGTGAAGAACCACAATTTTCGGAAACGGTGTTTATATTTGATCAATGAATATGCTAATTGTCACTATTTTAGGAGCTTATGTGGCTGAAATAGCTCAAATATGGTTGAAAATAACTCTTATTAACTCCAAGATTGTTATCAGTTGGCAGCGATCAACTAAAAGTGCAAGATAGTCGTGTTTTGGAATAAAGTTTTGTGTTTTAACGACAAAAATGTCCGCCACAGGACGAAAATTATGCTAATTTTGGCAGTCGCAAGCCTAATAGTTTTATTTCTCAAAAATGCTACATTGAATTCCCAAGCTGGAAACTTTCTAAACTGAAAGAGCAAACGTGAAGCTTTCCTGGGACATGGCGTTTTCTTCAAAAATTGATGTACCAGATTCCTTTTTCGTATCTCAAACATTGCCTATATTTCAACGTTCCGTTCATGGCGCTCAGTATACCTTTTTAAAACCAAATTTGAAAAACAACTACAGAAGTTACAGAAAAATAAATTATGCAGTAGAAAAGACCATGAAACGTTTATTCAGTGTACTGAATGTCATTGTTGTAGAGCTAGAGGCGAACACACACCGACTGTTCAAATGTGGCTTATGATTTAGCCGAAAATTTTCGGTCGACAGACGGGTTTTTAAAAACTGGAAATTTCTCCTAAAATAAAAATCGCTGGAACTTTTTAGTATTTTTCCCTAAAATAGGTCATCGAAAGGAATGATATGGTGAAAGAAAATTAAATTCGAATTTTTTGAGTTGAAGAATTAGTCTCGATCCTTACTGGCATCCACTCTTAATCAGTTGGATCGCGTCGGCGATTGTAGAATAAGATACGCTGGTATGTTCAGTGGCTATACCATCGTTGACGGATAACCCCTTTGGGAATGATAAGTGATGGATTAACCGAAATTCTCCTGGCGCCTTCTTGGGAACCACGCCTAATGGGGAGACACGAAAAGTTTGAAATGGGGGAGACGAAAACGGTCCGCAAAGCCTATGTGCGTCTAGTTACTTCCAGTTACTTTAATATGTGCCGATATTAAATTGTAGGCCTCAAAAGATGAGCGATTACCACTGAAATGCAGCGGAAAACCTTCGGTAAAACCAGAAGAGAGAAAGCTAACAATCGAATGGATGTACCCAGAAAGAAGAAAAATTAATCTATCGCTTTTTACCGGTGTCGGAAGACTGGGGCTTGGCGGCCGTGGGTGGCTGATTAAAGGACTTACGGGGGCCACGAAAAGTACAATTAATGGCACTTGAAGCAGGAATGCTTAAAAGAGCAACCTGAGCAATCGCTCCCTTTATTGGAAGAGGTAACAAAACCCCCTCGGGGTGGGAAAGTGTGGGCTTGTTGGCACAGTGCCCTGTCCCTGCCCAGTTTGAGGTGGTTTGGCTGGCGAATACGTAGATCTAAGCCATAACTCCCAGTGAATCACACCCCAAGGGAGAGAAGTAGTTTGGGATTGCCGGAGAAAGCGAAAGTTCTCGTCGTAATACCTCCAATTCTATCCCCTGACCGCCAAATCATTAATGACATCCCCATACTTCATGAGGGCGGGGGTCTCATGAGAAAACGGATGTGTATAAACCCCAACAAAAATACGAAATGCGTTATTCCACATTTTGATGTTCTTAATTTGCATAGGTTTAACTGCTGTTTCAAAGTAAAGGGAAGGTGATTTCCCGTCACTAGCGTTTTGAACAGTCAAATTAAATTTGTTGTCAAACAACGGATTTATTAATAATGAACCGAAGTCCACGTACTCCTCGGCTATTATTTTCGTCTTCAATTTTGCCGTTACCTTCGCGTCTATAGGAAGGCTAGAAGACGAAAAAAGGTTGGTGGGAAGAGCCTGGCGCTCACCTGATACAACTGCTTGGGTGGCTGCAATGGATTGCTGCACGATGTTGACAGCAGTCGATGCAGTGTTGGTCGCAGAACTGCTGCTGTGTGGCATGGTGTGTTGCTGCTGTGAGCTGATGGGTAACTCCACTAGCTCGTCTGGTCTGAAACTAGGCCGTGAGCTGGTGGCAACTTGTGGCTGCAGATTTGCCAATTTTTTTGTTACTTCTGCAGTGACCTGGGTGACTAACTGCCCGACGAGCTCAGGTGGAATGCAGAAACGGTCGATACCAGTGTTTGTCTGAACCGGCTCGGCCTGAACTGGTGGAGTGCGTCCAGCTTTAGCTCGGCGTTTGCTGCCCGAGGATGCATTCGCCAGGCTGGACAAAGGACGTTTCTGGCGTTGGGATCGCCTGGGAGGCATGACAGCTAAACACGTTCGAACTTAATACCAGCAGCATTGGAAAAATAAAATTGAACAAAATAGAATCACCCTGGGGATTTTGATCTAATGAAAGCTACATCGCACCAAAACGAGGCTCAATTTCTCGCACGAAAATCCAAGATGGCGGCCATGCATCCAGAAATCCTCTCGTCGTTTTTAAAAACTGTTTTAAACAAAGCGGAAGATACTTTTAATGCTCAGAGAAGAGATATGACAGGAAAGCAAGCTTTGGACGTTCATTGTGCGTTTAACAGGATGAAATATGTTGCAGAACAAGTCAGTTTAGAGCATCTCACTCCTCGAAGATTCACTGCATTGCAATATCAAATGCGTGAAATTCACACTTCCGCAGAGATGGAAATACGCCTGTGGCATAAAATGATCATCAGAAGAATGCACAGAAGCCCCTCACATATCAGTCCTTGGGTGTGCAAATTCCAGAGGGATCTACCTAAGGTTATCTTTGACCACATATATGAAATGTGCACAACAAACAACCATGGAACTAGCGTTTCGAAAACCAACTCAAGAACCCAGATAACTATCGACGATAGTAAAAAGGCAAAATTCCTGTTTAGAAGCGTGTTAGATGACAGTAAGGATATCCTCATACGAAATCACAATGACTATGGATATGCAAAGGCCATAATTGACAATGAAAATCCATTTCAGATAAGTTATGCTGTCAGTCCATCCAGACTTGTTGTAGTAATAAGTTGTAATTATGGAATGTGGAATGCAAATGAAGTTCAGCAGCATTAAACACTGATGTCAGTTACATTATACTTACTGTAATGCAGAGAACACAACAAGCTCATGTCTATTACATATCTTACTCATCAGATGTTGACAAATTACAAAGTTCAATACTTACATGTATTCCCGGGGGGGGGGGGGGGGGGGGGGGGGGACTCCCATACTGAAAGGGAAGGGGATGATCGTCGTCTCTTTTAGGGGTGTAAATTACGGATTTCGGTATCCCTTAGGGTGTTCACGATGGAACGCCAATATTTATAGCCATCAAGGTATAGGGTTGCTCGCGAAGATATAAAAACGACCTATATTGTGTTGGTGGTCTAGACCGATCAGGCAGGAAATATGTAATATTTCTGGTTTAGAATGGTATCTTTTAGGGATCAAATAAAGCAAAAGCCACGGCCATTTTGGTCTCCTGTAGGGGTCTAATTCAAAAGTTCTGACGATCATCCCGTCCTCCTTTTCACATGGGAATCCCCCCCCCCCCCCGGCATGTATTATTTAGCTAAATCATTTAATAAGCCTGTTCACACTAGACTAGAGTGATAATATATTTCACCTGTGAAATATATAGTAGTCTAATGTGTATTTCACAGGCTTATGAAAACCACTCTAATAATTATTTACACAAACATTAGAGTGATTTTACTAAACCTGTGAAATATATATTAGTCTGTTGTACATACATGTAGCGTATGTTTGTTTGGTTTTGACTATTACATTAACTGATCAAACATTATAATAATTATTTAGCTAAACCATTCGAGTGATTATACTAAACCGGTGAAATTATATTAGTCCATTGTATCATTTTGTTTTGATTCCACTATTAACTTTAGCTGTTATATTTTATTTCATAGGTTAAATAAAACCATTTCAATTATTTAGCTAAACCATTAGAGTGATTATACTAAACCGGTGAAATATATATTATGCACCAGTCAAGTGAAACCCCCATCACTACCTTTTCGTTCCCCGGTAGGCAGGTAAAATATTATCTACAGAACAAATGCGTGTCCATTGTATTATTTTGTTTTGGCTATTAACATTAACTGTTAGATTTTATTTCACTGGTTAAATAAAACCATTCCAATATTATTTGGTTAAACCATATTCGAGTGATTGTATTATCTGGTGAAACTGATATATTAGTCCATTGTATTATTTTGTTTTGACTATTTTGACTATTAACATTAACTCTAGTGTTATATTTTATTTCACAGGTTAAACAAAACCACTCTAATTATTTAGCTAAACCATGTTATTGTATGGTTTAGAGTACAAACACTTAAACCGTGCAACATTAATAATACTAAATAGTGATATTTCTATTGTTTTCTATTGTTTAATTAGTGCTAGTTAGTACTATTCAGTATAAAATAATGTTGCACAGTTTAATTGTTTGTACTCTACTATACTGTCAGTAGCTACATATAATTCATGGTTTAGCTAAGTAAATTCTGGAGTAGCTATATAATGCCAAAAAATACTTTGATATTGTTTTCAATAATAAAATAATTTACATTTGGGCCATTATAGTTTGGTGTCTGAAGCATTCTGTGTTAAATTTTATTAATAAAATGCATTCATGTTTGTTTATGTTTTCCTTGTCTGGTTTATGCAACTCTAAAAAGTACTTACTTGCTTACTTGATATACAGTCACTAAGTACAGTTGAACCTCCAGTTGCGACCACTCTCGTAAGCGACCACCTCTCCTAAGCGACCAATATCCCAAAATACCAAAAGTTCAGTTCCAAGTCAAATCACTATAGTTTGAACCTCTCGCAAGCTACAATGTACCACCTCTCGTAAGCGACCACATAGCTTCAAGACATTTTGGGTGGTCGCTTACGAGAGGTTCAACTGTATTTTGCATTGCAAGCTTTGCTATCAAACCACAACCGGTAAACCAGAAAATATTTTGTATCCAAATGCATGTTGTGATTCAATTTTGTCATCTGTTTCAATTTTGATTTCCATTTAATTTTGCAAATGGCCTATGCTAATTATATGCTAATGAGTCAATCCAGAAATTATGCATTCCCCTACCACATGGCTACAGATATTTTCAGAAATGACCCAATGAATCTAAAACAATAGGAAGTAAACATTAATTGAACCAGAGACACATTTGACCTATAACACATACAACAGTAGCTAGTGGAGGGTAATTTCCAGTAGTAGTCTTGCATGATACATTGTATGAGCCAACAAGAATGTTTGCTGCCTAAATGGATTTGAAATTATATGCACATGTATGAACAGCACTGGGTGTTCAGAAACTGTAGCTATACATGTAGCTGTTAGGGCTAGTCTATTAAAAGGTTGCTTCCTGGTTACAAGTCAGACAATGACATTAAAACAAGGTTATCTTTCAAGCATATTTAATGTCACTTGATAAAGACAATAAAATTATTTACAGAATATGTTTTATAGTATAAGATAAGTAGAGTACAAACACTAAAGCGTAAAATAGTATTAAATCTAAATATTACTACTTGGTGAAACACCCTTTGTTTTCTATTGTTTTATACAATGTAGTACTAAAGTAGTACTACAATGTAGTACTATGCAGTTAGTACTGTTTCACGCTTTTAGTGTTTGTACTCTAATCAGTGATTAGGTTTAATATGCTGACTAATTTAAGAAAGGGACATTTTTTATGTCAAGCTTAGTTTCATGTATTTCTATGTTTCATAATCTACATGAGAACAACAACAGTACTAATTAACTATCTTCAATTTTTATAACTTCAGCAATAATAATAGAGTGATTTTATTTAACCTGTGAAACAAAATCTAATAGTCAATGTCTAATAGTCAATACCAAACAAAAGAAAACAATGGAATTAGTGACAGTCTACTAAGGTGTATTAAACTACAAAAATGTAAATATATATATAATTTCACAGATTAAATAAAATCACTCTAATGACCTTCAATAAATATATATAAATACTATAAATATAAATACTATTAATAAATATAGTTAAATGCATAAATTATGCATAATCCTAACCCTGTTTTTTTTTGCATTCTTCTGATCAATGATCATTTTATGCCACAGGCGTATTTCCATCTCTGCGGAAGTGTGAATTTCACGCATTTGATATTGCAATGCAGTGAATCTTCAAGGAGTGAGATACTCTAAACTGACTTGTTCTGCAACATATTTCATCCTGTTAAACGCACAATGAACGCCCAAAAGCTTTGGTGCCCTGAGAGGGGTGAGCATGGAGAGCTTTCAAACTATCAGTAAATTCGCCTCTCTCAGCACTCTTTTGTATTTCTGACATCATATCTAATGAACAGATACTACACTTACTGGTACAAGTATGAGTACTATCATTACCATCCCCCCTTAGCAGTTGTCCACCACAGTAGCACATAGATCCTTTACCTACCCCCTTTGGAACAAAATGTCGTGTGCATTTCTTATAGGTGTCCCTCAAAGGATCATTATACCTAAGCCAGAAAAGTGTTATATATTCGTGCCTATAGATGTGTGGCCACTGATCTCCTGGGGGGGAATTCACAGAATACTCTTTAATCCTCTGGTGCTTCGCTTCCCTCCCCTGCATTGTGTTGATTCCAATGCCCACCTTAAACTTACTGAAAATGTGCTTAGCATGTACTGGTGCTACATATCCTAATGTCCAAACACTTGGATTCACTGAAATAAAAAGGGATGCTGTATTGAAATATTGCCTGCACTTGTCGTGTAACACTTCCACGTCATCAGCATTAAAATGATTCACCCTAGACAAAAGGGATGTAACATCCCTTAAAAGAACAGCCATATGGAATATAGCCAAAACTTTGGCATCTGCTTTATTTGGCTCAGAGTTCCCAGACAGCAAAAAACTGAACAGATGTGAAAATTTATTGCACATAAGCTCTGTTTCCTCCCCAGTAAACCTACAAGAAAACTTTTGAGAACTCCTCTTTTCTCTGAACCATCTAAGGATGCGTTTATGTAGCCGCTTTGCCTTGACCTTGAATCTCAAGGCATTCAAAAACTTTCGAAAAGGGCTATCAGCTGGTAAATTGGAGACCTTTTTGATAGTGCTAGTTACCTTTGATCTCCCAAAAGCTAAATCAAAGAACTACATAAATAAAAACTGCCAGTTATTGTTGGTCAAATGTAGGGGCTCTACTACTGCTTTATCAATTACTGAGCCAATTAATGGCTCATATTCTTGTCTAGACTTATTTTTAGCTATGAAGGTAGTTACTTTCGTGCGTGCTGCGAGATCTTTCTCAGAAAGTTTTTTCTTCTCTTTTTTCAACTAACTGAGCAACTCTTATTCTATTCTCATACTGCCAAGGAACATAGTCTGCCACACCATCAAATGCAAATTTGCAGTTCCTTTTCATCAAGTCAGATTTGCAAACATTTGCAAATGACAAGAAATACTGCGACGCATTATTAAGCTCACCACTGATACTTGCCTAAAATTTCATATCAGATGGAAACAATTCTACAGAAAATGTTACGGTTATCCCTCTAACTAGGTAAGATTGCTTTTGCACATGTTCAATTTCTTTTCTCAGCAATTGTGCATATGCATTCATGCATGGGTGGTCCTCTTTACAATTGGCCCCTGCAAGTAGCATGTTTTCATTACAGCTTGCAATCCTTTCCCCCACATTAAGGAATGATACAAGCCAGGAAGTGGCTTCGTTCTCACGGCCAAACGGGGCACCATCAGCCCCGATTGCAATACAAAATTTCCCTTTAGGTTGGCCAAACCAAACAAGGAATGACTTTTGTTCATCCAGAAATAAATACAGATCAGCCATTTTAAGTAGCAGATTTTCAAATGGCCTGTAGCAGCCTTTGACAGCAACATCTTGCAAAGTAGAGCCATTTGCATCAGACTCAAACATGGACCCATGTGCTTTTACAGTTGGCATTGGGTTAAGCTGGCCTATATCAACAGACTTGATGAAGTCTATTAACTTTTTGTATTCCTTTATGGAGGGTATCTTACAGTCTCTTAAAAACTTTCTCTTACATCGGCGTTTGGTCTTCGTATCCTTAGTTAGTGACAGTCTAGATCGAATCAAGTTGTATTTTCTTTTGCTTAGGATTCCCCCTTCATAAAGAACACTAACTGATCTTACAGTGTTATCAAGACTTGTTTCATAGCTAGACACACCTGTGTTGACAATGTCTGTCAATATGTCTTTCACACTTTCAGAAGTTTCAAGATACCCTTTGAGTGTGGTATGGTCTACAGAGTTTACAAGCGTATACCATAAACCATCAAGACACTGCTGTTCCCTCTCAACTTTGTTTGCGTGCAAGCCACCATGAATTTCCTCTACCTTTTCTAGTGTTAAGCGTCTCCTTTTATTGCCAGTTCTTATGTCCCCCAAGCACTTATCACTATTTTCCTTTGAGAGAGATGTCGGCTTTACACAGAAGACTCTCTTTCTTCCCAGATGAACCGTTTGATTATTCAAAAGACCTCTCTGTAAAAATGAAATAAATTTAAATATTTTCATTAAAAATGATAATAATAATAATAAGGTGCAAACATTTAGGCTTTATTTACATGAATACTGCACCAATTATGGAAATATTATGTAGGCAATAACTGAATTACTTACCTCAGCCTGTAGTTTATTTATGTTCTCTTTAATTCCTAGCACTTGAGTATCAAGAATTTTTAGTACCGAGTTCTGACAAACAACTTCTTCTGACTTCCGTTTCTTTTGTTTTGACCACGCCGTTATGTCAAATCTCCCTCTGTTTTTTCTCCACTGGAAAAAAAGTTTTGTGGAGATGAAATTCAAGTTGAATTTATGATTCACAGTATCCTCACAACACACACAAAATTTCTATCGATTCAAATTTCGGATTTCCGCAAACTATTTTCACGAAAAGCCAGTCAAAGTTTACTTAAATATCAAGTCAAAGGCAGAAATCACCGCCATTATCAGCTGTTCCCCAAATGTACGGCAAAAATATTTGATATTTGCGAATGAAAACAGTACTTACCGACATATCTTCTTGTAGGTATTTTCTCCTAGAACAACATGGCGGACAATTTGAAAGCCTCGTTTTGACGCTAAAGGAACGAGGAGCCTTGAACTGAGTCAAACTTCGTTCCCATGGGAGCGAAAAACACAATTTACTGACAAATGACCGCGCGATAGATCCTGCTTCAAAGAGGACTGGTAACGATGCGCGAGATCTTGATCCCAAATCCCCAGGGTGAATAGTTAAAATTAACTGCAGAATAAAACAGTATTGCCTAAAAACAAGCGTGTAAATAACATATATAGCGGTATAGATATGAAACATTCGTAAATTTCATTACATCATGCATAATAAGTTTATCAATTCATAATGTATGTATTTCAATGGTACATTTATAATTGTTTATTTTATACTAATGGTTCAGTGTAAATGGTAGCATAATTACTGGGATTTAAAACCCAAAAGTACTCAAAATATAGCACATGTAATTATTTGCAGAAGTAAATAACTAAATAGCACAGGTCGACAAACTCAACCCGTACATTCACTACCAGCGAGGAAGAAACCTCACACATAAGATAAGTCTGACAAATAGGCCCCGCATGGCTGACCAAAGGTCGCCGCATTTAAGCAAAGGGCCTAAATGTCACAAAAATGAGGGCGAAGCCTCATCAAAATTACGAGAACGAAGCCTCGCAAAAAACAAAATGCCAAAGTTCAAAGACTTTGGAAATACAATAGTTGTTTTAAACTTGACAATAACATGTACATGAATGTAAAAAACAAAATGTGATTTTAAATAAGATAACAAGATTGACTTATCTCAACGAGATAAAGAAATAACATCAATTTGCTCTTTAGGGTAAATAACGCAAAGGGAAACCGCAAATTTCGCTGAAAGATGAGCTAAAGCATGCTCAAGGCCTTAATGATGGTGCCGCGATAGCTGCGATATAATTTGTATTGCCCAACAGGGTTAACATGGATGCCGTCGGGTAGAAGCAATTGTACGGAGGGATTGCTAAAACCGCTGTGCGACCAAGTAAATACATTTGGCAATAAGTCCAAAACCGTTTTTATGTACTCGTTAAGGTACCAGGGGACCTTCGTGACACTGTTCACTGAAAGCCGCGTAGCGTGCTAACCACTCGTCCAACATGTATAAAAGTATACATTTTCTTAAAGCTGAATAAATGCAGATTCTAAATATGCTGGAGATTATTTCCTATTTTGTAAAAATTTTTTTGTTATTGCACATTATAGAAAATTCGACCGGCCTTGTTCAAAGATAATTTTGCACGCGGGAATTCAATCAATTTTTAAATGGAAATTGCCATTGTAATGAGCACACGTTGTTTAAAAAAACCGTGTCCGATTTCCGATAAACGCTTTTGTTGAGGAGATATTTGCTGTCAAAGTTCATTAATGTGTTTTTAAGTGATTTACACATAAATCATCAAATAACTTTTAAACGAGGCAACGTATCAAAAATCGGAGACACTGTTTTTTAGAACAAAGTTTGCTCATTACAATGGCACTTTCCGTTTAGAAATCGATTGAATTCCCGCGTGCAAAATTCTCTTTGAACAAGGCCGGTCGAATTTTCTAAAATGTGTAATAACAAAAAATATTTACAAAATAGGAAATAATCTCCAGCATATTTAGAGTCTGCGTTTATTCAGCTTTAAGAAAATGTATACTTTTCTACATGTTGGACGAGTGGTTAGTGCGCTACGCGGCTTTCAGTGAACAGTGTCACGAAGGTCCCCTGGTACCTTAAGGACACTAGCGTTAGCGTTGAAAACCGAGGGGTTTGGATAAAATGCCCCTCGTTGAATGACATGGCAAACACCTATTACCCGCACATGAAACGTTTCAATTAATAACCAAACCAGGTCACCGATGGCAGAACCCACTACCTCAGGCCGAAGGCTGGAAAGATCGTTCGTTCCTATCTCTAAAATAACGATATCAGGAGAAAGTTCGGAAATAACGTGCAGATCGTGCCTCTTAAGTTTGGCGATAGTGCGTCCGCCAATGCCAAACAAATGGACATTCGCGCTGCCTTTCAGATGAAAATCGCGAACAGCCCGAGAATCAAAGCCCGCATTCAGGTCACAACGTAACCTTCTAACAAAGGAATGTCCTAATATTAGAACAGTAGGCACAGGATGAGCCATTATAAACATGAATAAAATAAAGGATTACCTGTAACCGTAAATTGTACCCTTACTTGTTTGAGACACGAGGCGAATGACCTTATTGAACCATGGGTGTACTAAGACGGCGTTTTGCCTAAGGAGCGGGCTAAATATATTGACCCCTCATTTTCACTACCCAAGCCATGTCATAGATATGTTGCGTAATCCTGATTGAATAACAAATTTAAGAACAAACAGATTGATGACATAAAAATCCTATTCGCAAGCAAATATTTTATTTATTAATTCAGCAGATATTTCTTTTATACTGAAGAGTACCTACAGTAATTGTATAGTAAACTTTGTTTTTCCTTGTTATTAGTTTGTGAGTTATATATATATATATATATTTAAATCATGGCTGATTTATTAGAATGTAAACTTTAGAAGTTAATCAGAACTGTACAGAAACAATATTTAGTTAAAGAATTACAAATAAACTTAAAAGCATGCTGCGAAACAAGAGTCGGGGGTTTGTCGTGACATGTCTATTTTGTCGATTTCTGTATGTTCCATTCCCGCCGTAAAACACGAGTGAGATCTACAACAGCATTATCAACACTGAAGAATATGGTCATCGTTTTCCCGGCTTTAAACACATTCTTTGCAGGTAAGCATTGGATATCGCTTAGTCTATAAAATAATAATCACTTTGAACAATAACATTTAAATGTTTACAAGCGGCAATGCGAAATTCGGTGTGTTTTCCCGGCTGACAAGTGCATGAGCCAAGCGTAGCTTGTAATTTAAAACTTGTTTGGATGAAAAACTTGATAAAAGTATGATTTGTGCACAAATGATAATTGCATTTTGTACATAATCCATTGGTTTCAAAAACATAATCTAACCACTGATCGCCTTTCCATGCCAGTGACGTTCATCAGCTAATACTGTGTCTGTGTGTTGAATTTAGCTTGCAGTGGTGCGTCCCGTTGAAATTGATAATTTCTATTTTATATTTTCAAGAGATAAAACGACAATATAAAAGGACAATATTGAGACCACACCAGTGTCGCACCCCCAAAACTAAGTCCTATTAATTTGAATAAACAACTTATGAAATTAAAATATTTTTATTTGTTATAGATATACTACTTTCCATACAGCTCCAGCCAGCGCATGTAAATGGATGATGTTTGTGTGATATGTAGTAAGCCATGTGATTCGTCGGACGCAGTAGCTCTCGGAAAAAAGGGAAGTGAGGGAATTAATCGGGCTATCGCAGAGCGCGATTTCGAAATTGTTACTGTTCCTGGACAGAAGGTTCACAAAGAATGCCGCCGAGTTTATTGCCGCCCTCACAATGTTGCGCGCGCGAAGAAACTGGGTGACCCACCATACATTTCAAATAAACGCCGCTCATTAGTACGTACAACTGCAAAGTCCAATACCAAGAACAAGCAGCGGTTTTTAACCATGTTGAGCGACAGTCTATGCCACAGCCAGTGTGAGACGTGCCATGCAGAAAGCGATGCCGATCTCCTTATTGTCAAGACAGCTGTAGAGTTCGCGCAAACAAGAACGACCATACTCGTTGGAGACGATACAGACCTCCTTATCCTTCTTTTGTTCTACGTCGATCCTGATGGCTATAACCTGTTCTTTATTCCTGAGCCCAAGACCAATTCCTTACGTTATCGCGTATGGAACATTAAGAGCATACAAGCCCAGCTAGGGAAAGAGGTTTGCCGTAACATCCTTTTCATCCACGCTGTTCTCGGCTGCGACACCACATCTCGCGCACATGAAATCGGGAAAGGATCAGCCCTGAAGAAGTTTATCACGTCCGCTCATTTCCGCGAGCAAGCAGAGGTGTTTAATGGCATTGCAACAAAAGAGGCTATCGAAACGGCAGGGCATAATGCCCTAGTGATCTTCTATAACGAGAAGCCAAGAAGCCAGCTCGATGACATCCGGTATCAATGCTACAAAGAAAAACTGGCAACAAGACCAACCCATATTCAACATAACAACCTCGCACCCACATCGGCTGCAGCGAAATACCACAGTTACCGGGTGTACGCCCAAATCCTGCAATGGAAAGGGAATGACGAGGATGTTGAAGAGTGGAGCTGGAAGGTTAGAGACGGGCAGGTTATCCTAGTGATGACGTACGGATATGCCACCAGCGCCAGAGAGCCTACTACAAATAGTGAGGTGAAACTGTGCAGCCGGATGTAGCACAATGCGATGTTCTTCCCGCAAGCACAGCCTAGAATGTTCGTCAGCTTGTGGCCATTACAAAGGCTCTAGCTGCACAAACTCCTCTGTCCTGACTGAAGAAAATGACAGTGACGACGAGTAGAAGTCTGTGAAGCCTCCGTGTTACGATTCTCAAAATGTGACGTTTTTCTCATATTTTACTAGTATCACACCCGAAAAGAAATGTGGTACATTTTGCACGTCTGCATATTCATGAAATTGTCATGAGTCTGAAGTTTGTTGATGCACCATGACCACATGTTAATCATAAGAATAAAACAAACAATTCTTCTATTCTAATTATTTTAAAAATGTCTTTTGAGCTTTTGGGTATTAATGTGACACTCGTATAAATGCATGGGCTTATACGCGAATCCGGCCAGTCACACGATTTCACTTACCAGTGTTAACTGATTAAATGACCTATTAGTTGTATCACGCTTAATACAAATCCATTCAAATTCGGGAAATTTTAAGGTTTTAACGAGCAAAATAAAACTTCCGGTTTCAGCCTCGTTTTCATGCTGCAGCATAGCGCGAGTAGCAATTATGTCAATTTTGAGGGCTTTTCCGCGCAGGACTTTAGAAGGACTTTTAGTATGTTAATCAAAGCAGTTGTCTGAGCTATATTTTGAAGAGAAACCTTCTGTTGCAATTAGTGGTGGGTTAAACCACAGAATGACTGGACTAATTTGCACGTGGGTTATGTAATACCCTGGTTATAAATACGGCTTGCGAGTAGAATCCTCGCGTTCTTGCTCAGTTTACCCAGTGGTTCGAAAGAAGGAAGCGACCCACCCCCCTCCCACTTGGTTAATTCGCGTGGGTCGTTGCCATCACCCTAAGCCAAGTCATACCAGCTTGGCTTAGGCCGCTGGAATCGATATTTTATCCCATACTAAATTCAACTGAGCATGAATGCGAGTATCATAGAATAGATTACTATTTTTGCATCTACAGCGTTCGACAAAAGTCCACAAACACTTAGCTCTTCAGTGACCCCCTTTCCCCCAATACAAAGTTGGTTTTACATTCTGCTGCGCTCTGATCATTTGCTAAGTCTTCAACATTGGAGATAGTGGGAGGGGGTGTTCGCGATACTTTTGTCGACCGCTGTCTGAGGATAGAAACCATATCTGGTCAATATCAGAGAGCTAATTTGACGTGTTATCGTGACTCCGACAGGAACTGGAGAAGCGTTTCACGTCACTACAGGTATAATGTGTTGTCACGTAGAAGCATCAAAATGACGTTGTTTCTAGAAGTGAAAAACTCTAAACTAATGACTTCTTTTTGCGAAATATATAATCAACCGATTTATGTCGACATCCGCTAGTATAATGCATATAAACGCAGAACGTCTGCACAGTAAAAACAAACAATTATGTCCGGCAGCGTGAAACATATCCGATATGGTGGCTACTAAAGTAAATGACAAAGAAAAAGCTTATATGAAACTTCTTGATAGACCAGAAAAGCTATCATGCCGAAAAATCGCCAAAATATGCAAGCGTTCACCATCAACTGTACTGAAAGTAATAAGAAGTTCTTTGATGTCCACAAAATCATCAAATGAAAAGAAATGTCATTTAGATCGTCCACAAAAGCTTACTGATCGTCAAAAGAGGACAATAATACGTGCACTGTATAAGTTGAGAAAACGTGAAGGGAACTTTACTGTGAAAAGAATAATGAAGGAAGCCGGTATATCTCCAATGGAAGTATCAGTACGTACAGTCAGCCGTTTGTTAAATAAGAAAGGGTTTCTATTTAGTTGCCCGCTAAAAAGGCTCGTTACAGATCTTGATAGAAAGAAGCGACTTGCTTTTGCAAGACGGATGAAAAAGGTTTTTCCAGACTGATTATATAGCGTTTTTCCAGACTGATTATAAAGCGTTTTACTTGGATGGTGTGTCTTTTGTACACAAAACGCGTCCGTTAGATCAAGCAACAGCACCAAAAGGAAATATTTGGCGTCGGAAGGCAGAGAGATTGAGTCCCGGCTGCACTGCCAAATGCCTAAACAGCGGAGGAAATCTTATTGTAGGTATTTCACATGAAGGAGTAGTATTTCAATGAAGGAGTAGTATTGTGTGAAGAATATAATAAGATGAATGGTGAGTTCTTTGCTAGTTTCATTGAGAAACATTTTGAAGAGGCATTTAGAAGAGCAAACAAAGGACAGACACGCATGTGGATTCAAGATGGGGACCAAAACAGTGCAAAGGCAAGACAGGCTATGACTCGCTTCAATGCAGAACTGCTACATATTCCGCCAAGAAGTCCTGATCTGAATCCAATTGAAAACTTCTTCAAAAGGGTGATGGATACCTTACACGATGATGTAATAGAGATGCGTATAGAACGAGAAAACTATGATCAATTTACGGAAAGAGTAAAGCGAACGATCATGGGGATACCTCTAGACGCAATAAACACACTCATTAACTCTATGAACAGGAGAATCGATGCAGTTATTAAAAGCAAAGGCAAACTTTATTTTACAATGAACAGTGCTGATGGTAACACAGGGACAATAAATAATGGACGGCCTACCGATATAGCTATAACTTGTAAGCAAAGAACGTCAGTGAGTTGATTTAATTAATTTTGTTGATAAATGATCAAATTTGTTCTATGTACACACAGTAGTGATTACAGTAGAATCAGTAAAGAATCAGTATATCTTATAAAGACTATAGAGTAGATATGAAGTTATATTTTATAGTTGCTTTGATAAACATACTGCTACAAGCAATGTTATTTTTAGATCACTTAGCCGTATGGTTGGCTTGGTTGACTGACATGTTGATTTACCGTCAACCGTTCAATATACTACGCTCTCTAATTCTTCTCCCTTTGGAGGTTACTAATATATGTAATAGTAAATATATAGAGGTTATTTACCGACTGGGGGGTCCTTGAATGTGCTGACCGAGGCCGAAGGCCCTGAGGTCAGCACTTTCAAGACCGAGGGCACAGTTTTTCCCTGTACGGACCGACCTAAGTTGGTAAATAGCTTATTAATTTTTTTCCTAAACAAGCGAAAACAAAAACTAAAACATTTTATGTCGCACGACTTTTATTTGTTTACGTCTTGAAACAATGGCATTGACGTCATTCATTTCCAAATATGGAAAATTACAAGTCTGTGAACTCTGTCACTTTCAATTCATGAAACACGAGGCGTGTTTTGTACTTGAGTAAAAGAGTTTTTAAAGCAAAACTACGCTCGATTTATTAAAAAAAACACGACTAACTGTCTTCAAACATCCAAGGAAAATCAATCAATGTCCTGAATACTTTCGTCGATACGCTTTCGTTTAGCTTCACTGTGTTTTCGTCGATTCTCTTGGAAATCCGTGATCAAGTTGAAGTTGAAAGTTTACCAATTGTAGAACTTGAAAAAAAACACCATCACAAGCAGATTTTATCACGTCTTTACCTTGTACGGCGAGTTCTTGTTGTTTAGATACCTTTGAATACTTCTATGCATCGATGTCACTGACGAAGGCTCGTACTCGCCGCCATTGTTTTTCTTCACATCCATGAAGAACCGACTTCAGAGTAGCACATTCTCAACGACAGGTATTTCCTCGATTTCCCTGTTCTCGTTGTTTGAAGAATAGAACCTATTATGTCATAAACTCTACTTGGATATGTTGTGATATGTTGCCGTCGTTTCTTTTAGCGTTTTCATTTTATTTTTTCCTTTCACGACATTAGTAAAATTCACTGTCACTGCGATACGGACATTGAGTGAATAAAATGTAGACTGAGAAAACAACCGCCAAGTGAATTTTGTTGTTATTTATACTGTTGCTTTTTGCTGTTATTATTAAATTGTATTATTAAATTGTATTGTATTGTTATTACTATGAGCATTTATTTGTGGTCAGCGGTTCGGTTTTCGGGGTCCGGATGGGAAAATACGGGCCGCTCTCGAGCCAATCAGAGCGCGCGATTGCTAAACCGGACCTGAAAAAAATAAATATATAACACGAGAATTTAAGGCAAATAAGGCCATGGTTAAGTGAATGGTTAAGCTGCACTTATTTAAAGTGTACATTAAGTATCAAATTCGTTATCTCAACAGTCAGTGCAGTTAACCTTCGAAATTTTGCTGTCCGCAGGACAGCAAACATACTATTGTAGCAGTATACATTTGGTATGAAATTAGAATATTCTTGGGGAAACATTCTATTATCTAAATGCAATTAATTTGCGTTCTTCAAGCTCTTTCTGTAGAGTGTTCTACAGTGGTTAACTTGGGTGGTCTACCATCGACCAGTTAACCATTGCTAATTAGCCTATTGTTGTTATCTCTTACTTCAGAACCAGCTGGGCAAAACAGCGTGGACATGCCGGTACATTGATTTGTTCGTCCTCGGGTATCTGGTAATTAAACCTAAATACTTTCCATCTGCAACGCAGCATTTCACTCTCTCTCTCGTCAACATTTCCACCCCGAACGAATATGATCTCTTGTTTGCCGGTACAAAATATAGGGATATCTGAATTAAAGGTGATATCCTTCGCATAGTGGCACTTGGGAGCTGGCAAATGGACAGTTTGCCCTTCCAGAAGCAAAAGCATGTCATGCCAGGCCAGCACTGATTTAGCCATTGTAAGCTATTTTCTTTCGCATTGATCGGCACATTGACCCTCTAATGATATTTCTAAAACCTGTAGACGAGTAAGTCGTTGTCTTTCTAGTTTCACTTCAGCCTCCTCCATATCCCAGCCCACTTGTACTGCCTCTGCTACGACTTTGGGACCTCTGTTAGCTATGAACTGCGCTAAATCATCTTTCCCGCCTTTTTTTGTTGGCTGGCAAAAGCTAACAATTCTAGGCGTGTCTTCATACCTTTCTTAAACACGAGCTGTGACACGTCAAAAACACTCAGGCGGTTTTTCTTGTTTCGTTTGTTCGACTTCTTCCTCTTGCTTTGTTTTGCGGCCTTGTGGTTACTTAAGTATGGATGCCCTATTGACTGAACATTGGCTTTGTAACGTATAACCACGCACTGTAATAGTTGGCATGTACGTTCGAGAAGTTGACATTTATCCCATGTTTGTCTACTAGCCTTTCTCGTACCAGCAACCACCTCCGCGCATGCTTAAGTTTAATGGCCATGTGATAATGGAACCCACTGGTCTTCTTGTGAGGTTCTTTACTGCAAACCTCATCGAACCAACTCTAAATTGTACTGTGTCTTCTTGAAGACTCTGCGCATGCTCACAACTCTCCCAGGGACTCACACAGCGTTCGAGAAAAGTCCACGAACACTTAGCTCTACAGTGAACCCCTTTCCCCCAATACAAAGTTGGTTTTCAATCTGCTGCGCTCTGATCAATTGCTAAGTCTTCAACATTGGAGATAGGGGGAGGGGGTGTTCGCGATACTTTTGTCGACCGCAGTAACATGTCATTTGATATCTTGAACCTCTGATCGGAGGACATCTTGTTACCTCTGCAGAACACCGCGTTCAAACGTCTGCGCATGCGTGAATTACATTCAAAATGGTGGACCAACAACGCATGTTATTGACGAAAACGTGTTTTTAAGTTCAATTTTGAGGCTCACATGGCTAAGTTGTGCTTTCTAAAGTATTTGATGATTTGGGGTGATAGAAAGAAAAGCTAATAGGTGAGTAAGATGATGCCATAGTCATTGAAGTAAAGGAGAAGCGATCATTTTCAAGCACCAATTGCTTAAATGTTAGCGAATCGATTTGCGATGTTTGATGAAAACAAAATGAAGTTCTTCATTAATTTGTTCAACAATAGTTTTTAGTGCATAAAGGACTATCATCACTTGCCATGATTCACTTTAAGTAACAGATACCAAAAGTAATTAGGCAGGACACCACATGTACGCAGCGAATTCTGAAATACAATTGCTTGGTTTCAACACTCAATTACAGATCGACAATAAATTAACTGAATAAGTCAATAAACATTCTCGAACTCATGTGGAATTTTTACCCTCTGATTTGCTAGTTTTCTGCTCTTACTCCGTGTACCAAAGCACAATAAACGTCATTCCTTTCTTTTTTCCCCGTAACACGAAGGCAGATCACATCTATATAATAATATTACATGTAACTTACATGCTTACATATAATTTGATGTGAGAATGAGATTCAACTTTTATCAGGTAATTGAAACCAAGCAATCGATCCTTAAACAACTGTTTATAACTTAAATCATACAGTTAGATTTTAGACAAATTTAAAAAATGTTATTGTTGACATATTTACACTTGGACTTATCCATTGCCTAAGAGTTTTCAAAAAACTTTCAACTTCAGCTAGTGAGGTCTTTCCAGCCATTGCACCATAAGCTCCATGGAGATGACTGTCCATTACAATAATTTCCTGATCCTTTCCAACAAAGCAGATAAACATGGAATTGATGATGACAATTGCTGCTACATTTGGTTCAGGTAAAAGGCTAAATATGTTTGTGGAACTGCCTGATTTTCAATAGTGAAATCAACATCAAAGGAATCATCCACAAGAACACCTCCTAATGATGAAGAAAGATGATTACTAGCTGCCTCTGCAACAGAAAAATATAGAGGACGACCACCAGTTACTTGATCATGAAGGCTATTGCCATTAGAAATGCAAGATCGTATTATGATTTTCCATATCGACGGGAGACTATGACTTGGGAATGGCAAAGTTAATCTGTTTGTAATAAAGCATTTGGCAAGAAGAAGAGCAATGAAAGTGCAAGCAGTTGAGCCATTTCTGCCATCCAAAGTTGATTGAAACAACTGTCTATCACAAAACTAAAAGTTACCATATGACAAAGTGACAGTAGCTAGTGTTGGAGCTATAGATGGGCTTGTACATGTACTTGTTGGTGACTGTTGAGGTTCTTCTGCACTGGAATTCTCATGACTGGTCTGAAAATTTTCTGCATGATTGTCTTGATTGTGTTCATCTTGATTTGGATGTGTGTTCATGGAAGGCTGGGGTACATCAAATGTATCAAGTACAGTGGAAATGTAACCATGACATTCAGAGGATTCATAATATTCTGGACTTCTATTGCTGACTGATGGAACATCATCATTGTTTTCATCATTGCTATTTTCATCAGCCGCTACTGAACTTCTGGCACTTGCAGTATTTGTAGAACTTAGAAGGGCCTCGTTAAAATATTGTGCTAGCTGACATACCTTTTGAAGTAATAACTTTGAACAATGTGGGCATAGATTGTTAACACTGTTGAAACAACTTAAGTGGAAAGTGTGGAAACAAGGCAGTCTAACAATATCATTATCCATAATTCCCGCATGTGAAAGGCATTTCCTTGGATCCAAATCACACACTTTAAAGGAATCAGGAACAGTTTCTGGATAGTCATTGATGAATTTGTAGGACAATGGCAAAGCTTTGTTTTTGTGTTTTTTGTTTTGTTTTGTTTTTGTTTTTGTTTTTTAAATACATTTTATTATCTTCAATACTTACATTACATTACATTACAATACCTTACAATACAAAAGGCTTACTTATTTACTAATACTTTCTGTAGTTTTTCGTATTTTCTTACATGTGTATGCATCTTACAGTTTTTTTTGGCTATTTCATATTCTATTCTTTCATACTCTATTAATTTCGTTTGAAATCCAACGACATTTGGGATTGTTCCTCTAGTTCTAAAATTATACAAGATATATTTAAATAACAAAAATAGAAATTCCTCCATAATATTATTATTTCCTCCTATTATTACGTTTCTTAGATTTAGGTCTGGTAGTTTTATATTTGCTTTTTTGAGCCAGTTTTTTATCGCAAGAAAAAACTTTTTTGCATAAGTGCATTCTACAAAGAAGTGTTCCATTGTTTCTACTGAAGAATGACAACAAGAGCAATTTGGTGATTCTAACAGTTTAAATTTGTAGAGGTCTTTATTTAGGAAGAGACAATTGTTTAAAATTTTATACTGAAATGTCCGTAGCCTGATGTCATTGGTAATATAAATGTTATACACACTTTGATAAACGACTGACCATCGTTGTCTATTATTTGCGAGTTTATCTTATACTCTAATTTTTCTCCTACAAGGATGGCTACTCCTCGACTATGTGCAGTGCCATAGGCCTTTTCACGGATAGACCGGAAGTAGCCGAACGCAATGCATTCTGAACTAGATTCGGCACAAACAACAATCCAGGCGCCATTTTGGATCGAATAAGAACGTACTAGTACTCTTTGGAAGAACTTCATCATGCCTCGGTGTGCCGTGATGAGCTGCAATAATGACACGAGATATCGCGAAAGGTTTGTTTTATTGTTTTTTCTTCGTTTCTTTGTGTATAACGGCAATTTGAATATCATAAAATGAAATTTATACGTGGTAATGTACAGTGTACTTTAATAACTTACTAGAGTCGTAGTAGAGATTAGCTTACTATATTTTATTAATCTTAGATGGGTCATTATGCCGCATGTCAAGGAGCATCTTGGTGAAAATGCAAGAATAAAATATTATACATGCCCTAAAACAACGTGGTTTAAAAAATGGGCAGACTTAATTAACCGTAAAGGATTATTGAAGTGCAAACCATCCACTCTGGTTTGTAGCAACATCTTTCAATATGGACAGCCAAGGAACAAATCAAGACATCCTTCCCTCTACCTAAAGGGTTATGAAATAAAACCTTCAGTGACAAGAAAAGCACATGTTTATAGTACAAGCAACAACCTGGATGAATATGATGATTCGTCAAGATCTGACCATGTCTTAGGTAACAGTAACATGACAACACCAACATATAGTCAAGGTACATGTACAGCAACAACTAGTGCAAGTGAAAATATGAGCTGCGATGAGCATCCATCACTAGAAATATCATCAAACCCAGAATGGTCAAAAGAGGAGTATGAGAATGAGATTAGGCTATTAAAAGAACAAGTGCATATCAAAGAAGAAGAAATACAATCCCTTCATCAAATGAAGGAAATGAATCCCAAAACCTGTTTTGGCATTCATTCTATTAAAAGTTGTGACAATCTTGTTAAGATATATACTGGCCTTCCAAGTTATAGTCTTTTTATGTGGTTGTTTGATGAGGTGAAATCCCCTGCAAGTAATATGCAATACTACAAAGGTGAAACATCCATGGAACACAAACAATATCAAGAGGAAAACAAGAAAAAACCTGGTCCAAAAAGAAAGTTATGCTTAGAAGATGAACTATTAATGACACTTGTTAAACTAAGACACAACCTTAATATGGATCTTATTGGTGCTATGTTTGGTGTGTCGACTTCATTAGTTTCAACAACAATCACAACATGGCTCTCCTTGCTTGCTTTTGAACTAAAGCCTTTGATTTACTGGCCATCTTGTGAACAGCTTAAACAGTACTACCCTGAGTGTTTTAAGAGGTATGGAAACAATTTATGTGCCATCATTGATGCATCTGAAGTACAAACAGAGAGACCATCCATGAACAGCACCAACTCAGTTTTGTACTCAAATTACAAACAAAGGCACACTTTTAAAGTTTTAGTTGCTTGTACTCCTGGTGGAAGCGTCTCATTCATCTCTGAAGCAGCTGGAGGTGATATGTCTGATGTTGAACTTGTAAGACGTTGTGGCATTTTGGATAAAGTACAAAAAGGTGACAAAATAATGGCAGACAAAGGATTTCGTAACAAAGATGATTTTCTAATGAAAGGAGTTGAACTGATAATACCAGAATTCAAAAAGAAAGATGAGCAGTTCTCTTTATCAAGAAATGTCTTCAATGCAGAGGTTTCAAATGCTAGAATACATATCGAGAGAGTAATTGGGCGTTTAAATAATTTTAAGATAATACAGGGTCCCATTCCATTAACAATGGCTGACATGGTTGACAACATATTTATTGTAGTTGGTGCCTTAGTTAATCTGATGGGTGTTTTGGTACCCCTACAAAAATAAAAAAGTTAAGTTTATTATGTAATGACTGTGCATACAGTGGAATCCCGATTACTCGAACCTCCAGGGTAAATGAAAAATGGTTTGAATTATCGAGAGGTTTGAGAAATCGATGGTTCAAGAAATCGGGATTCCATTGTATTTAATTTGCTCAACTTGGATACAGTAACAAGCAGTACACCAGTAAGCAAGTACACCAGTAAGCAATGATTTGGATATATCTTACTGTATTTTTTATTAATCATATCTGATCCTTTTTGTTTCACTGGTTAGAGATTGACATAGCCTCTGTCGGGATTGACATCCAACTCTTGTCTTTCTTTCTGAGGAAAGTACTGCATCATTTACAAGTTTTTCAATGAGGTTGCTAAAATGAGGTTACTAAAAAAAATGATTTGATTACCCCATTATAGAGCTCTGGCACTATGATTTCTCTGAAACAAATTGAGCATTTTCTAACCATTGTATCAAAATAAATGTCATCTTTCAAAATTCTTTCAATGTGTATATTATCAGATCTTGCTTGGGTCCTTACAACAAAGTCTGCATAATCTAGTTGTGTAACATAAATTTGACACTGGACTTGACCGTAATATTGGTGGTTGTGTTTCAAATACAATGTACCATTTTCATTTATTGAAAGGTAAGATTACTTTTTTTGAGCCCATATCTGTACTGTGTCACTTGTAAATGAATTTTTTACTTCTAAGCAACCATTCTTTCCATGAGAACAGCAGCCAGCTGTATTGTCTACTGGACAAGAACATTGTATAATCCCATCTGGTGAAGCAGCAATAAAAGGGTACTCATGACTTATATGAAGACCTGTGAACAAGACTTTGAAGTCAGTGTGTTTTCTTCTGAAATTGTTCATACTGTTTAATGCAAGTTTTTTCCATTTTTAATCCATGTCTCATTTCTTTAGTTTGGACTGGATCAGCATATTCCAGTATTTTTCCAACAAGACTGTTATAATATGCTGAAATTTTTCCATCTTTTTGAACCTTATGAATGCACTCGTGGACTTTAGAAGCAGTGATTCTACCTTTTCGAAGTAAAAACCATAAAGGTGAAGCACTTTGATTGACTGTTGCAATAGTAATACTGTCTAAAGTTTGTGCATCAATTCTGATACTTTCCATGAGAGCTTCCTGAAACTCTGGTAATGATATCCCCTGTGACCTTGTCAATATTTCCTCTGCAATAGTTGGAACACTTCTTAAATTGTTGACAGTGTTAGGTCCTTCTATTCCAGTAAGCAATGTCAAATTTAGATCAGTATTGGAGCTTCCTATTTCCTCTGTCTCGTTAGGAGCATATAATAGTACTGCACAGTTTCCCTTTGTGATATTTCTCAGCCTTTCCAGATCAAAATCAGCTAAAGGTTTAACTTTACGATAGGGGATAGCTCTTGGATCAAAATCTGCACGATTTTTCTTTTTAAGATCTGCAGGAGTAGTGTGAAATTCACCTTTTGCTTGGTGAATGATAACATTTTTTATGAAATTAGGTTGGTGAATTTTTTTCCATCTGAGTTTTGGTTTATGCCACTCTTGGGGTCTTGACGTACAAGCAATGTTGCATCCTTGCTCTACCTCTCTCACAATGAGGTGAAGCAGAGCCATAACATGCTTGCAAAATCCACGCAACCTATTAAAAAAAACACTAAGATTTAGATTAAAAAAACTGAACGATGGCATTGAAACATAGGATATAAATATAAGGCTGAGGAATGAAATTTACACATGATCTATAAGTAATAAATAGCAATATATTAGTATTCTAATATAATAATATTAGTATTCTCACCCTGCTGGACATTCACAGTATGCTGTTTCAATATTGAAAGTTTCTTTGTGAAGTACTGTCCACACCTTGTAAGGTTCTTGAGTCCTGGACAGTGATGGAGTCACAATTGCTCTCACAAAACAGTATTTCAAATTGGGGCTAATGCGATGCATTTCTACTGCCTTCACATGACCTGACAGAAGAAGACTTTCACCATCCTTGAGGGCCTTTGATTTCTCAACAGCAAGGTCAATGGCAAAGAGCTTGAGACCTCAAGAAAATAAAAGAAATTCCCCAAAAGACTCAGTAATTTACAGAAATATATGTATTCTTCATTTTCAAATATATAATTCCATAATTGACTGGGTAACTCACGCTTCTTTATATATTCAGTAACTTCAAGGCCAGATGTACTTGGAAGACTGTCTAATTTTGACTCCCATCCGATAGTCATTTTATCTGGACTAGGAAGCTTTATGAGGCCGTTTTCTAAAGATAAAAGGTTTTCCTTGTCACTCTTTATTTCAGCTTTGATTTCTTCGTTTGTAGGTCGAACTGGGAAACCCATCTGATTTGAAATACTAGCGAGCACGATCCTGTCGGATTTCCTCTTGCCATGATGTGAAATTCCTCTTTCTTGTAAATATATTCCAAGTTGATCATTGTTCATTTGATGGAATCCTCGAGCATTTGTTCCAGACATGATATATCATCTATTTCCTCAAAATTCTTAAAAGGGGGGCAAAGTTCAAAGCTTTGAAAGTGAGTTTGTTTATGTTCTTCGGTCCCAATATGGCGCCCAGATAATGTTGCAATTTTGTGTTTGTGCCGAATCTAGTCCAGAATGCATTGCGTTCGGCTACTTCCGGTCTATCCGTGAAAAGGCCTATGTGAAAAAATAATTTCCCCCCTAAAGCGTTGCTTCCCTTTATTTTCTAAATCTGGTGTACTGTGGGTTTCTTGCAGGAGTGAAATTCCTGTATTACCCCTGTGTTTTACCAACCAATTTATCTTCTTTCTATTTTTTTTGTAGTCGCGCAATCCTCGGACATTGAGTGATATTAAATCCACATTCAGGTTCATCTGTCAATGAAAACCATTATTTGCCGTTTGATCACGAAAACCCTTGCCGAAAATTTACCTCTGATAAACACATTGTAAGCCAAAACACAACGAACAATATTCAAAAATAGATGAAAATAGTAATATATCCTCACTGAATACTCATTATCACGTCGCAGTAATTAAGTTATGGGCGAGATCCGCTCCTTGTCCCTCACGGAGGTAAGGAGACGAGGTGGCATGTGGTTTACTGCCCACAATGTACCCATAACCAAAGACCTTGTACCCATAACGTCTATACCAATACCCAAAAACCAATATCCAACACTCAAAACTCATTCCTCAAAAACTTTACAGTCTCGATGTCTACATGTATGTATTATTATAATTTGTTTAATGAACAAATTCATTGACTGAAAGGGAAAAATTCCAATGAATAATGCAAAATTTCTGCCCGAACGACCCCAACGGCACAGCTACAATAAAACACAATACAGCTGCAGCCTAAGGAATACAAAAATGAGAAATGGACCTCAACCGTGGAGAGAATGGAGGTTAGCAGGGTGGGCTACGTTTAGCTGTTCATGGAGATCGCTCGAAGGTAGGCTAAGCGCAAAATCTTTGAACAGGGAGAGTACTCTGGATGGCTCTGAGACGCGCGTGTAATGCTCAGCCATAGCCGTGCTCCGCCAACCTACATATCGAGCGATATCTTCTGTGGAACAACCTAGCTGCTTTTAAAAGCGTGTTAGAAAGGCCTGTACGAAAACTATGAGGGGTCTCACCCTCGTATAAGCCGGCATTCTGGAGATGTTTACGTAAACGATTGGCGACCGCCGGCCCCACAAAGGGGCGCTGGCTCACTGAAATCTTAGACTGACAAGTACGAAAGAAAAAACCTGGCGCTAAAATGACGCCGAGTGAATCGCAGGCGGCAATATAATAGTTGAGCCACGAAACCGGACATATGTCCTTACAAGATACGGGGATCAAAGCAAAAGGGCGTGTATTGCCTTTTGTTACAGTTTTCCCAAATGTGAACTGGAGGAGGTAACCCTCTCTGTCCCTGAGCCTGAACACTTGCTCCGATCGGAGACGGCCAAGATCAGACGCCCTATCCCCAGTAAAAAAGTCAACCACAAAGAAGGTGACGTCCCGGGCGAGTGCGTATTGCTCAGAGACAGAGAGACCTACACCTTTTGTAATAAGTTCTCTAAGATATGATACCAAGCGTCTCAGTTTTACGAAAAATAACGGGACGGCCTGCGACGGCACGATGCCTTGGCTTGCCTGTTCCTCGCGGATGAACTTCAAGTATTCTTTTACTCTAGTGTGTGAAATAGGGTTGGACTCACTCGTGCGACCCATAGAATTGAAGATGGCTCGAATCTTCCCAAGGTAAGAGTCAACTGTTCCTGCAGCTAGACGGCGTGGACAAGCACAACCAGATTTTGAACAAGACGGCTTGTGAACGACCGTTTTCCCACTAGAATCCCGGCTGATAAGGAACTTAATGATGTCGTCTGCGGTACAAGAAGACATAATTCGAGGAATGACCAAAGAAGACAAAAACGTGGAGAGCTGGACTTCGAGCCTGCTCTTTTGGCGTTGATATGGTTTCCGTTGATGGGTTGATCGAAATTCGGCAAATCGCCTGTCTATGGCCTCCACATCTGTAACGTCGGGTGGGGCCGAAACGATGGCAACAGGTGCCTGGAGCGTGCCACAAGCCTGACAAAAATTGGCATCCGAATCATTTGGGTAGAGACAAGCACCACAACGAATCGCCGCCTTCCAAGGACGTAAAACCTATGGAGCCAAAACCATAGTTGAGAAACATCTAATTATAGATACACCGGACCGCCCATAGATCCCAAGGGAGGGGTTTTGGCAAGAAACCCGTGGAGCGAGGTGCTGGGAAGAGCAAGATTGTGGCAGAATCTCGTAAACCTAGACGAAACCAGTCGACGGCCAGGGACTGGAGTAGCGCCCACCAGTATCGCCTTGGGCGTAAGTCAGGGACTATCACCGTAAAGTGGACGTGTCTCCCCTGGTCAACAATATAGCGCAGAAGGGGACCCAAGAGGACGAACGGCGGGAAAACGTAGATGTTGTGATCTGTCGGGATAGGTTGAGCAAATACGTTCACCCCCGAAGAAAGGGGGGTGGGCCACGGCGAAAAATGCGGTAGGAGAGCTTCCGACCCGTCTCTGCGGCAGTTGCTATCGAGGGCCATGAGGTCAAAAGTATGTGGACCAAACAGCGATTCAACCTGGCGCCATGCAGAAAGAGACAAAGTGCAATCCAAGTCGCTGCACACTCTAGAAGGACCATCAGCTGGATTAGCTATTGAGGGAATATAACTTAAATGGAGTGTGAAATTAAAAGTCCTAGAGCACAAGAAAATGTCTTTGATGACATCGTTCACCCGGGGATCCTTACAACCCTCATCCATCCAAGAAGCTTGCACCGTCTTGCTGTCTGTAAAAACATCTACCCTTGTGTTTCTTAGAATTTCTTTAAAAGAATCCAAAACTCGCCATAGGGCTAAGGCCTCTAGAACGTTAATGTGCGACTCCTGGGTCTCAAAGTAATCTCGAACTTCCTGACGAGAACCATCGCGGATTAACACACCACCCCACGCCATCTTAGATGCATCGCAAAAAACCGTCACAGACAAGTGTTGTTCGGGTCGCCAAGGGAGAGTATCGGCCCAAGAATCGAGAAATCTCCAATAACAAATCTCGTCACGCAACGCGCCTTTTACAGGAATCGATGTCTTGGAGTTTTTGGCCAAGGATGAGATCGAAGAGAACACTTCCCGTACGTACAACTTGCAACCTGGAATAGCTAGGCTAAATGAGATTGCTTTTCCCGCGAACCGTTGTAACATCGTGATTCCAACAAACTTTGAGGCAATCAGCTCTTCGCGCACTCGAGCAAATTTTTCTTTTTTGTCTCCAGGGACTAGGAACGCTTGGGCCACAGAATCGGATATAAAACCAAGATACCGCACTGCAGTAGATGGAACTGGCTGACTTTTTGACAGGCCTATGTAATAACCTGCCTCTATTAATAGGTAGCACATGATGTAGGCTGCGGCCTCTGCACACTGAGGACTCGGGGATTGGTCACCATTTGCCTGTAACTGTCCCACGTGACGGTCGTCGATGTACTGTGACACAGGTACCCCAAGGGAACGAGCGGCACTGGAGACGATCAAACCAAGGTTGTGGTACAAATAAGCGCTTGCTTTCCAACCAAAGGGAAGTACCCGAAAGGTGAAATAACATCCCTCCCAGAGGAGACCGAAATATGCTTCCGAGTCGGGATGAAGTCTGACATGCTGATAACCGCTCTTATCGTCAAACACGGTTTGGAAATTACCGGGAAACACGTACCTCGGCAGATCTGAGAGGTGGTCAAGCTTAAACGGGAGATCCCGAATCCACGAATTAAGAAAGCGCTCATCATGGCAAAGGCTTAGATGGTTCAACCGTCAAGGGAAGGACCAAATGCGGGGGTGTACAATGGTTAATCCGTCCACGATAGGTCAAAACGCCTGCCGCTGCAAAATGAATGGAATTCTGCACAAGACTTGGAATTATCGAAAACCATCGACGGGGGGGGGGGGGGGGTGAGAGAATCGCCACCCAATCGAGGATTGTATTGGTAACAAATGAATGGAATTCTGCACAAGACTTGGAATTATCGAAAACCATCGACGGGGGGGGGGGGGGGGGGGGGGGGGGGGAGAGAGAATCGTACTCTTTCCCTTTGAAACGTCCCTTGAAACTTCGAAAGAAATACTCTATTCTGACACCTTCCCGCATAATTTGCAAAAAATCAACGGGACCATCGATAGGGCCATAGTTGGATATCAAAGTCTCCCAGACATCTACGTGATTGTGAATATTTCCAGCCCTAAACGACGCCGGGTCACGAAACCGCAGTTGCTCGATATGGGCTACAGCCAGGTTCTTTGCGACCATATCCGGGGGAATCAAAGGGCCAACGAAGGGTTGGGGCTTCCCATACACATCACACCATTTATCAAAGGGGCGCACAGGATCTTGCAAATGATCTTGGAAGACGACGATAAAAATCCCTCGCCGTATCCTGGTAAAGATAAAGCGCGTTAGCAAATGAAAAACCCCAACCCCCCGTTGACCCCAAGCTCTGATCTTAGACCAGAATTGAGGCACTGAGCAGACCCCCCCGGAGTCAACAAGGGACGCGGATAAAGCCAAACCAAACACAAAAGTAAACTAGGGAATAGGTCAATACGATAGGTCAAAACGCCTGCCGCCACCCAATCGAGGATTGTATTGGTAACAAATGAATGGAATTCTGCACAAGACTTGGAATTATCGAAAACCATCGACGGGGGGGGGGGGGGGGGGGGGGGGGGGCCCATAGTGAGAGAATCGTACTCTTTCCCTTTGAAACGTCCCTTGAAACTTCGAAAGAAATACTCTATTCTGACACCTTCCCGCATAATTTGCAAAAAATCAACGGGACCATCGATAGGGCCATAGTTGGATATCAAAGTCTCCCAGACATCTACGTGATTGTGAATATTTCCAGCCCTAAACGACGCCGGGTCACGAAACCGCAGTTGCTCGATATGGGCTACAGCCAGGTTCTTTGCGACCATATCCGGGGGAATCAAAGGGCCAACGAAGGGTTGGGGCTTCCCATACACATCACACCATTTATCAAAGGGGCGCACAGGATCTTGCAAATGATCTTGGAGAAGACGATAAAAATCCCTCGCCGTATCCTGGTAAAGATAAAGCGCGTTAGCAAATGAAAAACCCCAACCCCCCGTTGACCCCAAGCTCTGATCTTAGACCAGAATTGAGGCACTGAGCAGACCCCCCCGGAGTCAACAAGGGACGCGGATAAAGCCAAACCAAACACAAAAGTAAACTAGGGAAAAGGGTAGAAAGGAAAACAACTTTAATGAACTTCACGCAAGGATTGATCTGGACTGTAAGTCCTATTCGAAAAAATAATAAATAAATAATAAATCTCAATAGTACATATTTGCCGTATTAACCATCCATACGACTACCATCCTTGAGGTTTACGCTGGCCGTTAGGGCAGTCGCGAGCGAAGTGCCCCAACCCGTGACATGCAAAACAACGGGTAGGACTATACGGGCCACGACGAGGACGGCGGCGCGTAGACCCTCGAGAACCACCAGAGGAATTACCATAACCAAAGGAATTACCATAACCAGAGGAATTACCATAACCAGAGGAATTACCATAACCAGAGGGATTAGCCACCTCCTTGTCTAGGCCTTTTAAAATAATAGAAGAGTCCTTGGCGATCTTTGATCTCACAGGGTCTCCCAACAAGCCCGACATAAGTCTCCGCAAGGCTCGTGGAGGCAAGGAAGCATGGCGGTCTTTTACTTCGTCTAAGATAGCGGCGTACTCATCCGCTTTCTCACTAACGGTGGTCCTGGCAACCCTTACCAATGCCTCGAGTTGCTCGATCGCCTCAAACTGATCAAAGAAGTTAACGGGCCTTGCTAGGTTGCGTCTTAACGCAGCCAAAGCAGAAGTAACACCTCCCTCATTCTGCTTGTTTTCGAGCTGCTTCATCTTCTCTTCTAACGCAGCGAATCTGTCTTGGGGCTAGGAACAAGCCAAAGAAAAGAAAGGAGGCAATGATAGCGTGCTGAAACTGTAACAATGAAAATGGAATGCCGAGCAGAAAAAAACACAACTACAATAACAAAATTTTGCATTCCGGTAGAGTCCTTTGGGCCGGCTTAACGCCCAGGCGTACAGGTAATTAAACGCTGTATTTATATGTCACGGCTAAGCACGCACTGGTCCCCGACCTGCACGCCCTAAATGGCAATTACGCTCTAAATTACTATGTACGGCTAAGCATGGCTGAACTCTCTAAGTTAACGCCCATACACTCTATGGTCGTTATAAAATTTCACGTACGGCCAAACTCCCCGAGTTCCAAGCCGATAACTCCATAAACAGTGTAAAACTCTCATGCACGGCCGAACTCCCCGAGTTCCAAGCCCATAAACTCAATAAGCATTGCAAAACTCTTATGCACGGCCGAACTCCCCGAGTTCCAAGCCCATAAACTCAATAAGCATTGCAAAACTCTTATGCACGGCCAAACTCCCCGAGTTCCAAGCCCATAACTCCATAAACAGTGTAAAACTCTCATGCACGGCTGAACTCCCTGAGTTCCAAGCCCATCAACTCAATAAACATTGCCAAACTCTCATGCACGGCCGAACTCCCTGAGTTCCAAGCTCATAACTCCATAAACAGTGTAAAACTCTCATGCACGGCTGAACTCCCTGAGTTCCAAGCCCATAAACTCAATAAACATTGCAAAACTCTCATGCACGGCCGAACTCCCCGAGTTCCAAGCCCATAAACTCAATAAGCATTGCAAAACTCTTATGCACGGCCGAACTCCCCGAGTTCCAAGCCCATATAAACTCTAGCAGACGCTAGATATTCTAAACTACGGCTAAACTTCTACCAGTTTGCGATAAGTAAAACAAAGAAACCGAACTAACTGAGAACTCTTAACGACTCTATATAACAGACAAAATTCTATACCTCGGCCTGTGGTTCGGGTCGAACCTCGGCGTTATCCGCGGCCACAACTTGTGGGACATCCTGTGGCGGGACGGCTTGGACATCTTGTTGCGGGGCTTGTGCATCTTGCTGTGCATCTGGAATGGGAAGATTGTCTTGGGCTACAGCAGGAGGAAGAACGTTTCTAGCTGCCATTAAAACGGTAGAAGAGAAGCTGGAAGAGAAGCTGGTGGCGGTACGTGGAACTAAATCAAACTTGACCCTCGCAGCTCCGAACGACGTTGTGCAATAAGGCATGTGTGTGGAGTTAATTTATACTGCTCCGTGCTCATTAATTATTCAGTGAGAATAGTATGTTAATGAGATGTAATGGCAGATTAATTACTCGTGCCCAGGCCGTAGGCCGCACGAGTTATAAAACCCAACGCGTATTTTTTTTTGGGGGGGGGGGGGGCGTCAGTTGTGCAATATCCGTTCACATGCTATCGAGACCAAATATACCGAGGCTCACCGAGGCCTAGTATCTCCATCAGATGTAAATGTATTGGAACCATTTATATACAAACATTTATCTTTCTCGCAATCGATGTGGGACTTTGTCAAATCCAAAACACTACGCATGACCACTAATTCCATAGACAATCGTCACTAAAAATAAAGTCAAAATCAAATCAAATGATATTGTCAAAGCTGGTGTGTGTCTAGCGCCGTCTAGCGAAAGCATGGGGTCTTGTACTATTGAATTGTCTCGCACATGCGCAATGTGTTATATAGGCGTCGTGATTCTAGATCTAAAATGCGGTTAAATTAAATGTGTTGGCCAAATGAAGGATAAAAAGACGAGGTATAAAGCAACAAGTCAGAGCCCAGGCATCCACCACGGCTTAGAAATTGCACACAAATCCTAACTTCAGCCTTCATCGCTCGCTGTTCAGCGCTCGTCAACACATCAAAATTCACAAGACAACTCGGACCCATCATCGAATAAATACAACTCAAAACCTCAAGAAAACTACACAGTGGACTTCAACAACTATTAATCTTTATTTCTAGAATTTTTTTAGGGAACGATATAGAAAAATAATGCTTTTGAGAAACAAACAAACTCATACTGAAAACATAAAATGACCGGTTGAACCACACCACGTGAAATTTTCGAATCGCTCAAAACCACTCAAAAACACAATTTCTTGCTCAGATTTCTACACCAACGTGTTCTTTAATTTTCAGACTACTGTTGTGAAGACATTTTTGAGAATCTCATACCCTTTGAAGGCTTTATCAGAGCTCATTCCTGATCCAACGAACGAAAATCCAAAGACGTCACGATCCACTGATTTCTACGTTTGGGCTACCTGTGACCACAGGAAGCCCAATTATACAACTGACACACACGAACATTCAGTGAAAATCCTTATCGTCCAAGAAGATAAACACACGAATAGCTGGACGTCTATGTGTTCTACTAGAAAGGAAACCACAAGCTTGTATTTATGGTATTTTATATTTCGAAGTCTAAATGAAAAATCGATCGACAACAACTATCAATCATTGAACTTTACTCGTTGAATACATTTTTATATACCAAGATAATGGTCTCTTGATTTTACTTTTAAAATGTTCAAATATTTTCACTCTAAGAGCGAAATATAAAACATACGGCATTGATCACGAAAGATAACTGCGATATGTGCTGGTTCCAGGTAGAAAAGGGAAGCTTTCAAGCAAAAATCAAACTCGTATACAAACTTCGAAATCCACACTTCCACAGGGATCCCAATTCTTGAAGCATGTCAGTACATGTAGCTCATTCTCAACAGGGCACGAGTGTACATTGCCCATAGCAATGTCTAGTTCCACCATAAAGTACAAAAGCTAATTTACAGTACCCAATACTGTTGGGAATTGTAACAAACAGCTATGATAATACGAATCTACAAACAATAAAGCCTCTCCGGATTTAAAACTCCTCCTTAATGCTATCTAAGATTAAATATTCAGGCTACGAGGCATAAGAATAATACTTAATAACTGGATAATAAATTGCATCCATAGTTACTCTTTATACTTCGATACTTATCTTCAATCCAGTTTATGAATAAATCTCTTCTAAGTCTGATTGCTGACTGATTTTATAAGCCTTAAGAGAGACTGACCATAATTTTCGAGCATGTATTGACAAGTTGAGGATTTTCAATTCCCTGATATTTCCACCAAAAGACCCTTTGGGTGAACTCTTTTCAAAAATAATCTTAAAAGTTTTGGAATGTTTTTATTTTCGACGAAATCGAAAAAAGTTCAAAATACGGCTTCCCGCCTGTCTGGCGACCATCGAATTGGGCTAGAACAATATTTTGAACAATTGAACAATTGGCTTTGACAACCAATAACATGACAAGGAAACTTACTACGAAACTGCCAATCAAGCACATTATTAAGCATCATTATATTTATACAAATATTGAAGCATAGCTCAAGATTCTTCTTCTTTGTATGTTTTTTTTAGATAACGAATATACTGACTACGACCCTCTGATCGAAACATCAATTTTGAGCCGATTTTTAAGGGACAATATCTCCTATGGTATATGTTTTACATTCAAATAAATATTTTTTTCTTAGAACAGATTGATTCAACTTTGTCTGTTCCAAATATCTAAAACGGCCCACGGAAACTCTGTGTTTTAGATAAATATTTATACATCCCACTTTCATTAATTGTGACCCTAGCTGACACTAAGCGTGACAAGCACTAACGCTTAAAGGGGGACTAGTACGTAACTCGTTCAAAATTTGATTTAGCTGAAACTTCACTGAAATAATCTCAAAGACCCATACAATCACTTGTTAATTTTTTTCTCAAAAATTCCAATGGGAAGTAATACATTTTTATGAATCTTTAGAGGTGTCAGTGACGTCACTTACTCAACCCAACATTCAACTCCATACATTTCTTTGTATTTTGTGATCAAAATATCTGAACGGTTTCAGATAACAGCTCTGCATTGAAGAAAACTAGTCAAGCAATCAATCCTAAGCACATATAATGTAAGAAAACTCATTCACACAAACGTTTAGCTTCATAGAAATAAAATAATTCAAGACATTAAACATGAAGAAATGTATGGAGCGAAGCCGTGATGATTGTTTGGGTTGAGTAAGTGACGTCACTGACACCTCTAAAGATTAATCAAAATGTATTACTTCCCATTGGAATTTTTGAGAAAAAAAAAACGAACCAGTGATTGTATAGGTCTTTGAGATTATTTCAGTGAAGTTTCAGCTAAATCAAACTTTGAACGATTTACGTACTAGTCCCCCTTTAATCAATGATTCTTAAAGCCAATTTTATGATTAATATTTCAATTTTCCTTCCATAATCGATCACAAATGTGTTGTAAAATTAACTTTCTAACCATCTGCTGCGAAACAGTTACAGGAAAAACGAAATTTGCCGGTATATTATACGAGTTGTTGCCCGTTTGTAACGCAACGCTAATAACAACAAACAACCCGCGAGTTGGAGGTCAAGCAAAAGTGCCAAACACTTGAAATTTATAACCAGTAGATCGCTAGTCTAAAAAATAGCAACTGCAAAGCAATAGAAATACTGCTGTAACTCTAATCAAAAACAATTTGAAATAAAGAGGCGATTAAAGTGTGCATACCGTATTCGTTTGTTGCTACCAAATCAGCGAGGTTGATTGAAATCCCGATCGAAATAAAGTGAGTATAAATTATGAAAAGCTATAATACTGCATATTTCTTTGAAACTACATGTAAGTCACAAATGAAACAGCTGTAATTTCATTAAACGTAATCAAGTATTATCACCTCAGTTAGCCGGTATTCAAAACTCTATATCATTTCTGGGATCATATCAACACCCCGGATCAACACTTGACACAGCGAAGTGATTGCTGACTATTAAATGATCGGTGACTATTACCTGTTATGAAACTTCTACTCTTTCCCCTAACATGTTACGCTCTCTTTGAAAGACTTGGTCTTCTTCCTGAGTTACCACTCCTTGCAGTTTGATCATCTGCCATAAACTGAACTTTAATGTGCAGCACATACTAGGAGGCTTTTTTGGACCATTTTCACACACAGGTAACCCAATGTCGATATTAGAAAACCGTAAATAGCTAGCCGTCCGTTTCAAGCAATGCAATGCAAGGAATTCGAAATGTTTAAAATCTCTTCCTAATATCGAATCATATTGTTATTAAGAGGATATTTCTTTCAACATCGCGTAATATCCGCCAAAAGCGCCAAAAACCAGCCCTTTTGGACAGTTTGAATTTCGATTTTCGCTTTGGATTAACACTCTAATTTTATTTTAACCAAGCACAAACTATTAAAAACAAAGTAAATTATCTGCCTAAAGCTGTTTTAGCGTTGTACAAAGCCATTTTCCTGCTTTTTGTTTCACATTTGGGGTAATTCAGGGGAAAACATCAGCAATACTAGCAAATATACTGATCTAGCCCATGTGGACGGTTTTCAAATCAAATTTTCACTTTGGATTAACACTCTAATTTCACTTTTACCGTTCAAAAACCATCACAAATAACTTGAACTCTTTGCTAAAGCAGTTTTAGCCTTGTACAAAACGTATTCTCCATGCTATTGGTTTTTGGCGCTCAATACGCGCGTTCGTAAAAAATATCCTCTTAAACAAGTTCGGTATCAACCGATATAATTATCCGCAGCAAATGCTGCTATTGGCCGTGATAGTTAGTGAGAACTACCAAAAATATGAGATTGGAGCTGTAACCATAACTGATTATCATTGCCGGTCCAGTTTCCTTTCTTTCCTTTACGATCATCATTTTGTCGTATTGCAATCCTTATTTAGTGTCAAACACGACGTTTTTTGTAGTGCAAAACTCTCTCCGATAATCAGGATAAATTCAAAAAATAAGCCCACCATAAAGCCTTTTAGACGAATATTAGCCATATTACATATTTTCGCAATTTTACGTAATAATCCAATGATATACATTCCATGATTTTTTGCATGGGCCATCGAATTGAACCCCTAAAATGAAATCGTATTTTCTGTAGTCATGTAGGCTCCTAATTTCCAGTATTACTCGCTGGATTTTACTGAAATTGAAGGCTCGTAATATCGCGGTTGGGCTACCTGTGGATTAAGCTGTCCTTGTAGAACACGAACAACATGAAACCATTTCCTCCAATAGGTCAATGTAGGGGGCCTTCTTTCTGGTGCAAGTTGGTTCTTCTAATAATAATAATAATAATAAATATTTATAAAGCGCTCATAGCGAAAGTTCTGAGCGCTGAATACAAAGATATATAAAAAAATATATATATAAAAATAAAATAAAAATATGTATATAATAAAAATAAAATAAAAATATTAGGTCTTAAATAAGTGAGTCTTCAGTTTTGACTTGAATATAGAGAGTGAGTCACAAGATCTAATATCAATGGGTAAAGTGTTCCAGAGGTAAGGCGCAGCTACAGCAAAAGCACGATAGCCATATGTCTTGAGATGGTAATCCACCGGCTTTAAAAGGACGGCACTAGAAGATCTAAGTGTTCTAGTCGGGACATAAAGCTGTAGAGCATCACTGATGTAAGCAGGCGCGAGACCATGTAGTCCTTTGAAGGCCAGAAGTAGAATTTTGAAGTGGATACGCTTCTCTATTGGTAACCAATGGAGCTGTTTGAGTACTGGAGTGATGTGGTCAAATTTACGTGTAAACGTCAATAGTCTAGCAGCGGCATTAAGAACACTTTGAAGTTTCTTAAGTTCGTACTTCGGCAAGCCAAAAAGAAGCGCATTGTAAGAGTCAACCTTCGATGTCACGAGAGCATGAATGAGGATCTCCGTTGTGTTGAAAGACAAAAACTTTCTGATACGCGCAATATTGCGTAGATGAAAAAAGGCACTCTTGCACGCAGCATTGATCTGTAAGGACATAGACATCGTATTATCAAATATGGCACCAATATTCCTAGCTGACTTTGATGGGACGATAACTTCCTCACCAAAAACCAGAGATGGAAATGTCGGCTGCTTGCGGAACTTAGAGTGGAAGATCAGAAGCTCAGTCTTATCCTTATTTAGTTTTAGTTTGTTGATAGACATCCAGCAGTTAATGTCAACCAGACACCTATCAATCCCGTGTTTAGCTGCAGACATATCATCAGGATCGTCATATGTGAATGTAGCATATATCTGAGATTCATCAGCGTATAGATGGTACATCATGTTATGTTTACGCAGGATATCACCCAAAGGTGAGGTGTAAAGAAGATACAGCAAGGGACCCAACACGGAACCTTGGGGAACACCACAGCTCAGTTGGTGAGTTGAAGAGCAGGCACCGTCCACATAAACAAGCTGGGTACGACCGCTGAGGTAGGATTTAAACCAGTCCAAAGCTTTGCCCTTAATTCCAAAACGTGATGACATTCTGTGGAGCAGCACATGGTGGTCCACCGTATCAAAGGCAGCTGACAGATCTAACAGCAGGAGCACCACACAACAGTTGTTGTCTAAAGCCAATAATATATCATTTTGCACACGAACAAGTGCCGTCTCGCAACTGTGGTATTGTCTATATGCAGATTGAAGGGGTTCGAACAGGCCATTATTGTGTAAGTGTGACTTCAGACGTATTGCAACAATCTTCTCTATAACCTTGGATACAAAAGGGAGGTTGGAAACTGGTCGGAAGTTGGAGATAATCTCATGGTCCAATTGTGGTTTCTTCAGTAATGGTGTAACTACTGCCTTCTTCAAGCACAAGGGCATGTTTGATGTCCCCAGAGATAGATTGACAATGGTTGTGATCACAGGCAAGATGTCATGTAGGTACTTACTGAGGAGACTCGAGGGTAAAGGATCCAGTAGGCATGATTTAGACGCAATCTTGCTGATATTTTTTGATATTTCGTCAGCGGTACACGGTTCAAGAACGCCCAGCTGACAGTCAACGGTGTTGTCATCAAGTGTTGAGAAAATATCCGACTGCAAGTCTATAGATGGGAGTCCATTTCTGATGGCCTTGATCTTATCAGTAAAGAATTCGGCAAAACTGTTTGCAAGCTCAGCAGCTGATTGCGCAGTGGGGTAGACCTTCCCAGGCTTACGATGCAGTACACGATCTATTAAGCGAAAAATAGTCTTTTGATCGTTACCAGCTTCTTCAATAAGAACAGAGTAGTAATTCATCTTGGTGGAATAAATGAGATCTTTCAACAGTTTGCATTGGTCGAGGTATCTCTGACGGTCTACTTCAAGCTGGGACTTGCGCCATTGTCTCTCCAATCTCCGCCTCAAGGTCTTATGTTCAGCAATTTCCTTGCTGTACCATGGGGCAGCTGGTCGAATAATTATGGACTTTCTCTGAAGAGCAGCATGGCTATCAAGCAACGAAGATAACACAGAGTCATACTGACTACAGAGTTCCTGAATGGTCGATGCTGGTTGCGATAGCAATGACGAGGAGAGCAAGTCATGGTGAAAGCGATCACAGTCAATGTTGCGAAGCTTGCGAAAACAAACTTCTTTCTTTGGAAGCGGTGGTTTAGATATACTCAAATTGCAAAAGATGGCACAATGGTCAGATATTGCAGGATCCAATGCAGTCACATTCCCTAAAGAAAAATCGTCGCTTCTCGTAATAATCAGATCCAATGTATGGCCATCCCGATGAGTGGCAAATGACACATGTTGTTTAAGATTAAATGCACCAAGGAGATCTTTGAACTTGTTAGCAGTACTATCAGTAGGATTGTCAACATGAATGTTGAAATCACCGATAATGATGACGTTACCAGGAAGGATGCAGACGTGCTCTATCAAGGCAGAGAATTCTTCCAAAAATAACGACGAAGATGAAGAAGGAGGACGATATACGACTATCATTCGGCTAGAGGTTGTAGAGTTAGAGCGAAATACCATCTCCATAGATTCAAAGGATCTGAAAGATTTTGGTTCAGATTTTTCCAGTCTTAAAGAGCTGGTGTATAATACACCAACTCCACCCCCAGTACCACTGTTCCTAGGTCGATGTGTAAACAAATAGCCGTCAGGACAAATATCCCGCACAACGTAATCAGATTCAGGTCCAGAACGAAGCCAAGTTTCAGTTATAACCATGATGTCAACTTTGTTATCCACGACAAAGTCCTTGACGACTATTGATTTGTTGTTGATTGAACGGGCATTTAAGTGACATAAGCTAATGTATCTTGTTGAAATAGCAGACGCACGGTCCCCAGCGATTTTGGATTTCGATGATGTAGGTTTGATGTAAATGAGGTTATCCTTATTGACGGTCTTGTTCAGTCTACCAGAACCAAAGGTACTTCGTTCCATGCCAGTGAGCACACTAATGGAGTTATTCAATTCAATATTGGTAGTTGATCTTGTAATCGAAGACGAAGGTATATCATGATACCAAGGTCTGGACGTTTGACGGCCTCGACATCCACGGGATACACGCAAGATCCCAGAAGATTTTAAAGCATCGTAGACTTGTGGAACCAGTGGTCCTGTTGATCGCATGCCATGAAGATGGCGGGAAGTTTGAAATCCCAGCCGACCAGGAACTTTCCACCAACAGCACAATGACAGCAGCAATTTTCTTGGATATGATGTCATAATTTGCTTACTAAGACGTTTAGAAATAACTTGATGTGAAGATTGATAAAGGAAAGCACCAAATGGTGAATAAAAAAAACGATAAAAATCAAGAGCTAAGAGCTAAGCAACCAATCGGTGCTAATTTACATAAGTAATAAGTTGGAATTTATTGCAAAAGAGCTTTAGCACAGGCAGCTTCAACTTTTTTAATGCTCGATTATGAACCATCTCGCAGATATTATGTTGATCGTGGATGATCGGATGTTCCAACTGAAAGGTTGAAAAGATGGCTTCACGGGCATTTCTGAAATTGAGTTCTTCTTCTGCGGCATGAATATCGGCTTCTGTTACTGCATTCTGGTGTAATTTAGCAGCTTCTCGTGAGAAGAAAGACTTAATTTGTTGTGGTGTTAAGAACTCTGAGGTTCCAAAAAGTCGTTTACCATCCGGACCGATGGATCGTCTCATCTCTTTGGCAACAGCTTCAGGACTAACTTTTCTTCCAGATGATTGGCCAATATTAAACTTCGCTATTAGGTAAGATCTTTGTTTCTCGTTGAACCGATTTGATTTCGATGACTGCTTCAAGGCCCATCCTTCTTGTTCAACTTTGTCACTGGCATTATCATCTGTGGGACTGACAGATGTTATAGTTGGTATGATGCCCACACCCTCCTCTAGCAATAAAGCGTACTTGTACTTGGCTAGATCTAACAACGACTGTCTTTCAACAACTTTTTCACATTGCTCAAGGGACAAGTGGTGCTCAAGGTTGGAGAGTTTCTGAAATACTTTAATACAACCACCGTTTGGACACGAATACACTTCATCAGTCTCTTCAAGTTGAGTTGAATCTTTGTCATCGCCGATTATCTTGACTTCATCCTGCTTACTTGCTTTCTTAGGTACAGGCTTAGGCGTCAAGGATTTAAAGTCACCTGAAGAAAAAGGCTCATCGATCCAACGGCAACCATAATCTGTAACAGAAAAAAGCATTTAATGCGTTCTGATTCCAATATATTAAGCCTCTCTTGATTAAGCTAAGCAAGAAATCACAAAGTTAACACGAATCTTTGAAAAAAAAAAATATTTTACAAAAAAGTGCGTATTTAATATCGTTGTTTATATAAGCAACGAACGAGACAACATTTGTTGTCTTACGGGAGGCTTTCGTTAGTGGTAATTCGGCTTTGTTTGAAATACGCTATATATTCATACACATTCTGTTTAGTTGCGAGATCCTTCTGAATAATACTTACCTGCAGTCCATTTTTGATCCACTTTCTTGCCACTACCAATAGCATAGGCTCTCCAGGCAAATAGCTCTCCACTGATGAATCTGTAATTGTTTAACTTGTTTATTCCTGTGATTTTGGGCTGTTCAACAATGCCCGCAATAGACTCATCAAGATTATCCAATGCAACTACCCTTACGCCTTCGATACCCCCGTGTGACAACAACGCATGCTTCATCTCTGTAGCAGTTGTGACATCGTTTCCTTCATTGATATACAAACGAATGTGTGATTTGGCAGTTGCAGCCATCCTATCTGCATACCCTTTTCCACCTTGTGGATCACTGAAATCGATGCGTTCTATTTTTATGCTTGTGGCTCTTTCAATAGTAGGACATGGAAGGATGGTGAGTGCTGAGTGGTAGCACCCAGCGTTGTCTTGGCGGAAAAAGGACTTCATAATCTCAGGGTGCTCACTCTTCAAGGTTTGGAGAACATGCTTCATGATTTTCACTACAGCATGACTGTCTTGGCAGCAGGATTGGATGATGTGGATGAATGCTTGTGACTGTAGCTGTCCATTGAATCGACGATATACCACAGATATATGCCAAGACAGCCCTCTCTTACCAAACCAATCTGACTGGCACTCCCTGTACATTTGAGGGAGAAACTTCATCGCCCAGTCGTTCACTATAAGCACTGTACTGTTGTCTAGAATATCAAGGATGTCAAGCCATGCTTGGTCTTGTCGTACGGTTCTCAACTGGTGGCACTTCCAAGAATGTATGGCACGTTTTGCTGTGGCATGCAGATATAATGCTTCATCTCGATCTTCATTGTTGCGAAAAGGGAGTTCCAAAAGCAGGCCCTCTATTTCATCAATTGCGCTTACCAGTGAATCACACTGTCCACATCTGTCATTGTGCTCATGACTGCATATCTTCCTATTAGCTTTTTCCGATGGATCGCTCGTAGCATAAACGCTGCAGTGGTCGGCAACTTGAGATTGTTCACTGATATGCACCTAACAGCCCAAAATATAATAAATATAAATAATAAACATAAACATAAATAATATTATTAGTCTGTTTGTTTCTTTGGTTGTTTTAAGAGAAATGACTATTATATTCATGCGTCGAACAAATATTACCTTATAATCTCCCTTGAGGTATAACTTCCCTGCTTTTACAGCGTCACGTAAATTGGACACTTGTTCCTCATTTCCACCATATGAAGGAATAATATCAAGAAGGTCAAATAAATCTTCAAAAGCTCGTCCTCCCTCTGCAGCGTAATTATCAAGTCCTTGAAGAGACTTCCGCACGGTGGCACTACATTCAGTTAGTATTCTTAGTAATGTTCGTTCATTGAGCGGTTCAAAGCGGGTTTCATCGCAATACAGGTTGTATTGTTTAACGATTCTTTGTGGTACCATGGTTCTTATCACATTAGGTTCGGGAATAATTTGACCAGAAGATAATTTGAGGTTAGTTACTCCGAATGGGAGATCTTGCACTATATGGGGACTTGTTATAAATCCTAGAAAATGATCCAACTGCTGCGGGTTGATGCATAGTCGTGGTGACTTTTGTTTAGGTACAGGAACTCCAATGCCGTATTTCTTGCGGTGTAAGTTTGCAATAGTATATCTGTATTGAGTCAATCCAGGAATAACCTCTGATACTTCCTTATAACTTGCGACACTTGTCATTATAGATAAGATTTGCCTGCGCGTATCCCAGCCTGTAGCATTGTTATATGTCTCACCTAGCGCTTGTAAGTAGCTGTTGCTTGAGAGTGATGTAGCCGCATCTGGATCGGTTCCTACCAAATTGTTGATTGCTTTAGATTCTCTAAGTATATTCCATAGTTGGGGAGCAGCACCAGGATAAATGACTTTAAGAACAGCTGACACTATTTCTGTAGATCTATCAACATAACGTTGCTGCGTTCTTTTACTTGCTTCATCCCACTTAAGCCATGGCCTCTCAATTGGTTTTAGGTGAGACTCTTCAAGAAAGGCATTTAGTGTGAATCTTTGCGCCATTTCGTTCTTATTGGATAACCGGCTATTTCCAGTACTTGAAGATGTGGTACTTCCAGACTCAGTAGGGAAGTAACTTTCGTCTTGAATTCCAAGTTTTGACATTTCGGTAACTAGTTGTTCCTCAGATGCTGTGCTACTTTCACTTCCCTTCAAACATTAGATAACAATAGTTAATAATAAACAACTATTAGGTGAGAATTTTGCCGGGTTATCAATGCTGCAGAATACCATTCACCTGTTCTATGTCGTCATCATCATCATCATCATCATCATCATCGTCATCATCAATTTTTTCGTTGCTATCTGCGCTATTTTCAACTTCATCGACTTGTATGTCTTTGTACTCTTCTGCTTGTTTTGCAAGATATACTTTGCATCTCTTACAGATGACTAAAACAGGATGTTATATTTATTGAATTTAGTAAACTCGCGGTGATGAACATTACTAAAGTAGAAATAGAGGACGGCGGATTTCATGGGACTTCCGGAACCACGTCAACACATTCACTCTCGCGCATTATTTCAAAATAAGTATGGTCGCGGCTATATTCCGGCGGTAGGTAGATGGAAGTATAATGGTCATTACGCACCACTCCATTTTTAGCCATCCTTGGCGAACCAGATCGTCATGTGCGGGGGAAAGGAACTAAGACTATTCCTCAACCCCCCCCCCCCCCCCCCCCCCCCCCCCCCCCCCCCCCCGACGCCGGGTCCCCGAGGATGCTCAGTACGTTTTTGGTAACCATTGACTGGGGGATGAATAGTAATGATAGACCAAGAAAATATGGATGGGGCCGAAGGTGTGTTACAGGGAGAAAAAACTCACGTGTTCCAATTGGAAGGAGTTTATTTGCAGCAAACAGCACGTAGACAGACTCCTTACTATTGATGCCCCTATCACCTTTGACTAAGGGCGATTTGTGTGCAGCTATCTCATTTGGAACCGAGCAGCAAACCTTTCCCCATCTCCAGCGTAGACCGCAGACGTCACGGTGTTGCGGACATATCGTTAATAATGTGTTACAGGGTTGTACTTGGAAAATACCTGGTTCGCATCGTTTACACTAGTTAAATTACGTAAAAAATCATTCAGTCCATGCAGCAAAAAGTTTAAGTACAAATTTACAATAGCGGATCGGAAATCCAAAAGTTATCTGATACTACCATTTGAAAACGATTCTATTTTCGCTGTATGTATATAAAGATTGCAAAGTTGCCATGTGATGTGTGTTCGACTGAGTTTTTATATTCGTTTTTTTATTACTGAGGCCGAAATCATTATTACTGTATGAACTGACTCCAAAAATTAATCTATTACCGGAGTCGGGAGAAATACACAAAATTTAACACTTCATGAATCTTAATTTCCCCGCCCTGTCCGGGGGGTCGGGGTTTCAATTGACTAGTGCATTATGCTGCAATTTCAGTAATCTTACAGATATTTTCTAGTTTCAAATTCAGTTAATGAAAACATAAAGTCGTAAGTTCTAAATGTTTTCATTTTTGCTTATGTTTACCATTTCTAACCAGTAAATATGTATGAATATAAAAATGTAAGTTATAAATGAGTTACCTGCTCTTGCCAGCAGCAACGTTTGTTCATCTACCACAAACTCTTCGCCCCATATTTTGCACAACTTCAGGTGTTGCGAAATATCATTGTTACATTCTCTTACTGTAATGCACCGAGAGTCATCAAGACGTTTCCCACTTCCTCCGCAACTAGTTCTCTCTTCTAACAGCAGTGAGTAGCTACACGAAGCCATGAGTACAGAATTGTACAACAGCAAAGACTCATATTTCGTAATCGTGGTTAATATGTAACTTGTCCCCCTACCCCTATCCCCAAGTATACTTTTGTGCTTTACATCACAGTCATTTCCTGGCGGACAGACAATATTAAAAGACATCCAATCGCACTACAAAAAGCAAAGAGAACTGGTAACATTTATTACAACAAAGAGAACGGCCAAGTCTTTCGAAGAGAGCGTAGCATGTTAGGGGAAAGAAACAGGTTAGTCAGCAATCACTTCGCCGTGTCAAGTGTTGATATGATCCCAGAAATGATATAGTTTTGAATACTAACTGAGGTAATAATATTGATTACGTTTAATGAAATTACAGTTGTTTCATTTGTAACTTACATGTAGTATCAAGGAAATATGCAGTAGTATAGCTTTTCATAATTTATACTCACTTTATTTCGATCGGGATTTCAATCAACCTCACTGATTTGGTAGCACTGAACAAACGAATACGGTATGCACACTTTAATCGCCTCTTTATTTCAAATTGTTTTTGATTAGAGGTACAGCAGTATTTCTATTGCTTTGCAGTTGCTATTTTTTAGACTAGCGATCTACTGGTTATAAATTTCAAGTGTTTTGCTTGACCTCCAACTCGCGGGTTGTTTGTTATTATTAGCGTTGCGTTACAAACGGGCGACAACTCGTATAATATACCGGCAAATTTCGTTTTTCCTGTAACTGTTTCGCAGCAGATGGTTAGAAAGTTAATTTTACAACACATTTTTGATCGATTATGGAAGGAAAATTGAAATATTAATCATAAAATTGGCTTTAAGAATCATTGATCAAGCGTGAGTGCTTGTCACGCTTAGTGTCAGCTAGGGTCACAATTAATGAAAGTGGGATGTATAAATATTTATCTAAAACACAGAGTTTCCGCGGGCCGTTTTAGATATTTGGAACAGACAAAGTTGAATCAATCTGTTCTAAGAAAAAAATATTTATTTGAATGTAAAACATATACCATAGGAGATATTGTCCCTTAAAAATCGGCTCAAAATTGATGTTTCGATCAGAGGGTCGTAGTCAGTATATTCGTTATCTAAAAAAACATACAAAGAAGAAGAATCTTGAGCTATGCTTCAATATTTGTATAAATATAATGATGCTTAATAATGTGCTTGATTGGCAGTTTCGTAGTAAGTTTCCTTGTCGTGTTATTGGTTGTCAAAGATGCACCATTTCTAGCCCAATTCGATGGTCGCCAGACAGGCGGGAAGCCGTATTTTGAACTTTTTTCGATTTCGTCGAAAATAAAAAATGTCCAAAACTTTTAAGATTATTTTTGAAAAGAGTTCACCCAAAGGGTCTTTTGGTGGAAATATCAGGGAATTGAAAATCCTCAACTTGTCAATACATGCTCGAAAATTATGGTCAGTCTCTCTTAACTCCTTGTTCCTTCCTTACAAAGATTTTTCCGTCCACTGTCCATACTCTGTGCCACTTGTATTGTTTGGCTCGTTTACATGCGCTCCATTTAATTTCGTCTCGGACTCCTTTTGATAGTTTCTAAGTTTCCACCCAGGCGGTGTTGGACACGGAGCGCAAAGCACGATGGGACAAATTGAAATTTTTACTCATTTGCATCTGGACGTCGAAGTGTAAACAACTAAGTGACTCTGTGATTCAATGGGTTTATAGCGGTCTTCTTCTATATATTCGACACACAACCTCCGATATACACATATCCACTCTTTCTGGAAAATCTGCGTCAGTAAATGGGTATTGCTGGATACACAAAGGAGCAGTTATCTTCACGGTGAGTTGAACTTCCCGTAGACTCGTGAAGTTTTGATGTATTAAAGCTTATAGCTTATTCTTCTCCTTTATATAACATACTTCTTAGCTTTCTCTCTAGTTTATATGTTGACCTATTTATGAGTTATATTGAACTTATGAAGTCAAACAACATTCAGCCCATAGTAGTGTTTGACAGGCTGCCAAATATTACGAGCAACTCATATAAATTATCGACGTGTATTGTAGTGTTGGAATCGATCGTAAAGCTTTCATGTAGTTCCAATTGTATGTATACTGGACTATCAGTACGTACTTGGTCCACGTACTGATTTACATTGTGATACTAAAACTCACAACTATTGATTCAGTTTGATAATAATAATAATAATAATAATAATACAAATGTGTGTCCTAAAGAAACCTAATTTTATATAAAATATACAAATAGTTATACTGATGTATGGTTCCCGATGTATGTACTAGTATGGTAAGATTTAGTTTATAATATTCATTTACCATTCATTATTTGTTTTATTTTTATTTACACAGGTACAATACAAACTGGTAATAGCGGGCCTTATCAACAATACAGATATTATTAAAACAAGTCTCTAAGAATTACTAATTACATGTACACAAGCTATATGTAGTGTTTGTATACCATGTAACATCAGGGAGGTGGGTAACATCAATCAAGGGAATTGGACTGCACCAGGCCAAAGTGATTGTCGAGGAAGCCAATCAAAGAGGAATGCAATGTGCAATGGATGTTAAGAATGTTTTAAAAGTAGTCAGATGACTGTACCTTGCATCAAACTGAATTTGCTAAAAAATATAATAATGTATTATCATTATCAACTGTAGTAGTATGGAATAATATTAAATATTACAGCTGTACAATAAGACTAGTGTACAATAGAAATGAATACTGATGCTTTATTTTAGGGTGGGGAATTTGTTATCCCCCTAGCCAGGGGTTCATGATCAAGTATTACATACTTGATTCCCATATAAATGTATGGGGACGTGCTGCTAGCAGGACAGGGTATGGTTTTGGCCTCTGCCCTGAACAGGGTATATAATTTTATGTGAGTCTGTCCTAGGTATTTTAGATTTTGTTGTCCTATAACATGGACAGGGTTTCAAACCCTCAGCAGTACAGTCCAATAAATTGCAGAAGTGCAACCAGTAACTGGTTTCCCATTGTAGTGGCTTTTTATTCACAGGAGCATTACATGTACAACCTGATAAATCAGTGGTACCAAATATATAATTTTGTCTTCACTACTCATCAACGACACAATTGTTCAGGAACAACCTGTTTATTGTGGATATGCAGCCAGCGCCCCGCAGTGCAATCACTGCAAAGACTTACACTACGTAGTAATTCTATCTAGTATTACATACAATATCAATTGCTGAGCGGGACACGAACAACCATACGTAATAAACCCTGTGGGAAAAAATATGGAAACGTGTTCTCCAACCCATGCTGCAGCAATGCTTCTGGAGGTTAAAAGCTCTATACAAAACACTCGGACGTTGGAGACTTAGTCGTCTACCTCCGACAATTTGACAAGCAGTGTCTTATTAGAAAAACATACAATATTTTTTACACAAACAACAACAACAAAAAAAAACAAAAAAAAAAAACAAAAAAAAATATGATAAACCATCTAGGGATGGGTGCTGGCCTAGAATGCTGACCGTGTGCTATACTCGCTCTGATATACACGTATACCATCATGCACTTCGCTCACACCGTGATGCTCACGTGCCGCCAAAATATTAATTTCTGTGTACTTCATTGCATTCGCACGCCAGAAATGTAACATTTTTATTAGTGATTCCAATAATTAACCTGGGTTATTTAGAGTGATTGCAACAAACCCGTGAAATAAAAATTAGATGCTGGTGTGTAATAGTTTAATAATAAACACAAAAGAAAACAATGGAAATAAAGTCTACCAGTGTCTAGTCTACTGACTGTTTCACAGGTTTATTGCAATCACTCTACTAAAACTACACCAATACACACTATTAGACACTCATTCTTTTGTTTTCTTTTGTTCCTTTGCATCTAATAAACACTGACAACTAATAATTAGTAGTGCCCAGGTTTATTAGAATCACTCTATTACATGTACAATGAGAATATTCATTTAAAAACAAAAGCTGAATTTATCATATTCCTTCTCTGTATACAGAAGTACTCAAGTAGATGCAGTCTCTCAGCTCTTACTTGACTGCGCTCTTGCCGAGTCTTGGCTGACTTTTCTTAACTCATACCTAGTGAGAAAAGTATATATATTTATAGTTTTAAAGTAACAAACATCCACAGGCTGATATAATGCTAGAATACTTCAAGATACGCAGTAATAAAACTATATGTTGCTATGAATAGTGACGTGTGAAGTGTCTCTTCAAATACTCAAATATTCGTGAAATTCGCGAACTTCAAGGCCGATTTTCTCCTTTAAAACGAAGAGGCCCTTTGGGGCCCCTTCACTTTTTCTTCAAGTTTATTATCTATAGAATGTAGAATGTATCTGTGCTAAAAAAATGAAGGATTCTTACTTTGATCGCTGTAGGATTCACTTCGTGCGTTACTACTTATATTCAATGTTTGACGAACGAAAAATGAAAAGACACAATACTAACTGGACACATTTTAGGTACTAAAATACCTTACCTGCTCTTGAGAATCCATCCAGGCGTAGTTCACATATCCACCTTCACATTGTATATAAAAGTTTTGTGTAGGTATTCAAAATAATTTTCTAATAGACGAAATAAATCACACACTTGGAAAATATAGTTCACAAAAATCTTCAAAACACGGCTAGGCAATCGAGCGTTCTCATTGGATGTTCCGGACCACGTGGTCCGTGTCCAGCACCGCCTGGTTTCCACCTGGCTTCGTATAGTTGCTTCTTGTCATAATACGCTTTCAATTTTACTATGATAGGCCTTGGGTGTAATTTAGAGGGAAGTCTATGAACTATATCGATGTCTCCCGCGTCGATATCTTCTACTCCAATAACTTTTGCAAGGTCTTCCACCAACGTATCCAGATCTTCTTCCTTTTCCTCAGGGATAGCATGAATTTCTAGATTGTATTTCCTCTGGTATTGGTTTAATTCATCCTGTGATTCATCTAACTTATTTATCCTCACTTAAGCTCGTCAACTCTTCTTCTTTTTCCTCACAAATGGATTTGAGCTTAGCGTTGTCTTGTGTAAGATCGTCGATAGTATTGGACTGGTATTCTACTAACTTCTTAATTTCCTCGTATTCTTTTTGGATATTATAGTTTTCTTGTCTCATCATTTTTACATCTTCTTGAACTTCCATTAGTGTCTTATATATCAAAGAAAGCGTTGGTAAATTTCCTTGGCTGATATCCACATGTTCTTCTTCGGCCATTTTTAGACTTTTCGGGTTGGGTGATGTTTCTTGTGATGAAGACGACGATATTGGTTCTCTGGTTCTCCTTTTACTCATGGTTGTAACTTAATTTCAATTAATATGGCTATACTCCGACTACCATTTGATATTTGAGGCGTTAGAGAACCCGGAGCGCGGACAACATTTAGAGACAACCAGCCATCTTGGTCCTCGCACCAGTCTCCCGGCAAAGCTTTGTTATCGATTATAGTGTCAAATGTCTTGAGGTAAAATTTGGGTTTTCCTTTTGGCTTGCCTCTTGTTGTTTCCTGTTGTACCTACATGTACACAATACATTATTAAAAGAATATGTTACAATGTACATTCTAAAAAAATGACCATACAAATATAACTGACCTTTTTAGATTGACCAATTTTTAGATGCCAAATCTCAACTTTCTTCTCTGAAATAAGAGACAACCATTTGGTTTTGAAGAAGTAGTAAACTGGAAAATGATTCTTTTGATGATACAAGTCATTAAGCATGGATATTGTACTTCTGTCATAATGATGGCGATCCCATATGATAAATATTATCATGAAACGAAACATGATCTTTGTATATTCCTCAAGATTAAACGGATCTAAAGAGAACTCCATATTTGAAGAAAACCATTGTCAGAACTTCATCAAGGATGTGGATGACACATACATTTGTGAAGTACTTTTTCTCTAGCTAATGAGTAACCAACCACAGAGTGTTCCAATCACAAGTAAGTTGATTGTGAAGGCTTTTGGTTTAAGAGGTAGTTTAGCATGAAATACATCATAATAAATCCTTTCAAAAAAGAAGTGGTATATCTGAATGATATCTTCATGTGCATTTAAAGTGACATGGAATGGACCATGTTCAGGAACAAATTATGATGATAATTACTTTCTTGTGGAGATTGTCCTATAAGCTTTTTAGTGAAATACCAGGTGGGCCAGTCACCAGGAAATGGAACTATGTAATCTTGTAAGTATTCATTCAAATATCTCTGGGAGGTCCAAAAGAAAGTCTGAGTGTTAGTGACTCGAAGCCATTGGGATTGGAACATCGATTGTCCGCTTTCTTCAGCTCGTCACGGTGCCGTAAACAGATGGAAAAAAAACTCCAAAACACCGGCAACTCTGGACAACTTTTTGTCAACTATAAACAATTTACCCTGGCAGTTGTTTTTCTCTTGTCCAGCTCTTGTTCTTGTTTTTTTTATAGCATTCTTTCTGTACACCGGCAGTGTTGACAAACACGAAAGAGAGCGTAATAGCCGTAACAAGGGAATGGGCAAATTTCATTGTAGTAAAACTCAAAGTAGAAATGACGAAAAAAAGTAGAAACGAGAAATAAAAAGAACTAGTTATAGAGAACAGACTGTGAAAATGTGAACCTTATACACAGAATTATGAGCTTATACGCTGCGAATAACTTCAGAATTTTTTTTCTGACCGTGTTTACAAATGCTAATCAGATAAAATTATCAGCAAATTACTTTTACGCGTGCTCATGCGAAGACGTTTGACCGCGGTGTTCCTCTGCAAAGGGGCGGTGCATTTAGATATCTCTCCATCGAGTACCTGAAGCCAATCAAATTAGATTTGCTGTACTCTTGTTGTTTTGACGATCTAGCCTCTAGCATAAAAACGTCGAAGATTGGTGTCAATTTGTGCAACTGTCATCTGTTCAAGTAGAGTTTTTATATTATTCTCGTGACATCAGGCTAAAATTAAAAATTAAAAATGACAGTGATTTCTTTGGTAAACATGAAAAATTTCAGAGCAAAATACGTGGGTAGTAAGCTTTTTGCAACACAATAAAAACTTAATACCAACAACAATCAGATATATATTAATACCAAAAAATCACTAAAAATGAGACGCTGCATGAATTAGATGCATCTTCTTGAATATTCAAAGTTACTACAATGTTTTACTTACCTTTGAAGGTCGAAATGGCACAATTAGTAGCATTTTTCGTCTTTTTTGCATGTCTGTCGTCAATGAGTTTTTTAAGGTCTTCCGTATTTAATTTCGCAAATCGCGTCGTTTTCGCCGTATCGCCTGACTCTTTGTCTTCGCTAAGATTCATGTTTATGTCAAAGTTCGGTGACTTGTCTGTGTTTTGAGCCATTTTTGGACAATTGTTTTGAACTTTCACTCGAAAAAAGCCATAAAAACTGTGAGAAAGAGGAAACTTTATACGCATCATATTGACATCAGCGTGCACCCATCAAGATTTGGTTAGCCAATCAGAGCGCGCGTTATATCATAGCTATGTTATAATATCTAACAAAACCATTATATTAAATCTATATATATATTGATTATTAAAAAATAAAAGCAAATGTACACGTAGGTAAACATTGCAAGTTTCAAATGAATTAAATAACTTGGAAGATGGTACATTGTAATACATGTGTTTGACATACTAGCTTTATAAAGTCAATCACTAATTAATAACTTGGAAGATAAAACATAGACACGTTGAATATAAATTACACTTTTTTGATATGTTGTGAGGCATGAAACTATGAGCAAATTGAGCACATTTATGGTGTTATGTTTGCAGCTGTGGGCTTATTATTATAAGGTAAACCATGAAGTGAAAGAGCGAATGGTCTTCATAAATACTTCAAACACGAGAAATGGTATATATAGCTGCCTATAATATACACCTATTCCAAATATCGTTGTCCGGGCCGAAATCAACAAGCAAGGAGCTGACGACCGCAAAGGACTTGGGGAATCACCTAATTAATTAATTTATCCGTGGTACTTGAGAAATTATCCATACGAGCGTTGAATAGCAATCATTTGGAACTATTTGGCCATTTGAAAATGCATGTTGTCAAAATGTCTACTGATGAATAAATGAATAAGGAGAAAGTCCCAATGCCCTTTGCGGTCATCAACTTCATGCTTGTTGCTTTCGACGGGGACAACGATTTTTGGAATAGGTGTATTATCTAGATTGATTAAAGACAGACAAAATAAATATAGACACATCGTTTTTATTAAAATAATCAATTTGAGGTAAACAATAGCTTTATGAATCAATAATATACAACTTTGGGCGTTGGGATAATCCCTTCAAACGTACGGCAATAAACTACACGATTTGTTTACGGCTTGTCGACTGCATGAATAACCAAACTTCATATGCAAATTACAATGAAAGGCACTCAATGGTGAACTCGTGGTTTGATAAGCTGTTTAAATTTTTTCACGAGGAAAATTCGGCCTGCTCAACGAACCAATGAAATTGAAGGATCTGGATACTGTGCGTGCGGAACAAAACAAAACAAAGCCGTTTATTTGCTGTGATAGCTAGACTAATTTACTTCAAATGGTTGTTTGCACTTTATTTAATAACAGGAACAATAAGAACTTTATTTGAAAGTAGGAACTTTATTAATAATAACAGCAAAAATAGAAACTTTAATAACAATAGGAACAAAATATAATGCATAATGATAACATTTCTTTAAAAAGATTATTCTTACACTGTTACTTTCGGGGGTCGCTACTTTCGGGTGGTCGCTACTTTCGGGGTGCTAAAATCATTAACTTTTTAGGAGCCATTCAGTGTACGGTATTTGATCCATTTTAATCAACAGAAAAATATTCACAGGATCTATAACGTATTTGATTATGACAATTTCTTTTGTTACGTTTGCTTATCGGTGTAGCAGTAAATGTTCTGTCTCTTTGCGTGCTGTTTGCTATTGCTGTTCGTCATCTAATCTAATCATTGCTCTAGAGGAGGATCGCTACTTTTGGGGGGATCGCTACTTTTGGGGGGTCATTACTTTCGGGATTTGCTAGCAAGCATCAATATTTACTGTTACTTTCGGGGGGTCACTACTTTCGGGGGCTCGCTACTTTCGGAACTTTACGGTATGTAGTTTAGCATGCATATAATTGTACTGGCGAAACACGTCATGTTTTTACAATGATAGTTCTGAAATGATGTACGTTGTTGAACTGTATTTGACTGTTATGCTGTCCAGTATTAACAGTTTCTCTGAAATCGTGCTTTCAGATAGTGTATTTATATTATTGCCAATGGAAGCGTGAAGTGCACCTTCGAATGCTGTCAGGTGTAGCTGTTGGCCTTCCGACTGAGCGATAAGTTTTACACTCACTTTCTTGGTGCAGTCGTCACAGTGACATCTGTCACAGTGACATCTGTCACAGTGGAAACTTTTAGACCAGCAGTGGCCTGAAGAATTCTTCGACCACAATTTAGGCAATGAAGGAATCTTCCTACACTCTTAACAGTGTAAATCTTTGAAACTGTGATGGTAATCCAGTCAGATTTGGACTCAATATCTTGTTCTGGGATGTTTATTTTGGCAAGCGTTTCATTAACCAATGATTTGATCAGGGAACGTTCAAGGATCTTCTTCATTCCAGCCCAGATGCGTACCATGGCATGGTCAATAGAGTATACTTTTCCACGTTCGATCATAGGAATGTGCCGTTCCCAGATGTCTACACTGATAGTTCCGGTAAAAGTGGCAGTTGCTAAGTTAAAATATCCTGAGCCAACGGTTCTGGTTTCGCCGAGATTTATAACTTTACCACAAAGGGTAATCTTATCAAATTGAGTGGAGGAATTCAAGATGTCTTGAATCTGAGTAGGAGGCTTTGGTGAATGGGATGACTCCTTAAACTGGAAGGAATACTGATCTGGTAGAGTTAAGTTCGTCATATCATTGATGATCAATTTTTTATCAGGTGTGTAGGTGAAGCACTTGATCTTTAGTGGAGTGTGGCTTTGTTCGCTGTCCATCAAAAGGGGTCGTCTATTTGGGGAGTACAGAAGAGCATCTTGGGCTGGCTCACTACTTGTCTGTAATGTGAGAGTACAGCAGTTCATGGTGTTCTTTCTGTTATGCTTCAAAGGAGACAATTCATGTGCTACATCTTCAATGTGTAGATGGAGAGATCTGACATTGTGGAAGAGTATTTTATTATGATGATATTGTCATTGGTAGACCATAAAGACATGGTACAGAGCATTTTTTTAAAGGTTGCTTCAGTTCTGAGACGAGCCATTTCAACTGTGTTGCTAACTTTGATTTTCTTTCATTCAAATTCAAAATATGTAAAGTAGAACTATTTCGTACTCTACGTAAGGCAACATAGTGCATATGATCCATGGCTGAAGATGGACAGTCTACAACTGCTTCATCAAGTGTGGCGCCTTGGCAACAGTGAATGGTTTTCGCTGCTGCTGGTCTTAAATGTATATATGTACCCTATAGTCAAGTCAATCCACACGCTCCAATTGACTGCAAATAGAACAGCTTTAACCGTGCTGACCGGCCGTTCAGTAAATAATTATTAAAGCACTTAGGAAGTGCCGAGAGCACTCAAGAAGAAGGGACAAACACTCGCCTACGGCTCATGTGAATTATATCTTCCTTCACTTCTTTCGTGCTCGTCACTTCCTGCATGCTTTAAATTATTACTGAATGGAGTACGGTTGAAGCTGTTCTATTTGCTTCATTATATAGAAACTATGGATTTTTGATAAAAAATAAATATCTATAAAATAAAATATTAAAATAAAATATTATATTACTTGTAACGTACAGGGTAATTTGCATCATATATAATGTTTAAGGACTGTATATAGCTAATTGCATAATCGTTGTCGGGTTGAAAATCATGAAAGCTATGACCAAAAGGAATTCTGGGAAATTAAAACTCTCAAATAACATCGTCAAATCATTGACCTTTTTATCCAGACTTGTAGGATCTTAGTTAAATAGCTCATATATTTTCAAAACATTGAACATTGAATATATCTGCCTGTAATGCAGGTCATGAACTGATTTCCCATCCATCCTTGCAGTCTCAGCTTTTATGATTTATGATTTTCAACCCGACAACGATTATGCAATTAGTTAGCTATATACTGTATCTTCATTATTGAAGGGTAATTTGCATCATACACATGCATGCATGCACTGTATGTATGTATAATGTATTTGGCAGGACTGTACACATACCTTCATTTTTGTTTGAATATTGAGTAACATCTATTCCTATTGATTTTAAGTACTATTTTAGTAGTTGACCAGCATTTGATGGACATGATGGACTGTTAACCCATGTAATGTGGTACTGTTTTTGCCTTTTCAGACCAATTGACATGGCCAACTTTCAACATATTGTAATATGTTCTCTAAATCCCTATCAATTTCTTTTGGAATGTGTGATCTTTTCATGTTTGGTGGGGTTTTCGCAAGCCTTTGCTTCGCTTCACTGAATGTCTCAAATGCCTGATCCATTCTTTGCTGGCCTCTAGTTGCAAATGATGTTCTCTGTGCGAGGTGAGAATTGTCGTAATTTTTGCTCCAGACGTTTTCCATGGATGCCTTGAAATCTTTTTGTAATCTTTTTGTTTTTTCTCTTCTTTCTGTGCTGCTTTTTCTTTTTTGTTAGTGTTTTTTTTCAAGTATTGTGTCAAAGGATTTCCCTAAGTTTTCTTTGCATGCTTTATCTAATTCATTAAAAATATATTTCTTTCATTTCATTATTGTTTTTTTGTCGTGTTGATGATTTCTTCTTATTTACATACTTTTTACTTTCAGGGAAAGTGCTGGCCAAAGAGACACGAAAGGAATTACAGCACTGGCAGTTTTGAAGAATTTGAAGAATTTATTTCTTACCGATGAAAACTGTTTAATGTAATTGTGCTTCTTGGTGGGATTTCTCCACTGCGCTATTTTACTGTCAATTAAGACTTGTAGCTCTTCAAGAATAGTCCTGAATAATAATAATTGAGCTACATCAGTCTTAAGAACTCATGTTATATATAATGAATGTTTGCATCATAATACTGTAAATAAATATCAATGTGAAACAAGTAATAACTTTTAATTAATTCCACATTGTAAATCACTGCATGACCACCTTAAATGCTTTCTCTCACCTTTCTGTAGTTGAAGCTGTTCATAATCTTCAAATTATTTCTCATATATCGTGTATCTCTCATTTATAACTCGATTCATGTATACTGTCTCTGACTCTCCTTGAATTCTTTTGCTGCTATTTAGTGCTTTTGCCTTTGTTTCCCATACAAAATACCCTAGCAAAACCACAATTTATTCATCCCGTCTAGCGCCAAAATTATTCTGATTCTGCATGCCAACAAGGCTTAACCACAATCCAGTGAAAACCTTTGGTATTTATTTTAGAGAATAAGGTATCAGTAAGAACCAAGACTATATTGATCGTGTGAAATATGAAGGCACCCCAAACAAACAATAAAATAAAGGAAAGTTTGAGCTTTCATTTTATAAACGTTGTCTCATAATGTACATCATTCGTCAAGCCATTGTCCTTGGAGGTAATTTTTTCCTTAAATGCTTTGCTTAGATGAAGAAACTCTCAAAATATGGTGTTCTTCTAAACTTCTTGTTTTGTCTTCATTTTGGTTGAGCCGTTATTTCATTTGAAATCAGCGGTTCAACTCATTAAATTACTTCCCAGTCCATCACATCCTCGCATTCCTCGGAAACCCAGGGGCTGTAGGGGGAGGGGGAAAGGAAAGGGGAAGAGGGAAAAACAGCCCCTGGGGACATACCTCTTACAGAACGAGTTCCAGAGAAGGTTAATGGGATTAAATGATTTAACGATCTGTGAACAAAAACTGCCAATCCAAATCAATTATCACTTTGAAGTTGTCACTGAGCCATTGTTTATACATGAATACAAACTGATGTATCTCGCTAAATTCTATTCTATTCTACGCTTGTTGCATGTCGTTCGGTTGTATGGAAGAAGTCCAGAAAACCTCTAAATAGGCTGTTAATGACTGCTGCCATGTTTGTGGCAAAGATTTGGTGATCATTTTCGAACATGTTTTGAACGAGAAAGTTGACCCCAATGTTATGTTCCTGTATGGAAACCTTTTGTGCTCTTCGTTTTGAAACGAGAGAGAAACTCCCCAAAAACGGCGCCAGGGAAAACTATGGATCACAGAAAGAAAGGGAAGCGACTGCATTTGGACTAGATATTACCACATGGAAATCGTGCACTTTGAAGTTAAGACAGGCTACCGGATGTCTTCACACTATCTGTCATCGTGCAACGTACCGCTCTTTGCTGATTGGCCACAAATACTTCCTTTTCCGCTCCCCCATCCTCCCACAGCCACTGGGTTTCCGAGGATGAGTCCATCAGTAAGGGTAGTATTTTCTCGGTCAAAAGTTCAAAATGGCATCTGCTTTGAACGATGACAACTTTGTATTAATCTCTGTATATTTAGCATGAAATTTTCATATTCTGTTTGGAACGGGTGGATAAATGATGAACTAACAATTTTATGAGGGGAAAACCTCGAAAAAATCGGTCAACATTTGAATTTATCACAATAATTAACTTTAATGTCTAACGTATCCACCCTTTCCAAACAGATCATGATTTCCTATAGTATTCTAATAACGATGATTATTATTTTTTCTTTGTTGTTTGTAATTTCGCCACCCCGTTTTTAGTTTTCTCACGTGAATATTGAAGTCACGTGATATGTCACGTGAAAGTCGAAACTCAATTTTTAAGGTCCCAAGCAATTAAGTAAATCGATATTGGGTCACACACCAAGTTTCAGTTTAATTGCTTTATTCTGTCATAAATTATGACGCATTCGTCTGAAATAAAACTTCGGCCATAACTTTTTTAATATTCGCGTGATGGACTATCAGACTTGCAGAAAGTTGAAGCTATTATTTGGCAAATATTTTTAGTGATATCGGAGCTACAATGGACCTTGTTCTCGCTACTTAAACGCACTCAAATTTTTTTGCGTAAAAGTTTGTGAATCGTGTTCAAGGACTTGGTGAATATTCTAACTAAGCTTCAGCAAAATCGGCGAAACCAAAATAAACAGGTTTTGTATTTTATTCAAGAATTTGAATGCTGTTATAGCGAGAACAAGGTCCATCTGACAGTCTGACAGTCCATCACGCGAATATTAAAAAAGTTATGGCCGAAGTTTTATTTCAGACGAATGCGTCTGGAATTTCGACGGAGCCACCTTAAGAGCGACTGTCAGGAAATAACGAGAATCGTCGGACAAAACTGAAAAATCGGAATCCATTTTTTATCACTAAATGAAAGCCTTTGGTGAACTATTTTCGAAAAGCATGTCCAAAAGTTTCAGCGCTTTTTAATTTTTCCAAAAAATAAGAAAGTTGAAAATACCGTCCGACACGCCGGACGGTGAAACTTTGGTGAAATTATGCATATTCGCGACGCTCGCACATAGTAACGAGAAGATACAAAAAATCCACATTTTAGCTGTGTATTGTTCATCACTTCCTCTGTCTCTAGGTAGTTTTATTTATTTGTAGCTCTGATACTGGCTAACCAAAAACACCAATCTCGGCCATTCAGAATCGAGGCAAATTATGGGATAATACGCGGCTCCATAACTCCAGGAGAATATTATTTTTACAACTAATATTTACATTGTCTGAAAGCCCTATCATTCTAGTTTCCTCGTGACAAATCTCTATTTTGACCCGCGAAAACTCTGCACTCTGGAGTCCAGAATGTGAAGCCCACTGAGGGCAATGTCGCGTGGAACTCGCTTATGATTTTCCAGGACAAACTCCAGTTTTATTCCAACCAAACGTATATATTTGGACCGAATGATTCTCCAAATCACATGTTCGAGTAATCCAGTAATCATTTCACGATCTGTCGTCAACTCTGGCTGAAAGGTCACAGAAGTACTTGTGGTATCAGTAATTATATCCCGGAATGTAAACATGGCTAGGATGACGGCAGTCACACAACGCGGTGTGGACGGCACTGAACGACCAGAAACACAGAGCTCTAATTCCTTCTGCATGTATTAATTATTCTAAGACACGGAAAAGCCATTTCCTGTTTCAGAAAAAAACTTTTAGTTTTTAGAAAAAAGTTCAAATGGGGTTTGAATATATCATTCGATCAAAACATTGAAGCTGATCCCTTCCGAGCCGGCGTCACTGATAGGATTACTTATCAGGGTTACTGACCAGCTAAAACTACATAATAAATGCACACAAGTACTTTGGCATGCCAAATACACAAGTGTATTGCAACTGTAGAAAAGCATTTTAGATTTCTGGTTAAACTCTATTTTGAATATCTATAGTTCAGTCACTTACTATGAGACTTGAATTCAGTTTGCCAATATTTATACATTCTGATTAATATCAGTTCTATCAATTCCCTCAATAGTCTCACCTTCACTTTGCTACATTTCTCTGTACGTTCCTGTGTAATGATTGCATGAATGATATGCATTCTACTGACGAAATATAAAGTTCACGGCTGCAATGACAGTTCATCAATGCCTGACTGAAATATGAGACTTGCAAACGGGAGAGCGTGATGTCACGAGACGAAATCTTATCTTATTTCTGGCATAGTGATATTAGCATTACAGGTTTTGTTTGTATGTTTATTTGTTTGTTTTGTTTCGTTTTCACGGTGCATTCACAAACTATTAAAAACAAAGAAAATTGGCTGTTTAAAGCTGTTTTAGCGTTGTACAAAGCCATTTTCCTGCTTTTTGTTTCAAATTTGAGCTAATTCAGGGGAAAACATCAGCAATACTAGCAAATATACAGATCTAGCCCATGTGGACAGTTTCAAATCAAATTTTCACTTTGGATTAACACTCTAATTTCACTTTTACCGGTCAAAAACCATCCCAAATAACTTGAACTCTTTGCTAAAGCAGTTTTGGCCTTGTACGAAACGTATTCTCCATGCTATTGGTTTTTGGCGCTCAATACGCGCGTTCGTAAAAAATCTCCTCTTAACCATCCACATGCAGCTCGATCCACTTTTTTGCTAAAAAAAAAAATTTTGATAGATACACTGTACTACTTGACATGGTTTTAATAAAAATATCAGATGATGCAAAGTCATTATCCTGGAACACCCTTTCCTTCTGGAACAGCAAATAATTGTTCTCCTGGACCATCAACTGAATTAACTGAATGTTTCAACATCAATCATCAGGGTATAAAATCTTCACCAAAGGTGAAAATGATGAGAGAATTCAATTTTACAAGATTGTTGCACATTTCTTAAAATAAATGGGTTGGAGCGCTTTATTCCACCGTTTGTGGATGCTGAGATGGATGGGCCTCTATTAATAAGTTTGGCTCATCCTATGTTTAATGAAAGCATCCTTTCAGGAATGGGAATTACAGATAAATGTGAACAAATAGTTCTTATCAACTTGGTAAAAGAGCATTCCTCCTAAAATCCCATAGTATTACTAAGTTAGAAACTGTTTTTGAGTTTGATATTTGATATTCATTATAAGTTGGGTACTTGTTTAATAACCAAACCAACACATTAGTGTTTTCTACTGTTTCATGTGTTAATTCCAATGCATTGTTAGTGGTATAACAGTCAGCTGTAATAGCCACAGTCTTTAAAAAACTGCCTACATTGTTGTTGAGCAATCTGCCAAGAGATAAAGAATGTGATAATATTTCTATATTAAACATTTATTTTCAAATAATGATGGTCTGTCTTTGATAAAATTTGTGTTAGAATGTTGAGTTTGAACAGGTCATGTGGACAATAAGCTTCCATTCTCTTATTACCTTTGAAAGTCCTATCTCAAAGCATCGTCTAGGGTACTTGAGACAAAGATCATTATTTCGCTTCATCCATAGCTTAGCCCATCCAAAAGCTTCTTCAATAGGGTTTAAATCTGGGGAATCTGGTCTGTTGGACATCATAATAATTATAATGACAACTTTATTCACAAGTAACACCATTACCTAAATAAATAATTATCAGGCGGCCCTCTAATATAATATATAAAATATATATACACTCAATTGCAGAAACGTTGTAGTTACAAATATCTAATGAGATTCAAAATGTTAGACATGCTAAAAATAAAATACAACTGTTTAAGTACAAAATAGTGCTGAAAATTATTGTGTTCTTGTTGGATGCGATACTAATCTACAATTGACGATTCTGATATATTAGAAGAAAATAAGCGGTGTTTCGCACTTTGTATCTCATTAGATATCTTGTATCTCATTAGATATTTGTATACAGCTATTTCAAAAAACGTTGTCTTGTGAATACTGAATACCAAATAGTGCATTCCAAGACCAAAATGCATTGTATGTCAGTATATTTAGTATATCATTTCCATTATAGCAAGGAAACAACTGCTGATATATTTAAAATATATCAAAGTATATCAGCAGTTGTTTCCTCTCTATATTGGAGCTGATATACTAAATATACTGACATACAATGCATTTCAGTCTTGGAATGCACTATTCGGTATTCAGTATTCACAATACAACGTTTTTGAAATAGCTGTAAATGTATACTACAACGTTTCTGCAATCGAGTGTATATAAATATCTCTTATAGATAGATAAAATATGTACAATATAGAAGGTGCTAATTAATATTACAATAAACAAACTTAAGGTCAATAAAACTAGTATAAATAAAAATATAAGTAATAAAGTTTTATTACATATCTAAGTAAAATCATATGTGCAAATGTATACAATGAAGGTACATATATTATGATTTTGATCAAATAAATGGCAAGGAACTTACTAGAGTTGTTGTACTGTAAAATAGTTGGCAATCTAATAGTTTGAAGCATACCCTGATGCCATTGAATTTATTAATTCTGTCATATTTGACTATCATTCATTTTTTTCATAATTCAAGTAAAGCCACTAGGATTTCAATAAAAAGTTAACACTTACGGAAGGAAAACTACAATCACTCCTGCACTCCTTATCAGATCCAGTGCCACATTTGAGTAGTGCAGAGGACAATTATCCATAACTACAACAGAACATGGCTCTTTGTGTGCTGCTGATCCAATAAGTGGAACCAAAAAGTGATCTACAACATATTCGAATTCATGACTGTTAAATGGACCTTCAATCACATGTGCCATTTCAGTTTGCTTGGAGGATATAGCATAAAGGACACTAAACCGTGTGCCTCTTGTGCCTCTTGTGACTTTTGTGTCGGAACCCTAAAAGGTACACAGAGGAAATATTTTCAACCCTAAAAGGACCGCCGATCACCCCTACCACTTGGACAAAGGGAGTACCCCCCCCCCCGGGTAATATAGGTTCGTGTACATCGTGACTGTATAAACGTAACACCTCAAATGATATGATTCAGTCAAGTTCTTCAAAGGTAACAAATATACAGTATATACATGTACTTGTAATTACGAAAATCAACCTGGAAAGTTCTATCATCTTTGGAAGACTCGTCGATAAACAACAACTGATATGGGTTTTACGCCGATATTCAGCTCTTCTCTCTTCACTTCGTTGATTGGCAATCACATGAAGCTATGCACAAAAACACAAAATTCACATCACACGACTGAACTGGGTCACTTACAAATGTAGGCCTAGTTCAAACTATGTTCAAACGCCGTACTTTCCAAGATCCGCCTCGTTATCAGCGAGTAGAAAAAAACCTCTGCTCGCAGGGTACGTTATCTATTATTTGAAATGAGAACGACTGCATGATTAGCACGACGTCTGAACTAGGCCTCTGATGTGAATACAATATACCGTATTAATTTACACCAACTATACAAACGATTACAAACTGTAATTCAAAACTACATATCCAATCTATTTAGTGAATTTTAGTTTACCTTTTTTCTGGAGAGACCCATTCTGAGTAGGTATTTATGTAAGGTTGGCGTTTTTATCTGGTATCCAATCATACTATAAAACCATTCAGCGATCTCGTCAAGGTAAAGTCCGGGGTTTTGCTCAATGATCCTTTTTATTACTAGTTGTTCCCAAGCTGAAATAAATTCAAAAAACGTACATGTTCAACCAGTATAACTTGCATAAATAAGCTGATACGATAAATATAGGTTATTACCTGTCAAACTTCTTGATTTCCCGCGATTATTTGTTTCATCGTACGCAACACTACCTGTCTGTTGGTAAAATAATCTCACTTTTTTCACAAAGGTTTTGCCGACCAAAAGGCGATCAGATATTTCTTTCACGCCCAATCCTTTTAAAGTAAGCATTACCACTCTCCAACGGAGAGGTAAAAAACTTGCCGTTCGTCGTTTATAAGGCGCCATCTCCGAAATTTAATATCCCGCCAGTAAGAAGTGCAGAGAAACAATTTGATTAACAGGCCACTAAAACCAGACTTTGTATATTTCGAAATCAACTCGCGGGTCGCGCTTCAAAGAGAACGGGTGTAATTGAGAAAGTGTCAGCCTCTAACTCGCAATGCAGCATTTTTGGGAAATACAACTATAAGGTCACGGAATGTCCAAATTTGCACTAATTTCGACCTATCGGCGACATTTTTCTTGTTGTAACTCAAAATTTAAAGCCAAAACACGACTATCTTGCACTCTTAGTTGATCTCTGATGATGGAAAATTATATTTCAGTGCACAGGAATAATTGGTGTATGCCTTTGGATCTGCTTTCTCTGTGCTCGAGTGATCAACATACCCATGCAACAGAATTCTCATGCGCCACTTCTGGGTGTTTAAATCTTTCATTTTCTTCTTTGATTTTGCCTTCCTTTCTCTTTCTCTTTGCTCTTTCTTTCTATCTTTCACTTTCTTCTTAGCCATACGCTTTATGGCTGATGCAGTGAGTTTTGGGTTTTGTATATATATTGATTTCTTTTTTCTTTTCCCTATATGCCCTCATAGCCATTTTTTTCTTTTCTCTTTCCTTTATGAGAAACTCTGCATCTTTTTCTGACCTTTCTTTTTTTCTTGAACATTCTGCCCTCTTGCGTTTTGCATCATTTTGTTTTGCTAACTCATACTGCTTTTCTTTCTTCACCTTTTCTCTCCACGTTCTCTGAGCTTCATTTCTTGCTTGCCTCTTCTTTACTAACTCCATTTTCTTTCTCTCTTTATATACTCTGGATCAACCCTGCTATTCTTAATTGTGATTTTCATAATGACAACCACATAGTCATGGAGGCAGCCATTTTGAATTTAAATTCAAAGGTAGACTGGGAATGAGTAGTTTCCAGTTCCCCATTCCTCTGCATGTGATTCCATTCTGGTACCCAGAGCCCACTCGTCATTTGGTTGGTCGTGGGCTCTGGGAAACCCTGTTGCTCGGTCGTCAAAAATTTGACGAGCAAGTCGTCAGAGCGCATATTCATACTAAAGAATGCTGTCTTCCACTTTGTTATCAGTTCGGGAGAACCGCAGATTAGGGTATACTTTTGACGTCACAACTCCATTGTTTCTGCCGCAAAGAATCCGATTTCATAGCAAAAATTCACGTGATAAAACAAACCAAAAATAAATCAAAATGGCGGCTTAAGAGTGACTGACCGTTACCGTCGAGAATATTATTTCAACCTCCATTTTTTCGAGTCGCTCATATTTACCCCAAAGGTACCCTTTGATAAACTATTTTCAAAAATCATAATGAAACCTTGCTGCGATTTTTAATTTTTCAGAAAATCGTAAAAACGTCAATTTGCATTAAAAATGCGATTTTTCGCTTCATTAAATGTCTCAAATATGCACAGAATGAAAGCATTGCAAATGTCTTCAAACAACTCCGATTTAAGTGAAACGGCTCACAACATCTAAATAACTCTTCTTGTATAGTATGTACTGTTTAAAATGTTCAAATCTGTTCAAAGTCTGATTTTCCGAGTCATTTCAATTACACCTCTGAAGAGCTCCAAAACTATTGGCTTAATATACGTCATGTTTAACAGTATTAAAATGTTTCTGGTACCACATATTTTGATAATTTTATTTCACAGCTACAGAGTGACATCATTAAACATTCACCATGAACAATGGCATGGTCGAACTCGTATTGCTTCCTATGAAAAACATCCATAATCTATTGCGTGACTTCCGCTCACATGGGGCTAATTTATTTATGACTCGGAGATCAACAAACTTCAGTCGGCTTGAAAAAAATCCAAAACCACTTCAGATCCTGGATATTTTTTCTTTGCACATAGTACAAATATCTACAAACAGTCAGATAGCACTTTCAGAGGTTGTTAAGGTCACATTCGAGCTGGCAACCCTCTGGTCATGTACTCACAATCACGTAAAGTGTTTCAAGAAAATTTCAGAATCTCATCGAATCTATTTGTTTAAAACCCCATTCTGAGCTAGTTAAAACTCAATTATAGATTGTTGATTACTATGATTTATGTTACGGGACTGCTTGATCGAGTCAAGTACTCTGGTTGATACTCTTGGCTCTTTGACGCAATGTCCGTATCTTGTCACCCGCGCGCACGCCGCGCAGAACTTAATTGCACAATTTACGCTTCGCAATCGTACAAAGTTAGCTAAAAAAATACTAGTTAGTTGTTGTTGTTGTTGCTCTATGAACTAGATTGGTTTGATAGCTTTAACTGTGCTCTATGTAGCTATAGTACACTAGCTTCTCTCGCCGACCACTCCTTGCGGGCAGTCAAGTGAGCATCCGGGCTCACTTGAGTGTGTATCACTCAAAGACTGTAGAAAAGAAACTGATTTACGGACATATGAGGGCTTGGGAAATTAATTGAAGTTGCTGTTATCTAAAGCTGTTAAGTTTCCTTTTAGCAGCCAAAGTATTGATAAATTTACATATATAGCATTACTTTTTTAAATTATAGATTTTAGGTGTTTTCTCAGTTGAAAAAAAAACACTTTGCCCTCAACGTCTGTCCGCGCCATAGGGCTGACTTTTGAATCAGGTGGAGGAAGTCAAGGAAAACGCTGTGCACGGAACTCCAACACGCTTATTCCAGTTGGATCACTTATTAAAGTTAATAATTTGTGTACAGTGATACCTCTATTAAGCGGTCCATTTTCAGGTGGACTCTAGCTCGGGTCACGGAATTTTCCTCCCATGGCTATATTTACTGTAAAACGGAACTCAATTTCAAATAAAACAATCGAAATTGGGCCTCTCAGTTTATTTTACTTGGCGGACACCCTCCCGTAAGCGGACACAAGGCCAAGTACCATCAAATCATCCATTTCATTCTTTCTGCACAGGGCCGTACATAACCCAAAATTAAAGGGAGGGGGGGAGGGGGGTTGGGGCAGTACGTATTTAAAAGCAAAAAATAAATGAAAATAGTACAGTTCTCAGTACTTTTTGGTATATCTTTACGCCTTACTAGGGGGGGGGGGGGGGGCAACTGCCCCCTGCCCTTGTGCTGTGTACGACCCGGCTGCACTGTCCCACAGTCAGCCCAAGGCATGCTACGACCTTACGAAATGACGGGGCTTGGGTAGAAAAGGGGACGGAGTTTCGGAAAGCTGATGGAAAAGGGAGAGCTCTATAATTATACTCCCTTCCCTTTTTCACTCCCGTATTACTGGATTTAAAGTCACAGCACACACGGCCTGCACGGCTTGGCGGGTTCACTCTCGGACTTAATTTACAGGGCCGTACACAGCACAGGCGCAGGGCAGTTATCACCCCCCCCCCCCCCCTTCCCACCCGCCCCCCGGCCCCCTAGCAAGGCGAAGAAAATACCAAAAAGTAGTAGGAACTGTACTATTTGCCATTGGGGAGATCAGTACGTAATAGACATGATGAAAATGGATTTTAGATCAATTTCAAATCCATTTTACTGATAAAACTGTACTATTTTTATGATTTTTTTTCTGTTAAATACGTACTGCCCCCCTTGAATTTTGGATTATGTACGACCCTGATTTACCTTATATTTAGATATACTTAGACCACATGCGACAACCAAACCATTTATTCTGGGAATTTTTATTAAAATAGAATTAAAATACCCCCAAAAATATGCTTGCGTCTTTTTATGGGGTTTCTGTGGGGTTCTGTGGGGTCCCTGTGCGCAAGCTTGTTATTATTATTATAACGCGAGCGATGTATTTCGGAATTTACTTGCTCTTGCTCTTACATGTAACGTGAATGCATAATTTTCTGCAAGCGCGCACGGAAACTTTCAATTCAAATTTCAATTCAACTCCCAGAGTAAATCCACAGGCAGCCCAACCATTGCTTCTGAAGCTACTCAAGAATTATGATAAATAAAAATATGTTGGCGTCTTTTTGATGAGTTTCCTGTGATTGAGCGCTTGCGCGCAATACGTATTATATTGGGCTTGATGTTGGGATTCCTCTGTGCGTCCTGCAGGAAGCGCCTGCAGCAATCTTGTGCTGATATTTCCGTGGATGCAGTAGCTGAGGTGTATTATTGTCTCAACAGAAGTTGCGTTCGTGTTTTCCAAAGATATTCTGCTTTGGAGAAACATCTATCACTCGAGAAATGCACCCAATCAATGGAGAAGCATTCTTGATCTCTTATTGATTTGGCAAAGCTAGGATACAAGTCCCGCTCAGAGGAAGGTGTCAGCGCCATACCAGTACTCCAAGCCGCAGTGAGTCAACAAGAGTCCCCTTCAACGATTACAAAACAGGGATATAGGCTCTCAAAGCAGCCAAGAAAGCTTATCGCCCAGTTCAACGATAAGCAAAAGTCTTATCTCCAGGCAAAATTTCATATCGGACAAATTACAGGCCGCAAGCTTGACGCTGAGCTAGTTGACCGAGAAATGCGAAGAGTGCACGTGGTATTGACGGTGTACGTCTTTTTAATCGTCCGTATTCCTGACAACTTCCCAGGTGTCTTCCTTCTTCTCGAAACAAAGTACTGCAGTGAAGAAAGGTTCAGAATCTCGATGATATGGATATTGCGGCCTCCGAGGAGGAGAGTAATTTCAATGAAGCAAAGCAGTACAATCCATCGAGCTTCAGCATGCAGCACCCTCTAGTACATGACCAGTACAACCTATGCACTGATGGTATGTAGATGACACCATCAAGCGACTGAAGCTAGCTCGCAATGCTTCAACACATGTGTGAAGATTTGGGACTTGATGTACCAATTCCACATGTGCGCAAGAAGGCACCATATTTGTAACTTTTAGATGAAATCGCCAGCCAGTGTAAACTAGTGTACTTGTCGTAGAAAATAGAGAGATTTGGAATGCACGATGTGAGGTTGCGGGAAAAAATTTACAAAGATACATCTCCTTTTCCCCGAATTTGACGATGCCGTCAACAACCTTTCAATAGCTGATATTACAATTACACTCCAAAAACGTTTAAAATTGATTCAGGTAGAGCCTTTCGGGCTTTCCGGGCTCGACTTGTATCCGCTGTTCGGGGTCATTTGAGTGAAATAGTAATGTTAATTATTCTTTTTTGTTGCTAGTGTACAGTCGTGCACATTTGCTTATCAGTGTAATTATTCATCGATCAGTGGCGCGAGCCGGGGAGCGGATACCCTAGGTACCAGATACCGATAGGAGACCGGGGATGTTCGCCCTCTCTCTCTTCCCCAACCTCTACCGGCCCCCTATCGGCCTCTGGTACCCAGGATTGAGAGCCGACGAAGCTCCGTTCGCGAAATCGGCTCCATGGGTAAATGTATTAAACCCTGACATTGCGTGGCATATCAAAAATTAACTACTTCAGTCAGTCAGTTATTATTATTAGTCCTGGTATAAAACTCAAATGTTTCAAAATTCTCACATAACATCAATTGAAATTGACACTTATTCTCAATAAGGATATATATTGGGATCGTGAAAGCTAAAGTAATGCATCATGATGTACTGACAGCTCTTGGAATCCAATCAGAATCTATAATTGAGTTTTAACTAGCTCCGAATGGGGTTTTAAACAAATAGATTCGATGAGATTCTGAAATTTTCTTGAAACACTTTATGTGATTGTGTACATATGAAATGTACCAGCCGATTGGATGACCAGAGGGTTTCCAGCTCGAATGTGACCTTTACAACCTCTGAAAGTGCTATCTGACTGTTTGTAGATATTTGTACTATGTGCAAAGTAAAAATATCCAGGATCTGAAGTGGTTATGGATTTTTTTCAAGCCGACTGAAGTTTGTTGATCTCCGAGTCATGAATAAATTAGCTCCATGTGAGTGGAAGTCACGCAATAGATTATGGATTTTTTTCATAGGAAGCAATTCGAGTTCGACCATGCCATTGCTCATGGTGAATGTTTAATGATGTCACTCTGTAGCTGTGAAATAAAATTATCAAAGTATGTGGTACCAGAAACATTTTAATACTGTTAAACATGACGTATATTAAGCCAATAGTTTTGGAGCTCTTCAGAGGTGTAATTGAAATGACTCGGAAAATCAGACTTTGAACAGATTTGAACATTTTAAACAGTACATACTATACAAGAAGAGTTATTTAGATGTTGTGAGCCGTTTCACTTAAATCGGAGTTGTTTGAAGACATTTGCAATGCTTTCATTCTGTGCATATTTGAGACATTTAATGAAGCGAAAAATCGCATTTTTAATGCAAATTGACGTTTTTACGATTTTCTGAAAAATTAAAAATCGCAGCAAGGTTTCATTATGATTTTTGAAAATAGTTTATCAAAGGGTACCTTTGGGGTAAATATGAACGATTCGAAAAAATGGAGGTTGAAATAATATTCTCGACGGTAACGGTCAGTCACTCTTAAAAGATCGTGTCTTCACGAAAATGCAAGCCTATGCTTTTGTAGTGGGATATTCTGCAATTTAACAAGCTCCAAAACTTGACACACATTGCTGGGATAAGATCGATGTAAAGTATCAGAACTGATTTGTCTTGTAACAATAACGATTCCACTTCGTAATCACGCTTTACGGCGGTGAATGTTGAAGTAGCCTTGCTGTAGTACCGCTATCCTTCTGATTTGGTATACATTGATTACCGTATATTTTGAAATAGAATGAAGCTAACAAAGAATAATAGGTTTGCGGTACGCGCAAAAAGACCCTCGATTTAGTAGTCGATTCTCGATTTAGTAGTCGATTAATTGCCACAACTGTAGTTCAGCACGTACATGCTTACAGTATGGGCTTTTTAAAATACTTTTCACAATTACTCAAGACGTTCATTATTTTCTATTTGATGTACGCTTAGGCAAGCATTTCGCATTTGGGAGGTTGCAAAAATCCAATTGGGGACTTTTCACTTTATTTCACTAATTTTCTCCCCACAAATTTAATTGTAAAATATATAAAACTCGAAGTAAAATATATCTAAAGACAATACTCCAAAGGATCACAGTCCTTTTTTATATGCACTTTTAAGTAAAAAAAAGCTGTTTTTGATGGCAATAATAGAGTGATTCCAATAAACCTGGTCATTACTAACTACACCAATACACTCTATTAGACACTAACTCTTTTGTTTTCTTTTTTTCCTTTGCATCACACTGACAGCTAATTGTAGTAGTGCCCAGGTTTATTGGAATCACTCTATAAGATCTTACAAACTTGTCTGTCCTAAATGGCACCACATTAATCTTTATTCTGCATGTACTTGTTAGTGTTTTGAATGACATTCCTAAAATTAATACTTATAGAGTACAAACACTAAAACCATGCAACCTTTTGCACTACATTGTAAATAGACTAGGTCTACTACATAGCACTATGTTATGGCACATATTTCCTATAAAAATTCAAGTCAACATTTGTTTTGATATATGTTGTTCGTTTTTTCTAGTTGACATTCGTTTTGCTACTTTTTGACATTCGGTTTTTCATTTTGACATTTGTTTTTCATTTTGACATTTGTTTTTCATTTTGACATTGTTTTTTTTTCATTTTGACATTCGTTTTTCATTTTGACATTCGTTTTTCGAGAGACTGTAGACTAGCGCGAATACCCAGAATGCCTGTCGAAATTATAGGTCTTTCTATACAAATAAGTATAAACAAGAAATGGCTGATATTTCTGCAAAATATGTTTTCTTATCAAGGGTTCAGGCTCTTGTAGATATGTTAAATATTAGTGGCGACAGTAGCGAGGAAAGTTTGGACGGCCTATTTACTTGTGCTAACTGATTATACCACCATGGCGTACGTCTTGCTTCTGTACATATCGTAGAGGAAACAACCTTGCAAAAGCTGAGACTCGTTGTAGATTTACTGAAGGAGAAAGAGGAATCACTAGAAAGCACTTCTTTTTGTGCACACGTGGAAGAAACGAACTCACCCGGTAGACCAAAGTTCGTCATTACCAAAAATCAGTTATCATACTTGGCTGACAATGGTTTCAAAGCTGTGGACATGGCCCGAATGTTTCAAGTTTCAGTCGCAACGATACATCGACGCCTGATAGATTTCAACATGCACATCTCGCATTCTATTTCCAAAATTGACGACAAAGCACTAGATGATATTGTCCGTGATGTGAAATTGCAGTATCCAAGTTCGGGTTACCTTATGGTCTTGGGCCATCTAAGGGGGTTATTCATCCAGCAGACGAGAGTCAGAGAAAGCACGAGAAAAAGGTACTGTTACAAGGTGGTTACATGTAACAGAAAGAAGAAAATACAATGTAATCAGTCCAAATGCACTGTGGCATATCGATGGCAACCACAAGCTCATCAGGTACCTTGTGATCTAAGTATATTATCATATTTAGACTTTAAAAATGCTGAGCAGTGTTGTTCTACCTTTTTAAGTATTGGTACACACTTAGCGTGCAACTATTAGCTGTGTCATTCCTTTGATCACGAACTCCTTTATAATTTATTGCAGATGGAAACTGGTTGTCCATGGAGGGATAGATGGCTTTTCAAAGGTTATAGTATTCATGAAATGTTCCAATGACAATACAGCTTTGACTGTGTTAGATAGTTTCAAAAAGGCTGTCTCCAATTATGGGCTTACATGAAGAGTAAGAAGTGACAAGGGTGGTGAAAATGTGGATGTATGACTTTTTATGCTTTCACTCCCAGCCCGGGGACCCAATAGAGGAAGTATGCTGGTAGGAAAAAGTGTACACAACCAAAGAATAGAGAGACTTTGGAGAGACATGTACTATCAAGTCACATTTTTATTTTATAATCTATTTTACCATATGGATACATGTCAGGTACTTGACACAGATAATGATATTCATATATTTTCTCTTCACTTTGTTTTCATTCCTCGCTACAATGCTGCATTGGGTAATTTTGTCTCAGCTTGGAACAATCATGGACTTTCATCTGCTGGTTGTCGTACTCCAAATCAGTTGTGGATATTGGGTATGAACAGTGTTGCAAACTCCAACCTAACTATTGCCAAATAAACATTTACAGACCTTGAGGTACTGCAGCAAACACCCACTTCCTCTTATTATTATTACCACCACTATTATTATTATAACATGTTCGAAACCGTATGATTACCTCTACTAATCCTAAGGTAACAGTAGAGTAGATTTTGCATGACTGCGTGGAATCTTCGTGATGCCCGACTATTAATATTATTATTATTGTTGTTGTTGTTGTTATTATTATTATTATTATTATTATTATTATTATTATTATTATTATTATTATTATTATTATTAATATTATTATTATTTGTTGTACAAGATAAAAATCTCTTATTTACAGATATCATAGTCACAAAAAAAGTGCATACTTTTTGGACTGATATTCCATTATTACCATTATATATTAGGGTGACGATTATGGAATTAATTGATTGGGATGGACCATTGGCATGCCATGAATGGAGTAGTTTGGAGGGCGTAGAGGTTGTTACGTCTGTTCAATGTTCACTACTGGAACCAGAGTATGCACAACTAAAAGCTACCGTGAAACCATTGGATTCCAGCAATTGTTATGGTATTGATTTATATATGAAAATCCTCCACTTCGTTCAAAACTGCTTATCAGAACATTGATTTATAATGTACACTGGATTAAAATACAATACAAACTTTATTGACAATCATTGTCAGAGAAAGTGCATAATACATACATATAATATCACATAAATGTATTGTTTATGTATTTGTATGCACGGTTTAAGGTGGCTAACTGTATTTTTGGTGGCGTTGCTTTCCATGTTTGAACGGAAAATACATTGCTGTTGACAAACTAATTTAAAATCAATTTTTATACCAAGTCTAGAGATAGATTAAAGGGGCTATGTCACCTGGGGAGTCTGCGCACTAAGTGCCATATTTTTCTAATTAGCATAAATTAGCATGCGATATCACAGTAAAACTTTGACAGTTCAAGCGTGATGTTTTGCCGCCGTGAATGTTCAGCGTGATTATCGGAATTCTAAAACCTATCTGCAAGCTTCTTCCCTGCTAACAGTCTCATATAGACGATTTTATAAGCTATGCATCGGGAACTGAACAGACTGAGGTGAGGATACTTTTTATAATTTTCAATTGAAATGATCGATGTTGTTTGTGACTTTACTTTCGAACAACATTCCGGCCAGTAAGTTTATATGTCACTATCAGGTGATGACCTTTCTTTGTTTTTTTTCCCTTTATACTACATAGACGAATGAACCATGCACCTGAAAAACTACATATGTTTACGCAGAACGACTGAGAGTTCGCGTGGTTCTCCATGCCAGGCATGCAAGACTATCCTTCGAGATCAGTCGCTCCTCTATCGTAAGAAGATGAAAGGAAAATGAGTCGTCTGAACGATATCCAGTACGAAATTTAGTTATGTTACAGGATGTAGAAACCGCAGCAGATAACCATCAACGGCTGTGTGTTTTCTGGTAGTCTCTATTTCTTTCTTTGACTGACTTATAAAGTCTTCTCCTTCCACTGCCGCTTCGACGGCCGCCATGAAATTTGTTTTGGTTGTTGAACAACTCTCATTATCATCCCTCATTGTCCAATAATACTCAAAATATTATCCTCCGACTAATGGAGGATGTCCAAAGACTAATTCGAAATGGTCACTCCACAGCCAGTTCAAAAGATTACAAAGATTTACATGGATTAATGAACAACGCTATCTCATGGGTGAAACTTGAAAAAATTGGGCCAGTTTTTTCAAGATAGAGCTTATCAACCGCGCATGCGCCACGGATGACATAGCCCCTTTAAAGTTTGCCATGGTATATGTTTTATCACGATCGGAGTTATTTTAGCGCCAGAATAACGTTATTACGCTATTAGAATAAATTCGATTTTCGGATAGAGTAGAGGTTTGTTTAAAAAATTATCTTCAAGACATAAAGTCTTCAAGTTTATGAAGTTTCGATGATTTCTATGGAAGCGTTTGCAAATAGATCGACTCGGATTTTTTTTGGTAGTGAATTTGTAAACAATCCTAAACAATTGTGTCGGGTGCCCGAAAACTTCGCTTTATGTACTTCAAGTAAACTTCTTTTGAACTCATATTGTTCTGCAACATTATCGAGATTCCTTTTAGGAAACGGAAAGAAATCGCTTCATTCGATTTTGAAAAATACGTAGTAGGTTATTTGTAGATAAGGTGTCATGCATAGAAATATGCATGCATATTTTGCAATGATGCAATTGAAACACTAACAGTAAGGAACTAAATGTCATATGCACTTCTGCATCAATATCATTACTGCAGTGCATACATTATTATTATTATTATTATTATTATTATTATTATTATTATTATTATTATTATTATTATTATTATTATTATATATTATATCTCTTATTTGTAATTTGTTTTGAGGAATAAAGTTATTATTATTATTATTATTATTATTATTATTATTATTATTATTATTATTATTATTATTATTATTATCATCATCATTATTATTATTGCTTTTTCTATTGCTGGCTGTTGTTATTGTAGTTATAGTATTTGGTTATTGTCTGACAAATCTTGTCAATGGCTTCAAGAATATCATGGTCAACAACATCATGTTTTGTTACTTCAGTTGATATGTGGCTTGTGTCATTGTTTGGTGATGTCAAGTACTTATAAACTGCTGGTGAGAGGTAGGGAAATGATGGTCCACCATTGATAATACTTGCAGTTATCATCTTTCCAGCTACTTTAAACATGTTTGCCCTCAATGTATCAATATTGTGGACTGGTTGCAAAACAGCACCACACAGCGAGTACGATCGTTTACGTCTTCTCAGTGTGGTAGGTCACTGCAGCCGTTAATATAATTTATATATTGTTAGATCTAGCTTTACGAATTTAGATCAATTTATGTCTACACAGTCACTCTCATTTCCATAGATTTATAATTCAAAAATGGAATAATTTATATTGTTTGAAAAAAATGTTGTATGAAAATGTTATTCGTTTCGTTCGCTTTGCAAGTTTGAATCTTTGTTTATCTCATGGACCAATCAAATACGATCAGTCATTGTTGATTTCAACAGCCAATTAAATTCGCTAAAATTCAGGGTTTTCCAGAGCCAACGACAAACCAAATGAGGAGAGGGCTCTGGGTACGAGAATGCATGTGATTCAATTTGTATTTCCTGTTATATCAGCTACTTGTGAACTACATATACCAGCAAATGGCAAGCACTATCAATGTTGGCTAAATAAATACAAAAATCATAATATTTAATAATTCACTGTAATAGATCTGAGGTGTTATAATAACCTTAGGAAATGGCTATTCTAAAAATAATTTAATTTCAAACCATTTTGAGCTATTTACTTTTGATCTACGGACACTACACTATCTATGAACACTACATTTGGCACTTTAAATTTCATACAACTTTGTAGTTTCTTCATTACTTTTTACAATAATTGCTGTATTAGTTACGCATTACTAGTTGTTTCATCACCTAGTTCAATTAATGCCATATTGTTTATTATGTAGTATACAAGGCATGATGTTCGGACATCATGAAATCATATTTTGATACCAAAATTCATACAATAGGACATCAAATAAAGTGAATTTTTTTAAATAAGAATGTAATGAGATTTTCAAAAATGAAACAAAAAATCCTAATATCAAGCTATATTCCAATATATATATATTTTAGTTAGGTACATCAAAAAAAATTGAAATCTGGTAGCGAGGCACCACTTTGTTGTTAATTGCAATAAGTTTGGAAATAATAGTTCAACATCCATCACAATTACCACAAATCTTCACAAAGACCTTTTCTACATTTCAGAGGTTTAAAAACATCCAACTTTTGCATTCTACACTCTAATATCTGTTGAAACATTTACCTGTTTTTGTGGTTGCAACATGGTAGCGCGCTCCGTTATATTTTGTCACTATTAATCAGCATCACTCAAGAATCACTTAGAATCACAGCCTCAAATGGTTTGCAGCTATAGAACTAGTCGGAATCTACAGCATGGTAACGTCAGTTATGTTTGTATACCCTGATTATGAACTTGCCGATTGTTTTTAAAATAACTTAATTAACAAATAACAGCTTCAACCGTGCTCCCGTTCAGTAATAATGCACGTAAGAAACTATGGATTTGTGATTTTAAAAATGGCAAGAAATTGAAGAGCGAAGTGCGCGCTGACGCCAGTTACGCCATCGAGCGCTCGCTGGGGTTGTTTTCTTCAGAATTTTGGTATTTTCCTTATACAAACAAAACAGCCATGCTCTGTTCTCTGTAAAGCACAGTTTACAGCCGATCAGTGCTTCAGTGGCCAGGGAAAGTTCATGATGCAAAGCTGATAGCTAATTCCAGTTTATATGAGGCTCAACAGGGAATATTCCTACAATATGTAAGTGATTGTTACGTCCCATGCTGGAAGTATTTCACAACTTACCATATTTATTAGGCTGATTTTAGTGCATTACCTCAACAGTATTTATTTACCTTGGAATATTTTTATTTTTAGTGTACGATTGAGGATTATTGGCGCTGGACTGACCACTGATAATGTCAATGACATTATCATTGTAATAATATGGTAGTTATAATTTATTACAGTGGACAGAGAAAATTGGTGATACAAATGTGCCCTTGGTACTAGTTGCAGACCCAGCATACCCACTCCTACCTTGGCTAATGAAGCCATTTTCAGATTGTGGTTAATTAATTAATTTACAATAACAGCAAAGCTAGAATGGTTGTGGAAGTCGCCTTTGGTAGTTTAAAAGGTATATATTGTTGCCTTCTAAAGCGAAATGATACAAGAATACAATATCTGCCCAGAAAGCAAGCATGTCCAATACACACAACCAGATACGAATGTAGAAATCCATTTTTCTATTCGTACTACCAATACACACAACCAGATGCGAATGTAGAAATGGATTTTACCATTCGTACTAATGGTGAATTTTCAACAGGGAACCCGAAATTAAAGCTACAGCCAGTCAAGCACTATATTTCTTCTAATGGGATCTCTGTGGGATCTGCCTCGTTCTGGTGACCTATTTTTTCGAATGGCAACCCTCAATAATCTTATCCTAGCCCACTAAGAAAATGGTACGGATCTTACAAATTGTACGAATGGTGAACGTTAATGTTCCATGGTGAATGGTGATGTCTAATGGTTCGAATGGTGAACATTCAGGACTCCTTGGTACATCATGCGCCGCTGAGATTACTGAACTTACTGATGATCTATTGTAATATGATGTTTATCATATCATGCGCCGTTCTCAAATAGTGCGATCCACCGATATGTGTATTTTTAAAGGTACGGATCATACGAATTGTACGGATGGTGAACGCCAAAGTTCGATGGTGATTAATAAACTTACATTTTAAATTATTACCCAGATTATTATTGAATAGTTAGATTTATTGTTTGAATATGAATATGATGTTTATCATATCATGCAGCGTTCTCAAATAGTTCGATCCACCGATATGTGTATTTTCAATGGTACGGATCATACGAATTGTATGGATGATGAACGCCAAAGTTTGATGGTGATTAAGTGTCATTGTCAGAGAAAACCAGGCAGAGACTAAAAGATGGGGGTTGGCAGAATTGATTCATACTAATATCATAGATAGGGTAGATGGACTTATACAAAAATATAATAGACTTAGGTCGCAATCTATTTTATTATTAGAAATACGACTACCTCTCCCCCTCCCCCCTAAAAATCACATTTTCACCCTCAATTTTGGCCGTTTTTCAAGAGCAAATAAAACCTTAAATATAAGACCGAAATATTTTCTGTTTTTCAACGTGAAACATCATGCCTTGTGCTATGTATAAAAATCTGGAGATGGCTGAATTCCTTCGCAAACCTATTCAAAGCCCTCACTTTAGGGGACCCTGTAAGTTGTATTTGTGAAATTCTACGAAAAAGGTGATTTTTGCGACTCTATAGAGTCCACAACTATGAATCTAACAACCCATGGATAATCAAAACATGATGTCCTACATCCCCACTATCAGAGCTAACGCTAATATTGATGGGCCAGCACTCTATAGAGTCCACAACTATGAATCTAACAACCCATGGATAATCAAAACATGATGTCCTACATCCCCACTATCAGAGGCTAACGCTAATATTGATGGGCCAGCACTCTATAGAGTCCACAACTATGAATCTAACAACCCATGGATAATCAAAACATGATGTCCTACATCCCCGCTATCAGAGCTAACGCTAATATTGATGGGCCAGCAAGATAGCAATATGTTAGAATAAGCTAATCTCACCTATGTACGACTTGTTGATTTCCACAGCACACGAAACTTATGATCGACGTAAATTCAATGTCCTTACATACTCTTTGTTTTCCTGCTAATAACATTGTTGTATCAGGCTAAAAAGGATAACGAAACTAAAGAAATTTTGCTCTGTCTTGATTTTTGGCCGTTTCGAACATATAAACAAATCGACGCCATCTTGCTTGCCGGTAATAAGGGCCTGGGCACTAACTACTACAAAGCAGGGGTAGGGTGGGGTAGGTACGGTATTTCGATTAACACACAGGAAGTCCAATCAATGTACTTTTGCACGGATTGCAAAGGAAATGCATGTGGAATGATGTAAATAATTCTAAAATAGCAATAAACTGATTTTATTTCACTGTGTGCGGTAGTTCGATGTATTGGATCACCTCTGAGGGCAGCTCTCAGAAAGAGGGATAACTGCCTTCGCTACCCCTTGATTGCTTCTGTCTTAAAATAATTATTTTGACCAATTTAGATGATCTTGAATATCTTTATAACTTAGTAACTCTATAAAAGAATAAAGAAAACTATGCTTGACAGGTAAAGTAGAGGGTAGTCGGTATAACGTTTCCCCCGCTATTTTTGTTTGTGCATTTGCTTTTTTGATTTGTTCTCTTTATATATTACTCTATAACTGTATGCAGTTTCAAATCTACATTCAATTCCTTAGGACCAATAAAGAGGATTTCCTTCCGAAATTATAGAGGTCGATAATTATGTAAATATTAATTAGATGCATGACTAATGCACGTGCTATATGTCAAAACGGACACTTGGGAAGCAAAATGAGCTGTTCATTTGCAACAACAAATGATATTTGCGGCCCAACACCATATGCTGCCGATAAAGTCGACATAATTCCTTTACTTACATGCAGAAAAGATATAAGTGATTATCTGACCAATCTGGGTTGCAGCGGCAGTCGAACAAATGATATTCCTGTTGAATATGAAGTCATACTTAACAGGGCCGGACTTCATTCATTATCTCGGGAAGAGAAAGAAAGAATGACCGTGTGCCCAAAGCACAGGTATGACCTTACAACACACTACCTAAAGTTATCATCTTATTGTTCCCATCCATCGCATGGAAGTGAATCAAGAAAGCTACAACATCCACGTCGAGTAAACAAAGACGTAGCAGACGAAATCTACAACTGGTTCAAAGTGTCACTCAGGTTCTGGTAAGCTCTAAACCAATCTGATAAAAAATCATTTTAATTCAAAAATTCATTCTCCATTGGTTTAATAAAGTATTTAACATTGGCTTTAAAGTAGCTAATGTTTCAAAGCTATAGGACTAGGTTGGAGCAGAGGGTCAAATACAAGATGCAGGGTTCCCGTGTCGAACTCTGTACAATTATGCAAATCGCTTGATCTCGCCGACGGGTAATTTAGGTGAATTTGTCGAAACTTTTAAGACTGTGTTTGAGAAAGGACCAGGCAGGTGTGCTACATGCCATCTCACCGATTTCCACGAAACTTGGCACAGTGAAAGGGTTCATCCCAAAACTCAAATAGCCAAAAGGGCTTAGAATTTGGATATATTCCGGGGGGACTAGACCACCCCCCCTGGTTTTGGGGCTGAAATCTCAAATTTCCACCCAGAAAAGGTAGAGAAGTACAAAGCTCTCCTGCTCGCAAACGCCAGCGGAGAGCAATTGCAAGAGCAATTGTACATCCTTTCTAAGTTCACAACAGAAAGTTTGAGTCATGTGAATGATTTCTTGTCAATCATCCTAAGTTAATGATTAACGAGGTAATTGGCTAATTTCAAAAATGCTAAAATTCAGGGTATTTTAAGCCAAATATCTCCAATGCGCATCCTTACATTGAAAGGCTAATACTGTCACAGTAAATAACTACCCTTGGGCAACAAAAATCAAGAAAAACATTTTTGGGCTCTGAAATATTTTTTGCACAAGCACCGTTCAAAGTATGAATATGACAAAGGCGATTTTGACTGATGTGGTTCCTTCAACGAAGGCAAAACAAACGATTGTAGGTTTGTACACGTATTTACCTCATGCGATTCCTAAATATATAACTCGTTTCACTCTACTGAAGACTCAAGAGTCCAAGGATTTCAGAATTTGACGTTGAATCTGTGAGAAATCCGAAGCCAAAATGTATGGAGCACTGAATGGCATCAAGAAAACGATCGATATTCCCAATAGAACTCAAACGAACAGTACAAAACTAAGGAATACGGCACAGTATACTCACATGATTCCTTGTTTTATTTATTTTGTTCTTGAGCTCGAAACCATCGTTTGTTGACATATTGAATGTTGATCGTAGCGATTACATAATAACATTCCCGCGTTGTCTACACATCTGACTCGTGATTCAACAGGGCAATTTCGCTCTAAATAGTCTCTAGTATCCATTATTTGACACGATTCCAAGATATATCAGGATAAAAGGAAATTGTTAATCTTCCTTCTTCAAGAACTATCCCTCAAACGGCGCCCAAAATGAATTTTATCCTGCGAAGCAACATGACATTTGGCGCCAAAATGTGAGCCTTCACAATCGTGGCCAGCGGATACACAGGGATCCCGACTAAGGTTTTGTGCGGTATCACGGCAGTTTATGGGTGTATCAAAGTAGGTTTTACTGACCACACTTCCACTTTTCATTCGGTACATTGATAGACTTATCCTAGACCGATGAAAATGACCTTGAAAGCGATAAAAAATATTGTTGAAATCAGTTTTTCTAAAATTTCTCAAGATTTCGATGAGTTCTATTCAAGCGATTATATGCGTGATAAACTACTTACTAAGGCAAAGCAGCTGAGACAGAATTCACACTGTTTGATCAGAGCGATTTTGAATATAATTCGCATAAACATTATTTATGCGAATTATTCAAAAAGTTTGATTTTTTATTTAAAATGTATAGTTGCATGAGTTTGGCCTTGATGGTATAGTTTCCTTGGAAGATGTCATATATAGGGGTGCCTGACATATAGGGGCGATGGGGAGGGGTGGTAATCAAACAACGTTTTCCTGACATATAGGTGCGATGGGGAGGGAAGGAGAGAAAGGAGAGATAATCAGGCAACGTTGATTTCCACCCCTCTCCTCCCTATCGCCCCTATCTGCCAGCCGTCAGGTAACGTAGTTTGATGACCACCCCTCTCCTCCCCATCGCCCCTGGCAGGTGCCCCTACATGTCAGGTAATGTAGTTTGATGACCACCCCTCTCCTCCCCATCGCCCCTATATGTCAGGTAACGTAGTTTGATGACCACCACTCTCCTGTCCATCGCCCCTATATGTCAGGTGCCCCTATATGTCAGGTAATGTAGTTTGAGCACCACCCCTCCCCTCCCCATTGCCCCTATTTGTCAGTCGCCCCTATATGTCAGGTAACGTAGTTTGAGTACCACCCCTCCCCATCGCCCCTATTTGTCAGTTAACGTAGTTTGATTACCACCCTTCCCCATCGCCCCTATATGTCAGGTGCCCCTATGTGTCAGGTAACGTAGTTTATCTTGAACACTTTGCTGATTCAGATGAAATGGTCAAAGAATTTGTAGAAGATGCAGTTCTGCGCTTACTCGAGTTTAAAGAAAATATTTGCTGCTCTGAAAAATACTTCGAAGATTTGTTGAAATGGGGGAAGTCGTTACATACCTCTGGAAACCAAGGTGCAGGAGAATACTGGCCTAATAACTGGAATGATGTACAAATCCTTTTACAAAACATTGGTTTTGTTTCACCGAGGCTGTACTGGATTTGTTTAAGGCCAGAGCATCCAAGTCATTATGGTCTAATGGAGTCACAAGATGAATTTTGCCCCCATTGTGGTCAAACAGGAAATATATAGAGGTTATTAGTCGGCTAAGCATCTAATACGGCTGTGTATTTTTACGAGTCATTTGATATTTTGGCGAGCCTTTAGGCGAGCCAAAATACATGACGAGTAAACATTCACAGCCGTATTAGATGCTTAGCCGACTAATAAGTTGTTTATTATATTTTTTGTCAAAGAAACTAGCTATTCTGGTGAAAGAAAAACAACAAATTACAGCGAAAACTTGGAAATCTCTGTACGAGCGCGCGCTAGCCAATGTAGAATTCTCGCACACTGATTGGTTAATTTTCATCGCACGATTATGCATGAATGATTGGAAAGCCAGTTTGAAGTAACTACCCAAAATACGGTCCCATATTTCGCGCGTTCTTGTGTATATTTCGTGCGTTCTTTGACAAAAAATATAATAATCCTTATTATTACATGAGTTTAATTGAAAAGGTGAAATTGTGGTGTTCATGTCCAGAAATGTGCAACAAAATGACAGCTCATTGGAGAGAAAAACATAATTGGCTAGCTGAAGAAATGAATGTAGGTTGGGGTTGGCATTCCAAAAAGGAGATGTGGGATGGAACCAGATTTGCTAAGCTGTCCTATTTTTGGAACCCAAATGCAACTTGGAGTTTACCAGTAAGATGTCAATTCGAGGGATGTGTGAATATTTTGTCAGCAGAGCAGATAATGGAGTCACCTCTTAATGATGATGGAGTCACAAGGATTATCATATGTCAAGAGTGTGGTTCTCATTTTGACCACATCCCTGTTGAAGGTGATCCACATAACATTGCTTACTCTGGTAAGATTCAATGATAACTATTGACTAGGGCTCCTATTGATAACAGTGTATTATATACACTGAAGGGACAACCCTGTTTAAATAAAGGTTTATTCATTCATTCAATGAACTATACACTAGAGTGACTGTAGAAATTGGAACTAATTCATACAAAATGTTACATGTATGTTTTGCTTGAACCGAAAACTGGTAACATTTATTTTTGGATGCAGTTCATGTTCATGGGGAGTTGGCTCGAAAACTTGCAGTACATCCCAACTCCCCAGCATAGGCACTTCCATCTTTACTTTTCTTTCTTTTTTTTCTTTCCATGCCGCCCTCCCCCGAAACTGGAAATAATTAATTAATTACATGTATATACTTAGTTCTTTTCTTAATATGTATTTGTATTTTTCTGTAATTCATTATTTATTGTATCTATTCATTCAAAAGTGCAAATAAAGTTCAAGTTCTTTATTTAGCACTTATTTAGTTACAGTATATGAATATGTATGTTCTGTATGATGTCGCTAAATGTAATTTAGGTTGCCATGGTTACCTTCGTGAGGGGCTCGAACTAGCGAGGTCAGTCCCACTCCTGTGGTACCCCAACCCCAAGTTTATCTATTGGTGATGAGTTTAAGAGTCCATATGTGTACGCTAAGAATATGTATGTATGTTTATCATTGAAACTTTATTTATTTTTAGGACACTGGGATGGCTGACAACCTTTTTCTTCTCCATTTCGTGGATGCGGAGCAATTGAAGTATCCATTGCAACCATGGCAAAATTGAATAGATGTCACAAAGATGAACTATATGTCGTCGGCTTTGTTCCAAATTATCTTATTCCTAATAAGAGAAGTGATGCATTGGATCCATTTTTAGAACCACTTATAAGGAAACTGGAAGATGGTTTTATTGATGGAATAAGTGTTGACTATAAACTTCCTATTGAAAAAAGTTTACCAGGTAAAGCGATTATAAGACATTTACTTATTTGCTGGAAGGGAGACCACAATGGTCAATGTGAGGCAGGGAAATTTATAAAGGGTGGCAAAAAGGCTTGCCGTTGTTGTCATGTAGAAGCAACCTGGGTACCAGTCTCCAACCATTACTATTATCCTGGATTTATAAGGCAAGGAAGGTACCCAAACAGGAAGAAATGTATCTTAGAGAACTTGGAAACACTGAAAGATATTGAACAAGAGGAACGCATTTCTGTGAAGTCAAGTAAAGCAAAGGAATCTGGATACACTGGTCTGTCCATTTTCCACAGGCTTTATCCTTCATATGGGTTTTTGTATGACCGAGATCTTGTTTTTGATGAAATGCATGTTCTCTCTCTGAATGTTGTTAAACATCATATACAGTTAATTCTGGATAATGTAAATGGGGAATTTTCTAATATCAACTGTCAGGAAGTAGATGAAAGTCTTGAAAACTTCCCTTGGACATATGAACACAAGACAGGAAGGTTACCAAAAGCTATTAGCAAACGGTTTCATTTTTGGAAAGCAGAAGAACTAAGCCGTTTTGCCTTTCCAGCAGCTGAATTATGTTTATTTGAATTGGATAACAGTCATTATCACATTCTTGTATGTCTTTGTCGAATTGTGGAATATGTTGTCAATCACGCAAGGAATGGTTGGACAGTTGATGCAGCAAACACATTTCATGAAATGTGCTTACGGTATGGAACATTAGTTGAAGAAACATATGGACTCAATAAATGTGTGATCACATTTCGCAGTCTCCTGCATTTTTATGAGGACATTCAACGCTTCATCAGAAAATCAAATAACCACAAGAATATTGAGATTACATTTGCACTAAGTGAAGCAAGACGTGAAGTCCTAAAAATCAGAACAAGTAATCAGGAGATTGCTCACCCAACTGCTGAAAAATTTAGTTCTGACAAGGTAGACATATACATGTTACAGGTCAAATTTAATTTCAGATCATTTTAAATTCAACCTAGGTTGAATTTGTTTAACCTAGGTTGATTTTTTTCAACCTAGGTCATATTTTGAATATCTAAGATTCTTAAAAGGGATTTATTTTTGGGGACTCATTAAAAAAACAGGGGCTTGGATTTTTTTAGGGGGTTCTCAAAAGAACTAGACGACTTCCTGGCACCCACCCCTCCCTTCATTCTCTCCCTACCTATCCCTCCTTTCCTTTCCTGTCTGCCTACATTAATTCTGTCTATCTGTCTATTTATACCATATTAACATATTTTTTTGAATGTTTGTCTTACCTTGTCTGGGACTCGAACTCCGAACTCTGACTGTAGACCAGCGTTGACCAGCACATTAACCAACTATGCCATCGAGGATTTCGATGTAGGATTAGCATCATATTTACATTTTATTAATGTTATTCGTTTTCTATTATGTCATGATGTCATTTAAGTTCACACATGCGCACTAGATCAAAACACGGACTTGGCAAATATGGCGGTTCGCGAACCATGGGTTGATCGTGAGGCTTTCTACCGAGAAATAACAACCTGAAACAGGAAACTAAAAGTAAAAATTCGCTTGTGACTTTCGTACTTTGTACTTGACGGACACATTTTATGAAAAGGCAAAGAAATTCCTTAGTGGTGCCTCGTTCAATTCAAGGACCGTGAGTTGAGTTTGTCATCCGGTTCGTTCTCTGCCTTGCTTCGAGGGTTTTTCGCTGGGTACTCCGGTTTTCCTCCCTTGGTAAAAACGAACTAGTGAGACAAGTGTTGGGTGTACAGAATATAGAATGTAGTAAGAAGTGAGTGTGAGAGTCGTGTCCCCACTAGCAGTACTGATATAAACACTTGACACGTTAAACATGGTATTTATTTATTTATTTTACTAGTAGCAGTTTGTATTCACATCAATGCGTCAACGCTTCCGTGTCTTGCTCTCTAGTACAACGAAGCAGCTTGTATTCACGTCAACGTGTCAACGCTTCCCTGTCTTGCTCTTTAGTAGAACGAAGCAGCTTGTATTCACGTCAACACGTACCTGTATTGCTCTCTAGTAGAATGAAGCAGATTGTATTCATTCCTACCAAGTCTACCCCAATCCTAACCCTAAACCTAACCCCAAGGTACTTGATTACTATAGCCTTCCCTAATACTAACCCTAAACCTAACCCCAAGGTACTTGATTACTATAGCCTTCCCCAATACTAACCCTAAACCTAACCCCAAGGTACTTGATTACTATAGCCTTCCCAAATACTAACCCTAAACCTAACCCCAAGGTACTTGATTACTATAGCCTTCCCCAATACTTAACCCAAAACGTAACCCCAAGGTACTTGTTTACTATAGCCTTCCCTAATACTATCCCTAAACCTAACCCCAAGGTACTTTATTACTTAGCCTTCCCAAATACTAACCCTAAACCTAACCACAAGGTACTTGATTACTTAGCCTTCCCAAATACTAACCCTAAACCTAACCCCAAGGTACTTGATTACTATAGCCTTCCCCAATACTTAACCCTAAACATAATCCCAAGGTACTTGATTACTATATAATCTTCCCTAATACTAATAACCTAGGTTGAAAAAAATCAACCTAGAAAAAAATAACCTAGGTTAAAAACATTTAAAAAAATTCAACCTAGATTTAAAAAAATGACCTGGAATTAAATTTGACCTGTAAAATACATGTCCAAACTATAATGCTGTTGGCGCTTACAAATGTATATGTTTATGTTAATATTATAACATCTCAATTTGATTGGATAATTCCCTTATTTTATATTTATTTCAGGCTTGGGCTCATTCCTTGTAATCTGCTAAGAATCTAATTGAAGAAACCAGAGGTGAGAGAGACGAGGAAAGACTTAGTCAGGGAATTATAGTTGGAGGTTACCAGTGGTATTGAAGATCGACAAAGGATAAGTACTGTAAAAGGTGTTCCAATTCAGGATGTTGCACAAAATGCATGGACAGCAAGTCTTTGGAAACCAAACCATTCATTTGGAGGACTGCTCTATAGAATTGGTGATTATGCAATGTTTATTACACATCCTGAAGAAGGAGACACTGTTATTGAACTGAAAAAGTTTGTTTCCTTAAATGTATCTGGCTGTACTCTTGTATGCTGTTATGCAGATGTGTATGCATACTGTGGATATCTTAACAGTGGTATGAGGCATGTACAAATTACACAAAACACCATCATGCTTGAGGCTGGAATGATAAGTAGAAAAATAATGCTTTACTGGAACTTTATTGACATCCAGAATTTGACAAATGAAGATCAAGGAGAGATGTTTACCATTATTGACTATATGCGCCGCCTGTTCCCAGTTACATTTGGCACTGTTGTACATACATACAAAACTCTGCAATACAATTCTATTTATGATCTGTCATAACTCTGATGATATTTTATCTACAGCAAAGAAGCTTTCCAATAATGTTTATTTCTAGGTACTGTTTTAGAAGACAGTGATCATTTGTACCAGAAACGTATCCTATCGCCAAACTAAAAATACGCCATTATGAATTTGGCGTATTACCAAGCGATAAATTTCTTTATATTTAGTACTTACTACTAAATGGCACTAATTAAGATGTTTGCACCAGTACTATTTAGTACTAGTACTATTTAGTTTTAGTACTGTTACAAGGATTAAGTGTAAGCACTCTTCCTGTCATGTATTAAGTTTATGATATATTGCAAAATCTAATCAACTTCCAATATTGGTAAATGAGAACTGATTATGATAAGTGATTTACCAATGATCAACCAATCAACTTCCAATATTGGTAAATGAGAACTGATTAGCTTAGTGATATACCAATGATCAACCAATCAACTTCCAATATTGGTAAATGAGAACTGATTAGCTTAAGTGATATACCAATGATCAACCAATCAACTTCCAATATTGGTAAATGAGAACTGATTAGCTTAGTGATATACCAATGATCAACCAATCAACTTCCAATATTGGTATTTATTGTCATAGTTAACCAATGATTTACCAATGATGAAGTTAATCTTCCAACATTAGTAAGATAAACCAATGATTGTCCAACTTTGGTATACAGCTAATTCAGAAAACGTTGTCGGCGATCGACTTCAAGCCTATGCGACTAGACCGAAACGGAGTATGGGTAAAAATCAATGAGTCTATAAATACACTAGCAAAAAGGAACGTCTCTCACGGAATATGAATCATATCTGCTTCTGTTTCCTACATTTACAGATTCACCTGCCATTGTCACCAAATACCTAAAGCATGCAAGTGAATTATCATATCTACCCATACTCCCTTTCGGTCTAGTCGCGTCGGCTTGCCGTCGATCGCCAACAACGTTTTCTGAATTAGCTGTATCATATAGATGATTTACCAATGATAAACCATCTTGGAATTTCTAGATTTGTTCCTGTGTGTATCAGAACCTAAACCTCTCTTATCACAGGGGCACTTCAAAGAATCAAAAAGCTGTAGCATTCCGAAAGTGGTTTTATAACCTTGGTGAACTGAGTTCACTGGTATCCAGAGATGTGTCATTCATGGCGATAACAGCAACAGCCAGCAAAATGACAAAGAACTATCATCTCGGTGCTTAGATTTGCCAAAGAATATGTGGAGATTGCAAATTCCCCCAACAAGGAAAACATATCTTATTCTGTTCAATACATGGATAAGCAAGCTCCTATCGAGGACTACTTGATTTGGTTAGTAAAAGAGTTGCAAGATAAAAAAGAATGAGACAGAGAGAACCATTATATATTGCCAAACTATTAAGCAATGCTCCAACTTATATCATCGCGTACAATTCAGTGTCACTTCCGGTGATTTTTGCTAATTTGCATTCAATTTGCATATTATCGAGAGACGCCTGTCACATTTCATGCTCATTAAACACGAGGAATTACAAAGAAGAAGCCGAAATTCATACTTTCAACTCTCGGCAACAATAAAACAGAAGCATTAGGAAAAAATGTAACAGCGGAAAATAAAACTAATACGACAATGGTTTAAGTCTGTTTGCTTTTTACCTTTTAGTTGTTGAGCGATCTACCGATTTTCTTAGACTGAATACGGCCCAGAATGGCGTCTTTTTGTATTGAAAGTACGACACTGAAGGAAGAAGCGGCTTGGTGTGTCTCAGCAATGCCCTCGACAAAAAAATGTAACAGCGGAAATTTGATGTACATTTGTTGCCTAAAATAATTCTTCGATTTGTTTCTTTCGAACATAAACGCAAATGCCGATTTTCTGAGGTTTCCTTTAGTCATAGTCCAGCTCTTGATGCGAATTTACCGGACTTTTACAAAGGTTTCTCTCTTCAAAACAACCTTCTCCTTCCGCCATTTTCAAACTGTTTGTGTAGCCAGGCCTGTGTAGCCTTGGAAACAATGCTCTCTAGCTCCAGGTTTTTATTTAAACGCGATTTTTTTCGACCGAGAATACTGTTGGGATTAGTTGCGAGTCAGGAAGTGAAACCGCGCGAGGCCTGGGTCGGAGTTTTCGCGGGAAATTGAAAAAAGTACTTTTCATTGCGAAAAATCGTGGAAAATAAATACTGTACTGTAACATGTAAAAAAATTCGAAATTCTACGTTATTCCGGAGCCGTTAATCCTTTATTCAGTCTATTATTTAGTAATTCACGGCCGTGACACAAATTGATGGGCAATTGTACGCGATGTTCTATATTTATCAAAGAACTTGGAGCAGATGTGTTTGTTAACAGTACTGTAAATTACGGTGGCCCACAAGTGTCACGGCAAAAGTTTCTCGACATCGACGGCAAACTTCCACGGCAAATCTTTTTCAAGACAAAGACAAATATGTAAATCGTGTAAATCGTCATTAACAATCTGTGAACACCCACGTCAAAATTACACGGCAAAAGTTTGTTAAAACACCACCAAAATAAATAAGAATCTTGACTGACTGAACTGATTTTCACGGCGGAAGTTGGCAATATTAATGCCCAGGCCCTTCACTGCTCGATCACACGGGGAGAGACTGGTTACTTATCTGCTTCGAAAGTCAAGATGGCGGATGACAACCTGCAGAAGGAATTGATTTGCGATTATTTCAACAAAGGATTCAAATACGAAGAAATTCTTCTTTTCCTATGAAAGCACCACGATATACTTATAAGCATGGCTACTTTGAAAAGGCGAGTAAGAGGGGTTCTCCCGGGGGGTTCTACTGTATTTTAGTTTCCGGCTATGACGGGCTTCCTGTGTTTTTTGTCACGCAATCTTGTCGTGTTGACAGTTGAGTTGTGTTCTTCACAACTCTGTCTTTTATGGCTTAATTCTCCAAGAATACAAGTACATCAAGGTACACCATTGATGCATTATATTCCTTGGACATTGTCGTCTCTAAACAAGGTATTGAAAGCCGAGCTAATCAGTCGAGATACGAACTCAACCGTCAACGAAGCTTTCGTTTGCTTGTGTTTGACCCTGGCCTTGAACGTGTACGATATTTTTTCTCACAATGCTTTGAAACGCTTTCAAAATGTCAATACAAGTATTCGATTTGGTCTGATTGAATTTATTTCCAAGACATTGAACGGTTTAACTGACTAAATAATTGTCTTTTCCCCAAGCGTGACCTGGAAAGTCGTGTTTTTTCGCATAAGTGGGGGTTGCATTTCGTCTTCTAGAATTTCAATTTTTGAGTTGCCCAAAACTTTTATTCCACATATTACAAGACGGAATAGTGTTCTTTGTTTATTGTTTATTTTTTGTTAAAGATCTTCGATAAACACGACAACATGTTAGACATTATCTCACTTTCTTGAAATGATATCATTTGTTCAGCGAAATTTAGGAAATTATTTTGTATTGCTGGTTTTACGAGTGCCATGGAATCGTCTCTCAAAACCGGAAGTGATCGAAAATCGAATATCGGCGCCGTTCTCCTAAAATAATTACCTGATTCAAATGAAACTTACACAACATAACGAGTTCACCAAGGCCTACATTCTGACTAAATTTGAAGAATTCCGATTTTTTTATTTTGCAAGCTATGGTCGATATTTACGGTCAGTCACTCTTAAGAAAATTGGACCCAGAGGGAACTGCTGAAAGACGCGCCCATGTTTTAAAGAGACGAACTTATCATAACATTGGTCCCAATTATGCATAGCATTGCGATGGCTATGATAAGTTGAAACCATTTGGGTTCCCAATACATGGTTGTATCGATGGGTGGCATGGTTGGCCGAGCGGTGAGAGCGCTGGCCTTTCACCACTGTGGCCCGGGTTCAATTCCCGGCTCGGATCATATGTGAATTGAGTTTGTTTGATATGTTGTTCTCTACCATGTCACGAGGGATTTTTTCAGCGGGTTCTCCGGTTTTTCCTCCCTCAGCAAAAATCAACATGTGAGTTTGAGTGTTGTATATATAAAATATCGAATGTATAGTGGTGAGTGTGAGTGCCAGTAGAAGAATAGCCACTTCGTGGATCTACTGAGTAAAATCTTTATATTTATATTTATTTAGGATGGATGGACCAGAAAAGTATTATGGTTATTTGTTACTCGATCAAACAATTCCCCTCACAATATTGCAGCCTATTACCTTGATGCTGTACAGCATTTTGGAGGATGTCCTGAGAAATTAGTAACTGATTTAGGTACAGAGAATGGAACATTGGCATCTATACATTGTTTCTTTCGAGATCACTTGAACAGCCACCGATTCGTCCCATCAACACGAAATCAAAGGATAGAATGTTGGTGGTCCCATTTAAGGAAAAGTAGGAATACCTGGTGGATGAATCTATTTAAGGACTTAGAAGAACAAGATAAATTTAACCGAGCTTCTGAAATTGAAACCGAGTGTTTATGGTTTTGTTTTGCACCTCTGTTGCAACAGGATCTAGAAGAAATCAAAGAGCACTGGAACACTCACGTAATACGGAAGTCCAGACATGACACCATTTCCGGTAGAACAGATTCCTTATACTATTTGACAGAGTGCCATGGAGGAGTTCCTAATCTGATCTCTACTGTACAGGACAGTGAAATGCAGTATGCTAGATCTCAAGTAGTAGAGGCAGATGATGAAAGTAATGACTATCAAGACTATTTTCAATATGTCATGTCCACCTGTGCACTTACAAAACCTAATGACTGGAAGGAGGAAGCCCTAGAATTATTTGATACATTAGTTGCATATGCCAAACATGGATCATAACTTTTGGTTATTGTAAATGCAACTTTACAAGTATGGTGTAGTCAAAACCTGTGAAACTTTAAATTTCATAATAATAATAATAATAACACTTTATTATTGTGTCAGAGTGGTTTTCAGTAACTCGTGAAATAAAAACTAATAGTTAATGGGTAATAGTCAAATAGACACAAAAGAAAACAATGGAAATAAGGTAACTAGTATCTATTTAATAGTCTAAAACTTTTTCACAGGCTTATGAAAACCACTCTATAACCTAGCTTACAATAATGCAAACAAGACCTGCTGCGAGAAGATGACACTAGACTGACCTACCTGTATGAAGAGTTCAGGAATAAATGGAGTGCAATTATTATATCAATGAAATAGCGAGCTAGCTAACTAAATCCTTAGTTTTCTATTGGCACATATATTTAATCATATATATTTAAAGGGCAATTCTCGCCTAAAATGCTGATTTTTGTAAGAACCTTGCAAAAGCTGCAAAGAATGAATATAAACTATAAGAATTTGAAAATAACTGTTTTTTCGAACAGAAACGCTTATTTTACGAAGGTTTAGAACGATCGGCTTTGAAAAAACTCTGAATTTTGATCACGTGACACGTGTGTTGTGTTCGTCGCCGTTTCAAAATGGCGAATCAAAGTGATGACTCTGGAAGTTTATCCTCCATTTCGTCGACGAATTCGTCTGTATGCAATGGACAAGATCCAGAAGGAGAACACGAGTTGTTTGACGCAATTCATCCCTGGCGTTTTGAGCCACAAGGACCTGTTTTTGACGCTGATGTACAAAATGTAGAGCGGATCGACGAGGAATATTCTCATGAAAGTGACGATCGTTTGCAAAACAGTGATTGGCAAGTATAAAAGCTTACATTTGTATCCCGATTCCTTTCATATAACAAACTTACATATACCTTCAGATGGTTTGAAGCACAAGGAAAAATGTCACTAGTTATCTCATATACTTTGAACGGAGTCTGTGTTATATGTAAGTCTTTAATTGTGATTAAACCTTTGTTCACATTGCTTGTTTAGGTGTTCTTGTGATAATTTCCAGATTATGGATAGGTTAGAGGAATGTCGGTGCTGTCGTGAGATACAGGAAGTTTTGAAAGTATGTGAAGAAGCTGTAGACGAGAGAGAGATAGGCGAGGTACCAGAATGCATTACAAGACATCCTGGTTTTAAGGCAGCTTGTTTGAACAAATGGGTATTAAAAATAGCTTGGTACCAATATAAACAACAGTATGGTGGGAAAGGCTACGACGGACCCGAACATAAGAAGTTACGCCATGTGGCATACCGACAACTTGTCAGATGGTGCTGGGGAGTTATAGGTAAAGAGATCCGTGTTTCGTTGCCAGCATGTGCAGTATGCTGTATCAGAGCACATTTCCCACCCCCAGGACTTGAAGAAAACTTTGAGTTTGTGGGATTTCGTTTTGCTGATGAATAACACTATACAGGTCTAGTTTAACAATGCATTCATATAAATTCCTGAATTTGTTTTCATATTGTGATCATTTTATTTTTACAAGATTGCATGCAGTTTTCATTGCCTATATCGGGTTACAAATTGTTCTATTGCTTCGTCTTTGTTTGGCCTCTTTGCTGTTGCAGCCAGTGGTTGTGGAGTTTTTTAGTTTTTTAGTGTTTTGGGACTTTGTTTGTATTTTTCAAATAGTCTCTTGATAACTTCATGACAGTAACCTGAATAAAAAGATTATTTATGGTATGAGCACTAAATTTCAGAGAACAAATTAAAATATATATATTACAAACATTTACTTACCATATGAAGGATCGTCTTTTATAGCTCTAACAGAATGTTTTCCTTTTTTTGCCTTTGGAAATCTTATGGCATATTGTGGTCTTCCATCAACTGTAACTTTCTGCATTCGGTTTGTTTTGGTGTTATAATGAAGTCCTGATAAGCACAGTCTATTTGTCAGTCAAAATATGCATGTTAATACTGTATATTCAGTCAAGATATATGTTTAAAGTTTTAAAAAGTATTTATGTTTTAATATTTGAATAGCTGATATTTTACCTTGTGTACATCCCCCAGTAAGAAAATGCAGTACTTTTTGGTACAAATTGGATGTCAAGGCTGTGCTTTGCCTTCAAAGTTGAGGTCTGCTATTGGGGTGACAATTTTGAAATGTTCTAATAGTTCTAATAGTTCTTCCAGTTTTATTGCTGCAGTTGAGCCTAAAATAATATGTGTCATTCTGAATTATTAGAATCAATAAATTATAATTATTGGTGATAGATTGAATAACTCACTCTAAATATCCTGGCTGAGTAATCAAGAACAAAACACCAATATAACAGAAATATAGAGTGCAAACAATAATTCATGAGACACCACTATTTTTAATTAGTAGAAACCAACTAGCATACTATCACAAATCCTGCAATCTGATTGGCTAACGTACTCGCTATCTATTGTGTGATAGATAGTGAGTAGCGAAAAATACGACGTTTTGAACAAAAACAAAGCGAAAAATCAATAAATATTGTAATAAGGTACATGTAGTACAATTTATTGTATGCTAGTTGGTTTAATAACAACAAAAACAATTAGACTACTTGTTCTCGGTTTCTATGAGTTCAAATAGCCAACTCGACACTACATGCCTCGAGTTGACTATTGACTCAAACGAGAAGTCTTGTTAAATAGCACTACATCTAAATAGTACTGAATAGTGCTATCTCATTTTTTCATCAGTGCTATTTACATTTGTAGTAATATACTAATTTTTACAATAACAGAGCATAATCTCGCAATCTGATTGGCTGGTTTACATTTGTACCATTGTCAATAAGAGGACAGACAAAACTGTATGACGAATCGCTTGCGCACGGAGCTAGCGCGCGCTTGAAACAGTTTTTCTTTCATACTTTTTCCTTGTTTTTAGATGTTTTTATATTTGTCATTGTAAAAAAACAAATTAGAGATGTTTTTTTCGTTGTCTGTACTCTTATTGACACACACTTGACATCATAAAATCGTTATGCTCATGATTCCACTTGAGTTTTGAACATTTTATGACGTCAAGTGTGTGTCAATAAGAGTACAGACAACTCTAAACCATCTGCAATTTGTTAAATATTGTTTGCACTCTATTAGAATATAATAAAAATATTTCTATATTATTATTATTGACTAACCAGGTTCTAGCCAAAGTCTATATTTGGCATCACCTTGAAGATTCCCATGGCCACACTCCTTGTATCGTTCATTTGATGGATTGCCATGAATGTTCTGAATATGCAGTGGAAGAATCTTCCATTTTTCCAAGATTAATTCACCATCACCATCTGGTGTTGTGGCTGCGCACCAGTACATATGATTTGATATGGACTAGCGCCACACTCCAATGTCATGACAGTCTTTCTTAGCTGCCAGCTTGTCGATCTTCTTGCATAACCCTGGAGCCAAAGTAATTAGTGCCATGTCAATTAAAGCTGATGATAGATGATAATTCTAACTTTATAATATTTAGTACATTTTACCCTGTTATGTAAAGCCAAATTAGTACCAAATAACTTTTTTTATACAGGTAAATCCAGCTTCTACAACAAACCTGATAAGTCTACAGTACAGTACAGTACAGTACAGTACAGTGCAGTGCAGTGCAGTGCAGTGCAGTACAGTACAGTACAGTGCAGTGCAGTGCAGTGCAGTGCAGTGCAGTGCAGTGCAGTGCAGTGCAGTGCAGTGCAGTGCAGTGCAGTGCAGTACAGTACAGTACTGCTGATGTTGCCTCAGTAGCTACATCTACAACGCTTGTATTATTTGCTGATGTTGCCTCAGTAGCTACATCTACAGCGTTTGGGTTATCTTCAGTTACTTCTACAGCATTACGACTGTCTTGTGATGTCGCATCCTCTCCTGGATGCTGTTCTTCAGTGACTTCTTGTGAATTGTCGGTGCTTTCACGGCTTGATACTGGTACTAATGAATTCCAATTATCCTCCAATTCACTTGTCACTTCGTCCGTCTCCTTTTCCTCTTTCTTCTCTGACTTCTTTGCGACCTTGGTGGCTTTTGGAGTGTCATCTTGGTCCGCCTTTGGTGGATCATCTCCCTGTATGTAAGGTGTCTTGTAAGGGAGGAGCAGGTTACGATGTAATACTCTCTTCGTTCCACTGCCTTCCTGTTGCACAGTGTAGATAGGGAGATTGCTGGAGGTCTTGAGGACAATGTACGGCTTGTCCTCCCACCGATCTTTCAATTTCTCCTTTCCTCTAGTGTTCAGATTTCTCACTAACACTCGGTCTCCTGGTTGAAGCGATCCTTCTTGTACATGTAAGTCGTTCAGACGCTTGTTTGCACTGCTGCGTTCTTCCATTCTCTTGGATGCTACTTCGTAGGCGTGTCGCATTCTATCACGAAGACCTTCTACGTAACTTGAATACGGTTGTTGTTCACTTCGTTGTCCCAGTCCAAGGGACACATCAATAGGAAGGCGCGGCTGTCGTCCAAACATCAAGTAGAATGGGGAATAACCAGTAGAGGAATGTTTGGTAGAGTTGTACGCATGGACAAGCGTGTCCACATACTCAGGCCAGTTTTGTTTCTTATCTGCTTCAAGGGTGCCAAGCATGTCAAGCAGAGTTCTGTTGAACCTCTCAGTCTGTCCGTTTCCTTGAGGATGGTAAGGAGTGATTCTTGACTTGGTGATGTTCGCTAAATTGCATAGATCTTTGATGAGGTTTGATTCAAAGTCTCTGCCTTGATCCGAGTGTAAACGCTGAGGGAAACCAAAGTTGACGAGGATCTTGTCCCACAGGACCTTAGCCACTGTCTTGGACTTCTGATTTCTGGTGGGGAAGGCCCAGGTATACTTAGTAAAAGTGTCGCATACTACCAGAATGTTCTCGTACCCTCCCTTCCCCCTCTCGAGTGACAGGAAGTCCATTGTCAGTAGTTCCATCGGTGTTGAAGATAACATCGGTACCATCGGTGCTCTTGGAGGATTTGCTGCTTTACGTTTGATACATCGTTCACAGTTCCTTACATAAGATGATACATCCGAAGACATGCCAGGCCAATAGAATCGTTCTCTGAACAATTCCAGTGTCTTATCTATTCCGAAGTGTCCGTGATCGTTGTGAAGACTTGTAGAGCTCTTTGTCTGAGAACTGTGGGTAGGACCATCTGTAGACATTCTTCGCCATCGTTCATGCGACGTCAATACAGCACTCCGTCTAGTAACTTCAGACGATCTTTTTCATTTGACAGTTGTCTTACTTCTCTTCCAATTCCTCTCATGGGTAGCTTCCATCCACTTCGCATAGATCTTAATACTTGACTTATCACTGGATCCTCACTTTGTAGTCTGATGCATTCGTCAGGTGGGATTACGCCAATGCGACTAGATTCTTCTGGGGGACGTAACCGTGATTCTTCTACTACTTCGGTTCTCATGCAGACTGCTTCCATTGCTGGGTTGTCACTCTCCTTAGATGTATAGGGAAGATTAACGTTATGATAACCACATATAGCTTGAAAGTCCTTCTCTGTGCAGCTACCGTTGAAGCTTGGTTCCTCGGTCTTTAACCTGGCGAGGAATGGTTTGATGTATTCCTCGTCAGATAAGTCCTCAGATTCCTTGCTTGTCTCGTTGATAAACGGTAATCTTGAAAGTGCGTCTGCATCACCGCATGACTTTCCTGGTCGATAACGTATTGTAAAGTCAAACATTGCCAAACTAGCAAGCCAACGATGATCTGTAGCTCCTAACTTCGCTGTGGTCAGTAGATAAGTCAGAGGGTTGCTATCAGTGACGACGTGGAATTTCCTGCCATAAAGATAAAATCTGGACTCCGTCACTGCCCACTTAAGTGCCAGGAATTCTCGTCTGTAAGCGGAGTTTCTTTCGCTGTCTGTTAAACTTCTACTTGCGAAGGCTATCACCTTGGGTTGATCATCTTGAATCTGATACAAGGCTGCTCCAATGCCAAAACCAGAGGCGTCGGTGTGTACTACGAATGGCTTCTGGAAGTCTGGATAAGTGAGGATTGGGGGTGACGTTAGTTTCTCGATTAACCGTTCAAAAGCGTTCTGACAGGCACTTGACCACTCGAAGGTTTGTTGTAGTTTCTTGTCTGCTTTCCTTTTTGGCTTTCTTACTAGCTGGTACAGTGGTTCCGCAATTGATGCGAAGTTCTTCACAAAGGATCTGTAGTATCCTGCGAAGCCGACAAATGTCTGAAGTTGCTTGAGGTTCTGCGGTGGATATTTCAGCCATTCTTTCAGAGCTTTCACTTTGTCTGGGTCAGGGCTGACTCCCTCTCTTGAGACAATGTGTTCAAGATACTTCAGTTCTGTTTGGAAAAGGCTGCATTTGGACGGCTTTAGCTTCAGTCCATACCCACTTAGTCTGTCAAATACTTGATCTAGTCTCGACAACATTTCTTCGAAACTCTTTGCGAAGACGATGATATCATCCAGATATGCGAGACATATCTGAAGGTTCAAGCCAGTTAGACAACGTTCCATCAAACGCTGGAAGGTAGCTGGTGCGTTTGTCAAACCGAAGGGCATTCTATTGAACTCGAACAATCCAAAGGGTGTAGTCATTGCTGTCTTGGCTTTGTCCTTTTCCTCCACTTCTACCTGCAGGTATCCGCTCTGGAGATCCAGGGAGCAAAACCATTGTGAACCTTGGAGTGCCTCCAGTGTTTCAGTGATGCGAGGGAGGGGGTAAGAGTCTCTAACCGTCTTAGCGTTAATCTTACGGAAGTCTACACACACCCTCAAACTACCGTCCTTTTTTCTGACAAGTACAACTGGTGACGCGTAGGGGCTCTTCGACTCCTGTATGATTCCGCCAGCAAGTAGGTCGCAAACAGCATTTTTAAACTCTTCAAATTGTCCAGGTGGTACTCTCCTATACTTATCTCTAACTGGTGTTAGATCTGTTAGAACTATTTCATGCTTGATTTCGCTTGAACATCCCAGGTCTTTGTCATCCTGAGCGAAGACACCGTTCTGTCGCTTGAGTAGTTCGTTAACTTTCTCCCTCTGTTCCGCTGTGAGACACGTTCTGTCTAGGTTGAACTTACTTCCTTCGAATTGAGTTTCGCCCTCTTGTGCACTTTCCTTGGAGGCTTGGGGGTTGTGGATTTCGTCTACTGCCGATGCTGTTGCCAAGATAACCTTAGGTGGGATGGTAACTGGTTCTGCAGAGTTGTTTGAGATTTCAATAGGCACACGACATGTAGGGAATTTGGACGACAGATTATGAACGGTTGGTGTCACTTCGATGTTGGGAACTTTTCTTTTCAAACTGCTTGTTGTCTCGAACACCATCCTCGTGTCTACCGCTGGGGTTCCAGGTAATATTCCTTCCACGACCACCGACTGATATGCTCCGACGGTGACAGGGCTTCTCGATGCCAGTTTAATGTTACTTTGTCCTCTGTTGATGAACTTATCACGAGTTTGAAGTGACTGATACACTCTCCGCCATGCAGAAGATGCCTTGATTTTCTGAAGAAACTGTTGACCATGAAGTTCTTGGCAGTACTGTTTACACTCTTTTGTCACGTTCGTCCCCACGATCATTGGAACTTTTCGGTTATATTCGTTGTTGGGTACAACTAACACAAAAGTATTAGTCGTATTAATCTCGTCAGCAGGAAACTCTAGATTAACTTGAACATATCCCAAGAACGGTACTTCCTGTCCACCTGCACCTACGACTCGTAATAATGAGTCAATTGGATTCACACAACAATCACTAAGATAAGTTTTCAGAAAACTTTCTGAAATAGACGTAACTTGGCTCCCAGTGTCTAGCAGTGCTTTACAAGGATAACCATTAACTAATGTCATGCATTCATTTGCTTCACCAATTAAAATTCTGAGCGGCGCATCTGACTGGGGCGTTTCACTTCGCTTCAAGACCTCTGACCGCCCCTGGGCGGAGGCCTCTGTTCGTTTCCCTGCCAGCTTGGTAGGGGTTTGTTTCTACATCCCACTTGAATATGGCCAATTTGACCGCAACGATAACAGCGTATGGGCTGACGCTCCTTAGGTTTCCCATCTTCATTTAGATATTCAGAATATCTACTGTAGTTAGCATTATTTGACTGACCTTCATTTGGCTTGTTGTGATTCACTACCTCCTTCTTTTGAATTCCTTCCTTCAGAACTTCTCTTACTTCTCTGCTGAACGAAGTACACATTTCATTCACCCAACTCGGTTTCTTGTCTTGGGTTCCCTGTGGTACCTGTTGCACTGGGTTTGACCGGGCGACTCGCTTGGGGGCTTGGGTCGAGTTGTTGGCTTCTTTTTCTCCATATCTCGCTGCTGTGATTAACTCTCCAAAGGTTTTACACTGATCTTTCTTGTGTCGAGCCTTGTCTTTGATTCCCTGTCGAAGTCCAGCCCAGAACAAGATGCGAAGGTGCTTCTCGACGGCGTTGTCATCAGGAAGGAGTTCACACTTGCGGAGTTTGGCCAATCTCACTTGATTGTCGAGCCTCGAGGCGAATGCTGCCACTTCTTCGTTATCTTGCTGTCGTAGGTTGTATACTTCGGCCAACAATTCGTCGCCAGTAACGGACTCAGTATCGCTATAGAACTGGTCCAACATCTCCAACAGCGACTCGGCGCCTGCTTCAGGATTGAATCCTATGAGTTTTGTCTTTGCTTCTCCCTGGAGGGACTTTCGTATTTGCTCAGCGATCACCTCTTCAGAGTACAAGCTGCCATTGATCGTCGATTGTACTTCGTAACGCCATACTCTGTATTCAACGCCTTTGTTTTGCTCTCCAAACCCATGGAACTGAGAGAACTGAGGTCTTGACAAGACTTGAACCGCTGATTGTGGGTTCTTTTGAAGGCCTTGAGACATTTTTGCCTGTACAAAGTCCTCGGATACGTCGGCATTACAACGGTACTTCAGGAAGGAGGAAAGCTGTGTGAATTCTGACTGGAAATGTTTCAGTTCGTAGGAATATTTATCCTGGTAAGCCTCTTGTAGTTCATGCAATGTCATACCGTCTTCGTTGGCTGTTAAGATGTCGGTGACTCGTCTTGTCTCGATGATGAGCAACTCTTCGGCTGAAAAGTCCATGTTTGTTTTGGTTGAAGTCCCTTATCGGGCGCCAAATGTAGTCAACGCGTTACTATATAGGCTAGTAGTCGACTGAGTGTCCGACTTCAACCAAATGTCCAAAGCTTTTAATCAATATGCCACGAAACGGTTCACATAAGTAACGAATCTCAATAAGATACAACAACAACGCACGCGCCATAGCGCGTTACCGTTTAAAATGTCCAACTGTCATAGATTTACTATAGTACTAAATCTTGTTCAATAGTACTACAATAACAATAGGTTTCCAACTGGCATTTGACGAATATAAGGCTGGCTATGCCAAAGAAGAAAAAAAGAGCAGTGGACATTTGTGCATTTGCAAGATATTATGACTTGGGTACCAGACACTTCAGTTATTGATACTCTGGTTGTAGACAGGCATTCAGGACAAGTGGTACTGAACAGTTGTACAAGGCAACTCTCAAACACAATGTACTTTCTTTCTTTGTAGGTACTCATGTTCATCATTTAAAGATCTAAAAGGAAACAAAACATGTATCAAATTTCACACCAAGCTAATGACCATCCCCTCCCCCACTCCCAAAAGGTTTTCTGTCAAAATATGGAAATACACTAAGTACAAATATTAAAATCACTAAGCTCCCACTATATTTCATTACATGGTCCATAAACTGTGATAATTACCCAAGTTCTTTTGTCACATATTTCAACACATAAATTCATCTATCCACTTATAAAATATTATATATTTTATGTCTATTATGTACAATATGTTTGTTTCCCCTTACCCTTCTATTTCTCAGCTTTTCATTTGTTTACCATCCACACCCGCGGCTTTTCCGTTAGGTTCTAAAGGTTGAATATAATCTTCATCATCCACAGAATGGTCATCATCTGATGTAAGCTTATCTGAATCATCAGCACCATCACTCTGAGAGTCTGAGTTATATAGCCTGAAAGCAGGCAGTCCTGCCAGATTGCATTGAATTTCTGCATCTTTGTACGATTTATCAGGAGCCGATTCATCAAATTGAAGACCTACATATTAATGAAAATTAACATGGCTATTTTAGCTTTGAGTTATTAAAGTATCCATACACACACAAAAACATCTACGTACGACGTGTGTCGTGTCTACCTGATAAATAGTTATACAATTACCTTTGCTTCGTCTTTCTGGCCTCTGAAAACTTTTCTGTGTTGCTTTGTGACAGAGAGTTTTCGAAACAACCACAGTCTGAGCATTACAAGTATCTGTAGCGCGTATCAATTCTGTTTGTGCGGATTCATGAATGTCGTGAGAGTCTTGTACAAGTGAAAATGCTTCTAAAGACTATAATAATAAAAAATAACATTAACCAAAACAATACTTATGCATGCAGTCAAGTGTCAACAGTACAAAGTACAGTAATTGAGAAAGATTTACCCGATGAGCATGTAGTTTTATCAACGTGCTGCTGCTTCTACCATGTGCATGTTTTGGAACTACTTGAACAACTTCTTTGACTTTAGGAACTTCTTTCTTCTTCGTCTTGAAGCGTTTAGCGAGGGTTTTCGCTTCACTTAGCTGATGGGGCGTAGGAACAGGGTTTACTGTTGGTACAGCGTCTTTTCTCAGGATTAACTTTGTTGCAAAACCAGCTTGCTTTCTATTGAAGCCATCATAATCTAAAGTAGAAAGTGGTCGCAGCATATGTAGCCACTGCCTCTTGTCCATGTCGATGGGTCTCGTTTTTGAAGAACAAAATTGCTCCATTTTTGCCGTAAAACGTCATTTTTTGGGAATTGATGTAGGCTTATTTCCTCTGCATTGGTTTTATTACAGAACATTACAGAACATCGGTTTCCAGGAGTTTTTTTTCGCTTTAATGAACACGTACTGGTTGCCATCTTACTTTACCTCGTAAACACGTCTTTGCTAGTTCTGTAAGTACACACGTGTGACGTCACCTGGTCATGTGACCCAAATCAGAGCGTTTGCTTCGATACGTGAAATGTCACTGTTTTAAACTTAAAATTCGACAGGAAAAAATGGAATAACAACGAAAATAACTACTCAAAATGGTTTTCAAGGTGTTCATACGTTTATTGGAATTCTTAAAGTTATGATAAAAAAACGGTGAGAATTGCCCTTTAATAATAATAATTATTAATAACAATTTGAAAGTACAAGAGCAATGGAATCAATAATAGATACTCAACTTTGTTGGACTTGATCACTTAAGATCATCATCATCATCATTACTATTAAGTAATAATATACTTGAACTAATGCTGAACTTACAATGTAATCACTTAAAAATCATAATCATTGTTATTATATGTATACTCAAAACTAATGTTGAACTTAATCACTTAACAATCATTGTCATAATCATCATTATTAAATACAGTATCACTTTAAAAAATCATTTGATCAGGGATCATGGATAACAATAAACAATAGCTAAATATTTTTGAAACAATAACAAATTGTGAAGAATTTGAACTCAACAACAAGAACATAACGACAAGATACAGCCATTTTAGGCTCAAAGCTAAACAAATTATCCTGTAATTGATAATAGTACTATGCACTCAAGGCTTCCCAAAGGATTGGCCTTTACAGAATGCAAGTATAAACAACTCCTTAAAATCTTTATCATTCTGCATGTGAGCCACAGGTAGGGTGACTCTTCGGCCACAAGCACTCACCAGGGGAAAGCACACTGTGTGCTTAGGATTTCTCTCTAGGCAGTCATGGTCAAAGTGAATTTTGATGTTAAGCTTTTCCCCATTAAATGATTGGCTTGTGTTGGAGTCCTGTAAGCCAGCCCATCACTTTAGGAATGGAGAGACTAGGGCACTCAAACATTTCACCTTGATCTGGTTGCTGAACATCTTCAAAGTCATCCTCATCATCACAGCCTCTTCTGTCGTTCCATGCAACTGCTGCAATGGAGCCTGTTAGATTTTCATCTTCAAAGGCATTTAGGGTGTCTTGGAGAAAGTCCATTACCTTTTCCTCAACCAACCTTTTCGAAGATCCCTCCTTTGCATAAACTGGGGTCATAACGGAGAAAAGGTAGTCTGCATCAGGACTTCGATTTTCAAGGTCTCCATTAACAAATAGTGATTTGCATTCATCAGGGTGCTTTCTTATCATATTATCCAAGCCATAGAAGTTAAGACCAATCATTAACTCTTTCATGTAAATGCTGCAGCAGGTTACAAAGCTCAACTTCAGAGATCCTACGATTTCCTCGATGTGTTTTTCATTAATCACCCCTGTGTAGTTATTCTCCAAAATAAGTTCAGTGTACTTTTTACAGTCTGACATCACGTCCTTGATCATTGCATTTTCAGTGTTTGTAAGGTTTTCAGATGAAATGGACATCATGTCAATTTCCTGGTAGGCTGATTGGTAACTACATGGCTCAAGGAAACATGGAGGTGGCCCACCTTGAGCAATGGATGCTGCAACTATTTCCCACAAGTACGGAAGTTCCCATTATGTACATGATATGATGAATGAATTGGCGAACCATTAGGAAACATAATTTTCCCCATTTATTGAATTATGCTGTGTTCAAAAAATTCAAGTGCAATGGCACCTGAATCAATCCCATCTTCTCCAGAATAATGCACTCTCAACACATTAGTTGGTTGGGATTTAAGGGATTGCCTTCGCCATAGGCTAAGAATGCGCAAAAATGGTGCGGCTCTCCTGGTCACCAGGAAAAAATGATCGGATTTGTTAACCTTTGAAGACAGTTCTTTAACAATATCTTTGTAATCATTTATGGTAGATACAGATATGCTGGATGTGCCATTGGTAGTGATGCAAGGGAAAGGGTTATTTATGGAGGTGCTAGAACTACTGGTGCTAGAACTACTGGCTGTGGGGGTGGTAGAACTACTAGCTGTGGGGGTGTTAGAACTACTAGCAGTGGAAGTGCTAGAACTACTGGCAAGTCTGCTTATAGAGGGTAGAGGGGCTGGTGTGCTTGTAGAGGTGCTTGTGGATTCAAAGGGGGACCGAGTGTAGTCAAAGTCATCATTCCATTCATCTTGCATTTGCTTTGCTAAATTTTCATCGGCTGCAATTTGTTCATCTTCATCAGAACATTCCATATCACTCTCATTTGCTTGGAATATCTTCTCGTAAGTGGCAAATTCATTCTCCTCACATAGATATAAAAATACGATCCTCTTAAAGTCTTTTCCTACTTCAACCTTGTATTTGTCAAGACTGAAGAATTCATTGGTTTGACCTATAGGGAAAATAGCAGATGAGTATACACATTTGATTTGTTAGTATGAACAGGTTCACAGTCATATTATTATCAGACTAAATTGGAATTGTCCCAAACCAAATTACAGTGTTTTAACATGGTTATATTATATCATATATATTTGTAGTTCTTTTCTGGTTTCTTCAATATCCCCAAACAATAACCAACTAACTATTTGTACAGCTATGTAATTCTCTTTAGCTTGCATGAATTGAGCTAAAGTCCCATCTTCATATACAACATATTGTTTTGATGCATTACATTTCCTATCAAATGCAGTCCATTTTTCAATCCCCTTTTCAAGGATATTGGCATAAGTTGCTTTTCTTGGGACAGTGACTGGAAGTCGTTTTCCTCTGATAGTTTTTAGATCTTCATGGTCCAGTCGTTTTATTCCAAGGTTGATGGTTACTGCTACCACCTCTTCGTCATTACTTTTGGACTTTTTCTTTGAGCGATATGCACACCCTTGTTTCTCTTTTGTAACTTTGAAAGGACATAACTTTCTTGGTTTGGTGAGGTCGGCCAAAAGACGTTTTATTCTCAGATGTACTTGCTTTCAAATCGCCTGGGCCAATTTTTGCTTGGTCAGCATTGCATTTCCAGCAAAAAATTGAATTTCTCCGGATCTTTTCACCACACACACTGCAATATCTGTAAAATAATTATTGATTAGTAACAGCAACATAGGTTTGGTACACAAAGACATCAACATCTTCAAAAAAAAATCATTTCATTTAATAACAGTTTGAAGCTCCCAGTTTGAAAGCTACAACAATGTATAATAGTAAAATTTGCAAGGTTTGAAAAGAGCCCAAGCCAGAGGTTTCAGGTGCGTTACATATTTTAGATATTGTATAAATAGAAATGGTCAACTAGTTAAGCTAAATAAGCTTAAATTTACATAAGCTTAAGTTAAATAGACATAAGCTTAAGCTTATATTTTTGTATTATAACCATTTGAATGCAGTGCACTGAATTTTAATTTGAGATTAATCTGAGTATTGATTTGACTTTGCTATTAAAGTAGCGTATTTTATACTTAAATCTCATCGTACATGTAGATCAGAAGACAGAAACTGAGAGTGAGAGTGAGAAAGCAAGGTCCGAAAGCACCCACGTTCCCCCTCAAAATCATTTTTTTATCAATGTTATTAGTAAATTTAGAGTACAAAATAATATGAGACGTCCAACACCCTCTTTTTTTCAAATAATTTATCAAGATAAGCTGACAAAATACAGTAACTTACTTACATAAATGTATTTTCGTTGTTTTCGTTGCCATCGTCCGCCATCTTGAAAGTAACCAGTCTCTCCCCGTGTGGTCGAGCAGTGAAGGGCCTGGGCATTAATATATTGCCAACTTCCGCCGTGAAACTCAGTTCAGTCAGTCAAGATTCTTATTGATTTTGTTGGTGTTTTAACAAACTTTTGCCGTGTAATTTTGACGTGGGTGTTCACAGATTGTTGATGACGATTTACACATGTATATTTGCTTTTGTCTTGAAAAAGATTTGCCGTGAACGTTTGCCGTCGATGTCGAGAAACCTTTGCCGTGGGTGTTGCCAAACTTTTGCCGTGACACTTGTTGCCACCGTAGTAAATCCAAGAGATCGCAGAGTAGAAATGCTTCATGCCCTCTCCTCAAAGGAAAACAAGAAGGCTATTTTGGAAGATATGAGCAATGGCAATGGTTCCATCAAAATATTGATATGCACAATAGCTTTTGGAATGGGAATAAATTGCCGAGCTGTTCGTAGGATAATTCATTTCGGGACTTCAAAGTCAATAGAGTCATATGTTCAGGAAAGTGGACGAGCTGGCAGATATGGGCAACCTAGTAGGGCATGCACTGTTGTTGTACCAGTCTCTCCTCTTGCTACATGTTGAAAATGAAATGAAAGACTGTTCGTGGAAAATATACATGTAGGCGGAAGTTCTTAATGAGTTTGATGATGAGTGTACCTCTGTTGACAAGGAACAGATTTGCTGTGATCAATGCTGTCCTGATGAAGATTTGTATATCCAGATTATACAACAAGCTACCACTCAATCAATACGATTCGTTTCTAATGAAGACAGGAAGATATTAAAGAACAAATTGGTCACGTACAGAAAGAATGCAGTTATGCTGCTTATAAGCAAGGCTCCTAAAGGAAATGTTCCTGTCTTATCACTTCCTGATTTACTGATTGGTTTCTCTGACACTCAGATTAACCAAGTGTTGGATAATTCAGACAAAATATCAAGTATTGCAGATGTAAAGAAGTACGTCGAAATATGGAAAAAAGTTGAATGATGTATTTAATGATATTGATGATGAAGAGCTTGCATCTATTGATCAAGAATACCGTGAAGAAGATCTAGATGATACCTGGAATGATTTTGTAACTGATGAGGAACTTTGTCAGTAGACTGGGAGGATTTATCCTCTAGTCATGTCATTCCCGAGGATTCAAGTTATTTTGAATATGAAAGCATGGACTTAGATAGTAGCATGGTTGGGACTATTCCTGAGGTTGTTTGCTCTCTAATTGATAAAGTGCACATTGAGTGAGAATAATGCAAGGTACGTGATATCTAGTTGTCTTTATATTTATAGAGTCATTGTTTTAGACTCATCAATAATATTGTTAAAGTCTTCACTGGAGAAATGTCTGAATTTAAACGTAAAACTACAATTTAGCATGAAGAAGTCATATAATATAGGAATAGTTCATTAATTTATTTGCTGTATATCCACACACGTTTTTAACTCAACAGTGAGAAACTGATACCAAATGCAAATACAAAACAAATTGTATCTTTACAATGTACTTTTGAGTGTTGTAAATGTCAAGGAAGCAGTTTTCTATACTATAACTGCAAATAGTCTGACATTTACACTCAACTTTTTCATAATATAGTTACAGGCTGGAAATAATTATTATCAACTAAACACTATGTTGCATATATACATTGTACATTAAAGTTCTGCAATGTTCTCATTTGTGACCGAAAACGATTCTAATCAAGGTCACCAAATATTATATATACTGTTACCAGCCTTGACTAAAAAAGAGATAAACAATATGGTATACAATAATATTTTTACAATGTAGACGATCCTTCATCTCCTATTATACAATGTATGTGGCATTGGAAACTATCTAGCCTTTTTTGCAAGATCAATGTTTGCCTTGTGTTTGTTTATCCATTTGAATAATCCTGAATCCTGGATCTCTCTGAAAGTCATTAAAACATGTGTATCTCCTCCATTAGAGTATTGACTACAGTCTTTAAAGTGCTTATGAAGCTTATTTTTTTATTTTGAAAATCAATTACATATGAAGTGAATAGTGGGATGTTTCAGTATTTGGTGATTTGAGCTTCGCATTTGCGAGTTATAAAGGTTTGAAATCGTGATATGCTAATTCGGTGACGTCAAAGGAGGCATCATTTATTATATAAAAGCGCCCTTGTGCAAATCATTGACATATTTTAATCTGGAAAAAAGTTTTCTACAACTTATATAAAAGATGGTAAACCTTTTTTTCTATTTCAGAAAAGAATGCTACTTGAAAAAATATAAATAAGTTACGGCAAATGCCTCCTTTGACGTCACCGAATTAGCATATCACGATTTCAAACCTTTATAACTCGCAAATGCGAAGCTCAAATCACAAAACACTGAAACATCCCACTATTCACTTCATATGTAATCGATTTTCAAAATAAAACAATTAGCTTCATCAGCACTTTAAGTCTTTACTGTAGTCAGCTGAGACATGTTTGCCAGATTTGCTTCTAACAAAGCAGTCCTTGTCTAAGTTAGTTAGTAATTGTTTGGTGACTTTCTGAGCTCTGGAAATTCTTGTACTGCTTGAGGTGTTACATTGGCACCCAAGGTTTTGATAGATTGCTTCAAGTAATTGTTATCATGTTCTAAGACAAGATCCAGGGCTACATTTTTTCCAAGACCACCTTTATTATTTACAGTTCGGTTCCACACTAGTTTATGTGCTTGATCAGGAGGGAGTAATGATTTTACCTGGAAAAGTAAATATAGAGCTTCCAAAGCATATTTGGTTGTTGACTTGTTTGCTTTGAAATGTAGTAATAGAAGTTTCCAACACCTCAAAGTCCTTTCCCCATCACCTTCTGAAGTAGTATCAGTAAAGTTCATGAATAGCAGTCCTTGATTGAGTAAAGAACAATTATAATTAAATACATCATCATCTTTGGTATCACTAGTGCTTGAAGTCTTGGGGGTCTTTGTCTTTGTTGACACAACAGACAATGTGGGTTCTGGAACAACTGGCGGGGGATCATGAGTCATCTCATGGTCTCTGCGCCTCTTACCATCAAATGCAAAGGTTTTTCCACACCCCTGACTTCTGCAATTAAATCTATCTTCAACAGTTAAATTTTGACTTGTTGCCATGTCTTCTTGTTCCTGTGCAGTTAAAATGCTATTCACAAGGTCTTGCATTGACCCATTATCAATAACAAACTGATCAATCACTTGGGTTGCGATTTTCAACAGAAAGATTCCTTTAACAAAGTTTGTAGCATTCCTCAATGTGTGTATGCTGAGTAACTTTGTTGGCTCAAGTTTAGTCATCCCCAATATCTCCATTACACCTGTCATTATATCCGTGCCTTTGTTTTTAGGAGGGCAAAGGCTTTGCAGTTGGCCCAGTTTGCATGTACATCTCCTGTCACGTTTCTTCGGTTTATTAGGTTCCTATCAGCATAAAGAGTCCCCTTGTCAAAATCTGAAGATGCAGAGAAGTGCCTAATGAAAATGACCTAAAGTGATTAAAAAAGCAATGTTACTCACTGAAATGAGGCTGCTGAATATATAATTATATTGATAATTTTAGGGATAAGGGATAACTGTCTTGAAAATAAAAGAGAGAAGGGATCGATAAAACACACCCACCTCCCCCTTTAAACAAGCTATTGGCATAGCAAAAGAATGGAGGTTAATAAATTATGGCGATGGACTATTAGGGTCCTATAGCTACAAAGTGTACAATACCGGTATTATTTATTGAAACAGTTGGTAGCTATATAGACTTAGATCATACATTGAGAAATGTCACTGCAGCATGCACCTTCTGATCTCTATATGACCCCTTTAATTTAGAGGTACCTTTTCTGACTTGCATGACATTTCTTTGCTGAACGGATGGGGAATGTGCTGTATACAAACTTATTTAAGAAACTGCAAGCATGGTACATGTTCCACGAGAAGCCTAGCTACAAGATGAATATAGTCTTTTTTCAGCTTAACATAATCAGTGCCAGCAGGTAATAGTTCACTGTTGCCTAATTCCAGTAGGTCAGTCTGACGGTAGCTTTCACACTGTGTTATTACTCTGTTTTTTTTATGGCCGTGTGATTAACCCAGTGAATGTCTTTATTTTGTCTATCACTTGTCATGTCCCGTGGAACTATTCTCAAGTCAATGTCATCAAGAATGACTTTAAAGTTTCCATCTTTGCCTGGGGCCTGATTGTCACTGCTGCTTCTTGGCGACACCTGAAGCTCCTTCATTTCTTCAATTTCCTTGTCAAATTGTATGCCATATGAATCAAACTTCAGGGAAGTATTGTTGGAAGTTGATAGTTTCATGACATTTAAACGTTGCATCAGTGTCTAAAAAAACAAAATAATACAGAAAAGTTAGTTTAAAAAATACATTACCATACTTGATTAATTTTCTGACAGACCAGTCATGAACTAAACTGGCACAAACATTATAATATCATCCATGCAATTAATTAATTAAGCCAGGCCAGCAAATAATTTCAGTAATTAAAGTTTCTCCTCTTAGGGACTGGTCATTAATTTACATGGGGTGCAATAAATGAGGAATGCCATATATAGTAAGACATAATTTACCTAGCCTGATTTTCAGACCAATATCTGCCCCCCCTCCCCCCCTATATGCACCAGCCCCCCTTCCTCTAAGTAATGACAGGTCCCTTATTACAGAAAGTAATGCATTAATTGACATATATTTCAATATAAAAGTAACCAAGTAGCTGATTCATTCAGTTCATGTTTTGAATGATACATAATTTTCAATCAAGGAATAAATCACTTACCTGTATTCCACTTTGTCTGACCATGGCTGAAATAACAGATGCTGTTGCATTCTCCTATTGCGCTGTTTAAGTAGCACATATCCAGCAATGGCAGCTGCAGGGGACCAATCACTATCTTTATCATGAGTTGAGGTGCATGTAAGTAGAAATGAATAAAATAGTGGGGCTACTACTTTCCATTCGTGACACAGCTTTGAAAGTGAAAAAGTATTAATATCTTCTGTTGTGCTTTGTCTCAGTAAGGTAGGCTTCTTCTTTGAGTACAGCTGATTGCATTCATTCCATAGCACATCCAAGGTTTTCTCAATAAGACAGTTTTTCAAAGGAACACTGTTGAATGCTGCTTTAGCTATTTGTTTGTAATTCCCTTTCTAGCTAATGCCTTTCCCAGGGGCTCGAGGTCTTCACCTAGAGAAGCCTTGTATGTCTTTTCACAAGTAGGGTAGTGAAGGATTACCTGAAAAGGTAATTAATATTGTGTGAGAAATCATCAGTGAAAATTAGTTTATATAAATTTATAAAATTCGCCTAATAAAATATATTGAAAATGAAAAAACGACATTTAGAACATTACTAGAGTTCGCCAAGTAGAGTTTTGTAGAGTCCAAAATTCACAACTGTAGACCGTGAGAAATTCACACAGCTGTGAGAAAACATTCACACTTGCATGTCTCGATCATAAATACACCATAGCTAACCAAATGTGATCCGTGTGGATATATAGCTCTACTATAATGACTGTGAAGGGATCTATCTAGTAATCAATAATAACTTATTTATCTGTACACTTGGGCATTGTGCATTATTGTCCTCTCGAGTATCGTCTTTGCGAGGTAGGACTTTATTCCTTTGTTATAATGTCGGATTTCCACAAATTGGCAAAGCAGTAACAAGCAAGGGTGCAAGCGATGGTTTAAAGAAACCTCTGTTCACAGGGTATGGTTCAATGCTCACTGGATTAAATAAGGATTTTTTAGCTGACTTTTTGCTTTTACCAAGCACTGGTTTGGCAGGGCCGGCCGAGCAACGCTTTATCCGCACAGTGTTGCGGCCTGAATTCGATATCATACATGCTCTTAGTTCACTTTCCAATGTATTCAGCTTACAAACTAAATTGTCAACCTTTTTCACGTTATAGTAGCACTTTTTACAGATGTAGGGGCTTTGATAAGAATATTCAGAAGTTTACAACTCTCCACCAACTATCCGTGAAATTATCCCTTTGATGTTGCACTCTGATTTTCCAAACACAGCAATCCGTTCTTTGGCATGTTCTATATATATTCCACAAACGCACGATGGAAACGAATTTGATTGCGAGAAAATTGCTTTCTTTGGAGTAGAAGTTATCATAGTGTTGCCATATTATTAAAGGGGGACTCTGATGAAAATTGTTCGAAATTTAATTTAGCTGAAACTTCATTGAATAATTCTTCAAGGGTCTAATAATCACTAGTTAAAATCTTTTTTCGATATTCCAGAAGGAAGTACTATGTTTTTATGAATCTATTGAGGTGTCAGTGACGTCATCTACTCAACCAAACATTCAGCTCCATACATTTCTTTGTATTTTGTGAGTCAAAATATCTCAATGTTTTGTTCAGATAACAGCTCTGCATTGAAGAAAACTGGTCAGACAATCAATCCTACGCACAAATAATGTAAGAAAACTACTTCACCCAAACTTTTAGCTTCATAGAAATAAAATAATTCAAGAAACTAATCACAAAGAAATATATGGAGCGAAGCCGTGTTGATTGTTAGGGTTGAGTAGATGACGTCACTGACACTTCTAAAGATTCATAAAAATGTAATACTTCCCTTACGAATTTTGAGAAAACACTTTAACCAGTAATTGTATGGCTCTTTGAGATTATTTCAGTGAAGTTTCAGCTAAATTAAATTGCGAACGATTTTCATCAGAGTCCCCCTTAAGAACTGGTATCTGTAAGAATCAAACAAAGTTGGAAATGAAATGTTTTACTCCCCCTTGAAATTTTGTGTGCAGGTAGGCCACCTAGGGGGGTGCACAAAAACACCCCATGTTGCGGTCATCAAATGTATTGTTGCCATGGAAACGGCAATTGTTCCTTCTGGCCCAGTCCCCACAAATTCAACCCAAAATTCCCTCTTGCAAAGTGTAAATGAATGAGGCTGGTTCTCCGGCGCATTTAAACCAATTTTATTCAAATTTGTTTCCAAAGCAGGTCAACTCTTCTTGTTTTACAAATGGTTAATGACTACAATTGTCTTCGAGTATTCGCCCAGAAAATCGACACTTGGCGAGGGGCCATGTCGGCCATTTTGACAGACAGGAAAAACAGGCACAAATGTTTCGCTTATAGCTCCGAAAGTACGCACTTCTGAAAACATTTACTTTAATCACAACTTCTATACACATCGATGTTACAGAATCCAGAAAAATCTCTTCGGGGAGTATGATAATTTTACTATGGGGATTCGTACCATTTGAGGGAAATGTTCAAAATATGAAACATTCGTCATGTTGTAGCTTGATTATTTCCCTCAAAAATTCCTTTCCTTTACTGAATACAGCTATAAAGCTAACTCCTATTATGTAGTGTACCCATTCAATGCAATTATTGAAAGTCTGAAGATGCGAAGTCTGAGAAATAAATATTCATTCAAGGCCTACCTTGCGAATTTGGGCAGTTTTCACGATGTCAGTCTAATCGATGAAATTGTACTCTGATTGTTCCACATTCTCGGCTATACATGGTACAGACACTAACAGCCATGAAAGAGCTTTTATATTACATCTTAAAAGCGTCCAGATAAGAAAACTTTTGGTTCTTCCGCTCACACAGACCGGCACACTATCGAACGACTGGTGAATAAGAACTGTAAATATTGACGTTCACTCCATTCGAAGCAGGAAAATCCTTCCACAGAGCTGTATATATGGTCCATACACTTTGTAAGAGCCTCGTGGTGTATCCTGAGTACTGTACTGTGCTGGAATGTTCCCAATAAAATATTTAAAACAACAAGAAAATAGTGTTTGGTTCGTATTATCAAAACCGGAAATGTATGCAATGTTATCCGCTGACCGGAAGTGAGATCACTTGAAATACCTACCTGGTAGTTTAATTTTAATAGCTATTATAGAGAGCGATCTCTTATTTGTTTGCAAAATTAATCATGAAATACTTATCCTTGTCTGTCCTGCGTTTGGTCGCGTCGGTTTGAAAAGTATGGAAGACAAAAAAAAAGTTTATTTCATAATGAGGCAAATACTAGTCGCCAGAGGGTGTCCGCATATACTGGACCTTCGCCGCCTAGGCTTCGCCTCCCCTGACTTGACCCTTGGCTCTATTAAACACGAAGACGCGCTATAAAAGGGGAGGTACCTAAGGTAAGTCGGTTGGATCTGTCAATCATTTGCACTGAATCTCTCGCACTGTGAAGACCCAGGTGAAGACCTGTCAAATCTGCTCCTGACTCAAAGAGAAGTTTTATAGCTAGAAATGGCCCAAGAAGAACCGGACACCGTAGAAGTAAGTCGTAAAAATAATCCAAATAAGCTTTTAATTGCTGTTTTATTTCATGTTTTCGTTATTTAGCATACTTTCAACGGTGTTTGAACTGTTCGTTGTTTTTACTGACCTTCCTCAGTCGGGACGACGGCGGCCAGCCGTAGCCGTAGGGTATTTCAAATTCACTGATAGTGATACCAAATATATAAACCTTTGAAAATCGTTTCTTTCGTAGGTTATTCTGAGATTTCCCCGCCAGGATATAGACATGCTTGAGGCATTTGTAAATCAGTCTGGTGGGGAAATCAAGAAGATAAAACAGTGTCGAAGTAGAAGGAAGTCCCGCCCTACGGCTACTACGAGAACTACATTTATGAACACCAAAAACAACGATGACATGGATGGCATAACTCTTGGCGCCGACGACGATGGTTAGTACCGTGTATTATTGGTATATTTTTATCATAGATAGATAGATAGTTTATTATTAGTAAATACTATTGCAGCTGGATAGCTGAATTGTACAGTAAAAATTGTGTAAAAACATCGCTTTTAGTATGAAACCAATTTCACTTTATAAGACTTATCTTCGAACGAACACAAATTATTTTCTAACTAATTGTCATTACACTGAACCAGTTTTGCAGGAATAGGCGTCTCTAGTTTTACAAGTAATAAGTTGTCAGTTAGAGTAACTAAGAACCTTCGAATGATTATCAACTAACTGAAATAAGAACCTACACAAGAACTGCCACCTTTGTAAAAATGTAAATTCAATTCAATGACAATGTACAATATGTAAGCGTGTTTGCATGATCATTCATTTATAGAGTTCAGTGCAATAAACTAATGATTTAGATAAACGGAGATCGTTCATTTTTCTCGATTCTGACAGGATATGAATATGAATGCGTAATGTATAATGATCGGCTGAAATTGCCTGTCGTTGACTTGTTCAACGAAGAATACTGAATTATATTATTCATCCCTTTTTAGACGAATCATCCTCATACAATCCTGATGCTGATCCACCCTGCAAGTTTTGCCTCCAAAGTCCTTGTGTAACAACAGGCAGCCTTGAACGTTTTGGTTTTGGAGAAGCTCATGTCCAGAACCATGTTGCTAGGCGCCGAAATTACAAAGACTATTGGAATACCCTCAATGGGTTGGGACTCTGGCGCAACCCTGTCTATCTGGCAAAGAAATTAGAGCTGGGAGACAGGGTTGATGGTCAGCGAGAGAGAATGCCTCACTGTGTCATTAATGATACAAGAGGCAGGTTTCCAAACCCAGAGGGAATGCCATACATGGGGCACAAAAGGGAATGAAATTTATTTCAAAATAAATTGTATATAAAAAATGTAAATAAAAATTGTAAATAGTACTTACAAATGCACCATCATTAGTATGTATATATTTTGTAAGTAATTTATGGAGAATGTCCAATTTTATATTTTCTGCATATATATATAATTATTATCTCATGACATTGTCTGATATGCATTGACCAATGTATTGTACATACAGTGTACATGAACTGTATAAATAATATTTCAAATACATATCACAACTGCACTTGTTTATTGTTGCTGTATAAAATAATAATATACCATTGTTAGACTGACCAACTATACTGTCAGTACTCACAATAGTTATACTGGATCATATCATTAATAATTCATGAGGAAAACACAATAGAAATCACAACCGTGGCAGAGCTTGTATTTCTGATACAAAATCATCTTCATTTGCATAGACTTTTAACTTTGATTTTCTCAGCCAAACTTACTGGCATCTAGAAAATTATAGTAGAACATGATTTTATACATCTGTGCAAATGATATGCAATAGATACAATACTCTTTTGTAAAGTTTCAAATATTTGTATTAATTGTGAAAAAATAATCCCAAATTTGGGATTTGAATAAATATGATTTCTTCACCAATACTCTTGTTTCTGACAACCTGTTGGGATGGCGGCTGTGTGCGTAATGTCGCAAAGATGACACTTCACGTCCCACATTCTCATTCTGCAATGAAATGTTACCTAATGGTAAGTCAAGGTACATGTCAAAGTTAAAAAAAAAAACATTTTATGGCTTACATACCCAATCTAAAACTGCAAGCTGTATGCGCATATTGTATGCATCGTCACCAAAGTTGATCCTTTTTGGAGCATACATAAGCATTGAAGAGTGAAGGCTCTCTATCCAGTAGGTTTCTCTGCACTACAAGAACAAACAGTTTTCAGTACCTTTTGAAAAAAACAATACTCATGAATATACAGCTTGTTTCCTGAAGTGTTTGAGCCATTTTGGCTATGTTTTTCATGCGCACGCGAGCTATTGTGTAATACACTGGCACATTTTGTGTGGTCTATTGTCCTTATATGATAAAATGATGCGCAAGTGGAATAATAAAATATATCTATACAATATCAGATGGAAAATACATGTATGTCAGCAGAACGATAATCCTAGGCTATCAATATCATCATCCGCTACATCAATGTGGGAATGGATATTATGCATTACATACTTTCAGGTATGAATCAGCATATTTGAATACTGTCAGGTTTCTTAGCGTTTTCTCATATAGTTGAATGGCAGCTGGAGTTGTCAAAGTTTTCTTGCTCATGACATAGCCAGGCTTGGTACATCTGGACTCAGCTGAACATTTGTCATGTTTACACTGTGTGTGACAAGTAATGAAAGTTTACAATATTGTTTACAATGTACATATACATATATATAGTAAATGTATAATGTTCAATAACCATTGTAATATTCTCCATATACCATAAACTGCCGGTTATAAACCCCCCACACCCCTCTCCCCTATGGATATAAGCCCCCTCAAAGCTTCCTTCTTTCCTTAGTTACAAATGTATATAAACATTTTCTCAGAACACAAATTTCAAATTGAAAATTAGTACAGATTGCGGAACAAGTTACAGTTTTGATTTTTGTTCCAAATATTGAAATTATTGTAAATTTTAAAAAACCCAGTGGATTTAAAACATAATTATTTTGATACCACTATACCGTCTCAACTTATCTTATCAGCTTCATGTATTTCAAAATGTTTTTTTTATTCCAGTTATAATAAGCACCAACGGATATAAACCCCCCGTTTATAAGCCCACCCAAAAACCCTTACAAACTTGTATAAGCCCAGGGAGTATTAAAGCAGCAGTTTACAGTATGCGCATATGGGCAGATATTCATGAAACAAATTATTAATATATATACTAATATTATATTATATACTGTAAGTTAAAATACTAACTTGATAGTGATTGATTACATTCAGAATGTACTCTCTAAAATTGCCTGCAGTGCCATCATTGTTCTTCATTGCAAAGTAAACATGAGTTCGTGTTGCTTTGGCTGCAAACAAAACAGGGCATTGAATGAATGAATGACTTTAGTCACAAAACCTGACTAAAGTACAGTGGTAATAGCATCAGCAATAACAGCACTGCACTAGTAGTGTATGTAGTAGCAGAAGCAGCAGCAGAAGTAACAGTAGCAATGATAGTAGTACTAAGTACTATTATTAGTAGTAGTGGTATAGTAGTTGTTAGTTCAACCTTTATCAGAGAGCTCTGGGAACCATTTGATATTCATGTCCCGCACAAGGCCACCACAGATATTTTTCATGGCTTTGCTAATTCCCTTGGCACCTGAAATTATAAGTATAACAGTGGAAATTTTATACATCTATTTTGAATGTTACCAGTTCATATATACATATTTATAACATAGCATTGATATAACGCGTGCTCTGATTGGCTAATTAGCGTGCGCGAGCGTGCGCCCATAACTCAATGGATGTGCGCTCACGTCATTGCCATAGCGAGCACTCTGAAATCAATTGGAAAATAAAATTGTTTTATTTGAATTTGCAGTAACTATGTTATAAAAGGAATGGTCAACGATCAGCGTGCGTCCATCGAGTTATGGATGCATGCGAGAGGCTGCTAAGCACTCGAGAAGCTAGAGTCTAAGAGTCGCATGAGGCGTGACCATTCCTTCAATGTACATGTAGTTTGTACCCACAGTGTTTACATAATAATTTTATTATCATCAATGAGAGCAATGTATCAAATGTCAGCCGATTGTCGGTGACTTGTCAGCTGACTGTATCAACACAACACCATCACACCACCTATATAGTACATTAATATTCCAGCACAGTTACTTATAAATGAGTCAAATACAATTTTTACAAACCATGCCAGGAGTCAAAGGAGTTCACTATATGTTGTTCTTCAAACCATTTCTTGAGAGACACCACAAAGTCATGTGCAACCTCGCCAATGTTATAATCTGCAAAAAATAAATATATTTGATCATGAATATTTGGCTTTTCCTCCAATGCACACAATTTGACTGGCTTACGATGTTCTGTCTGCAGAGTAGTGATCACTTCCTTAGTCATTGGGACTTCTCGTGATACCGCTGGGACATGCGAGGTGCGGCTCCAATTAGAAAAGCCAATGACTTTTTTATTCCTAATTATATAAACAAACAATTAATAACATGATTGAATAAGTTTTTATATTTTAGTTCAATGATGTTATTGCCATATTTAATGCACAGAATCCTTACGTATGGGAAATAACACACACAGTAGTGTGCCCAGCAGATCGACTTGAATCATGTCTGGCATCTGTAATTACACACTGTTGGTAAAGTGAAAAGATTATCACTTTATTTGATGCATTTTCCAAGAAGTCAAAAAGACATCAATACACACTGAATAAAGATAAATAAAATAGTTACAAGTACTTACATCACCATTCCTCTGATATGCTTCAGTTTCTTTTACTTCACTCCTGGCTGTTTCCATGGAAACAGCACAGACCTCTGACACAACCATTGCATAGCCAAGTTTTTGTATGACTATATATAAGAATCAAACATATTGTAAAAACACACTAATATAATATTGCTAACCCACTCCCTCCCCCTCCCCCTACCCATATCTTTTTATAAGCCCACCAAAAACTGGCTTGTTATTGGATATTTCACAGTAACTACATGTATCTGTTAATTTCTTTAGACTGTTTATCATTGCTGTCTAATTTGGAGTCAATCATGTGGTATTAGAGCAGCAGTATATGTATGTTGTTACATATAAACAATAAGCAATCATCTATCAAAAGTCAATCAGTATATACCTGAATCAAATGTTTTTTCACCAACTGCACCAATACATGCAGCTTCACATGCAGATGTGTACTGCGTTTCTGTCAAGCCACTCGACAGAAAACCATGTACGAGTCTAAGAAAAAGAAAGGGGGAAGGAAAGAGATAGAAGGAAGGGAGGAAGGAAAGAAATTTAATTAAATCAGTTTCTTCAATTATATATTCAATAGCAAATTTGTCTTCTTACCTCATGTTGACATAGTATTTTACAATGCTGCCTCCAGCCATCATTGGAGAGGTTAGCCACTTCAATTTATCCAGACAGGGGCATTCCACAGTCATTGTGGCACAATGCCCCTGCCTGGTAAATGTGGTAGAGGATGCAATAAAATGTTGTTGGCAGAATGAGCATTTGCCTTGGTTTTTGACAAAAAAACTCACTAGGGAATGTAAAGATCCCTCTGTACAAAGGATAATTTGATCATTTTTGGATGCTGGGGTTGTTACTTGCTCCGTCCTCGGCACATAACGCTGACTTGATTTGTCTTGTGTCTTTGCAGCTGGTCGGTCTTGACGAGGAGTAGAGGCAGAAAGTGGTGGAGTGCACAGAACATAATGAGAAAGGGGAATGAAAGAACCAGGTGTGGGCGGACAATTCAGGTCTCTGCTGCGAAGGGGCGAAATTCGGAATGATGTAGGTGATGTAGGGGATTCAGTGGATGATATGGAGGATATGGAGTTGCTTGATTTCAAGTAGTCGTACTCAAAGGCCAGAAGAAGTGTTTCAATCAAGTCAGCATTCTGTGTCGAGGAGGATTTCTTGGACAACCCCAGCTTTTTCTTGCAAGTTTGCAATCGTTGTTTTATGCTCTGCAAGCGACTCTCTTCACCGAGGGGAAGTTCGATGTTGAAAGAGAATTGAAGTCGCTTTTTCTTCGTACATGTATGTTGAGCCATGATGAACTTACAATTTATCTTACATGTCCACGTCATGTTGACGTGCAAAAAAAAAATACATTTGCAATCCTAAAGAATACGATTGTTGTAAAATATATTCTCAACATAGTCATAGGTCTCGAAACCTTACCTTTACCATGTCTATCATAAAAGTACAGAGATGTACAAATGATCGACACATTTACCTCATTATTCGGACAGTTCTTCGCCGACACTTCTTCTCGACTAACTGGATGGTTTGTTTATAATATTATACCAAAGTGAGCGCATAATTTTAGATACGAAACTGCATCTTTATGACAGGAACATGTGGGCTCATATATTTCCAGTCCACTGGAAATAGGACAGGGATACCAAGTATCGAAGAAGACAGTTTATGAGTTGTCGGCGCGAAAATTCAACATCGCTGTTTGCCGTGTTCAATATCGGGGAAAAAACATTCATTCTCAGAAAGATTACATCAAAACTACATTGTGAAGGAAAAGAAAAGCAATTGTAACACAGTTTACGTTGTTTTATTGTCATTTTTCTATGAAATTCTCCAGCTCCTTTACCAACCTTTGCACACGTTTGACAGCCGCCATATTGAAACTCATTATTATTCACAAATTGTGGGCGGAGCGATCACGCAAGATGCCCTTTTATAGCGCGTCTTCGTGTTTAAATATATCCCTGTATCCATGCATACTTTGTTTTCACGTATGGCTTAGAGTCGACTGAAATCATAAATTGGCAAAAACTGAAAAGTTTAACCAACATTCATTGGGGTGGATTTATTAATAGGGACTTTTTAAAAGCATCGAGGACGGGGACGTGAGGGCGACGGCAGAGAAACAATAGCACTAACTATAAAATTCAATAACTTCTTCAGTGGGCACTCAAGTCTACAACCAAGAAAGTTAGATTTAGTGAAAAACAGAAGACCTTTCTGGACTGTAAGTATAACGTTGGCGAACAGACTGGGAAGAAAACGAACGGCGAAGAAGTTGCTAGAGAAATGAGTCGAGCTCGCGGAAAGGACGGCAAACGATTGTTTACCATTGAAGAATTTCTATCTTCTCACCAAATCGCGTCCTATCTTTCTCGTGTAACAGCCAAACGGAGGAACCAAGCGCAAGAACAATTGGAAGTACTTAGAGATGTGACGCAATAAGTTACCACTAGTCTTGTTACATCACGTGCCATTGTACCTGAGTGCCAGATCCGCCAAAGAAGATCACGTTACGGCCGACTTGTTAAACCTCGACAAAGGCCGTAGTTGTGACCTATTGGGGACTTTACATGTAAAGCATCGAGGACGTGAGGACGACGAATCGGAAGTTCGTGTTTTGTTGTCTATTTTTTCTTTTTTCGTGTTTTTCACTAAATTTGCGCCCTCTTTGATGAATAAGTCGTCTTTTTGTCGTCCGGTTGACTGAAAACACGTACCCGTCCTCGATGCTTTTAAAAAGTCCCTATTAAGAAACTAAATCCACCCCAATGAATGTTGTTCAAAACGCGGTTCAGCTTTTCAGTTTTTGCCAATATATGATTTCAGTCAACTCTAAGTCATACGTGAAAACAAGGTAAGGGATACAGGGAGATATTTAATAGAGCCAAGGGTCAAGTCAGGGGACGCGAAGCCTAGGCGGCGAAGGCACAGAATATGCGGACACCCTCTGGCGACTAGTTATTTGCCATATTTATGAAATAAACTTGTTTTTTGTCTTCCATACTTTTCAAACCGACGCGACCAAACGCAGGACAGACAAGGATAAGTATTTCATGATTAATTTTGCAAACAGATAAGAGATCGCTCTCTATAATAGCTATTAAAATTAAACTACCAGGTAGGTATTTCAAGTGATCTCACTTCCGGTCAGCGGATAACATTGCATGACATTTCCGGTTTTGATAATACGAACCAAACACTATTTTCTTGTTGTTTTAAATATTTTATTAGGAACATTTCAGCACAGTACAGTACTCAGGATACACCACGAGGCTCTTACAAAGTGTATGGACCATATATACAGCTCTGTGGAAGGATTTTCCTGCTTCGATTGGAGTGAACGTCAATATTTACAGTTCTTATTCACCAGTCGTTCGATAGTGTGCCGGTCTGTGTGAGCGGAAGAACCAAAAGTTTTCTTATCTGGACGCTTTTAAGATGTAATATAAAAGCTCTTTCATGCCTGTCAGTGTCTGTACCATGTATAGCCGAGAATGTGGAACAATCAGAGTACAATTTCGTCGATTAGACTGACATCGTGAAAACTGCCCAAATTCGCAAGGTAGGCCTTGAATGAATATTTATTTCTCAGACTTCGCATCTTCAGACTTTCAATAATTGCATTGAATGGGTACACTACATAATAGGAGTTAGCTTTATAGCTGTATTCAGTAAAGGAAAGGAATTTTTGAGGGAAATAATCAAGCTACAACATGACGAATGTTTCATATTTTGAACATTTCCCTCAAATGGTACGAATCCCCATAGTAAAATTATCATACTCTCCGAAGAGATTTTTCTGGATTCTGTAACATCGATGTGTATAGAAGTTGTGATTAAAGTAAAAGTTCTCAGAAGTGCGTACTTTCGGAGCTATAAGCGAAACATTTGTGCGTGTTTTTCCTGTCTGTCAAAATGGCCGACATGGCCCCTCGCCAAGTGTCGATTTTCTGGGCGAATACTCGAAGACAATTGTAGTCATTAACCATTTGTAAAACAAGAAGAGTTGACCTGCTTTGGAAACAAATTTGAATAAAATTGGTTTAAATGCGCCGGAGATCCAGCCTCATTCATTTGCACTTTGCAAGAGGGAATTTTGGGTTGAATTTGTGGGGACTGGGCCAGAAGGAACAATTGTCGTTTCCATGGCAACAATACATTTGATGACCCCAACATGGGGTGTTTTTGTGCACCCCCCTAGGTGGCCTACCTGCACACAAAATTTCAAGGGGGGTAAAAAATTTCATTTCCAACTTTGTTTGATTCTTACAGAGACCTGTTCTTAACGGCTCAAAGGAAATCCCGCATGGAATTTGATATCTGTTTACCTTTTCGCGGTTCATTTCTTACGGCTGTTTCTATTGGCCCGCTCTATACAATGGTCATGATGACGTCAAGAACACGTTTTCTGGTGAAGGTAATCAGACGGGAGAGGGGAGAAGGAGAAAAGCGGATGACCCCCTGCCGTCTGAAAATCAGGCTACCTTTATGTGGGTTACTAGTGGAGAGGTTCATGACGTTTGCGTTTATTACCAGCAAGTTTCAGTGTTTTCAAAAACTGATACGAATTGATGCAATTTGAGCCGATTTGGCGTCCGGTCCCACCTTAAAGTTTAAATAAATGTGGTAACTTTTGTTTCAAATATAGAGCATATTCCTTGGCATGTTGAGATATGAATTTTATCACTGAGTCTACACAAATCTCAAGTTCTTACTAGAAGGTAAAACTCATATCTCCAAGTTTTCATGTAATATTTTCTTTATTATTATATAGATTTTAGTGAAATAGTTTTTTGATGTCATCTTGAAGATAATCAAGACTTTACATGTGAAGATATCACAATATTGCCATGATACCGACAACAGTTCACTGAAATCTATAAATAATGTATTTTCTAAAGTTATCATTATCAATTAATAATAATTAGTTTTCAAATGTAGCTTTAAGATAGTTGAATTGTCATGTTCCATGAGCCAAGTAACTGACCTTTCTCCTCTTTAGTAGTATGATGATTGTATTATCACTGTGATAGTCGATATCTGTTGGAAGTGAATAGTTTTGTTCAAAAAAGTTTTTGTCCCATACTGCAATGTCCTACCTCTACCTTGTAAATCCGCAAAGAGTGGTACATGGCACGGTGACAGACAGGGTGAAGACTTTAGCTTCAAGGTGCACAAAGAGTGATATATATGGAGGGGGAATATGGACAAATTTAAATTTCCATAATGCGATATGTCGTACCTAATGCGATATGCCGTACCGCAATGCGATATGCCGTACCTCATGCGATATGCTGTACCTCAATGCGATATGCGATATGCCGTACCTAATGCGACATGCCGTACCTTGTGCGATATGATGTACCTCAATGTGATATGCCGTGCCTCATGCGATATGCCGTCCATCAATGCGATATGCCGTACCTCAATGCGATATGCGATACCTCATGCGATATGCCGTACCTCATGTGATATGCCATACCTCAATGCGATATGGCGTAACGATATGGCGTAACGATATGCAGTAACGATATGCCGTAACGATATGCTAATTTAAATTTAAATGCAGATGAAGCCACTACTATGTATTTAAATTGATGCCTGCATATAAGGAAACCCTTAAGATATGCTAATTTCTTTAGAGCCCACGTTTCTCTTGGTCAGCACTGATGACCAAGAACGCAGTAGGTACTTCACATAATGTCCTCGCCCTAAACCTAACCCTCGCTAGAGGACATGGCTAGAGGACATAATGCGTATCATATGTGAAGTACCAACAATGTAGGAAGAACGTGGGCTCTAAAAAAAGTTTAGTAATGGCAGAATGTCAACATTGCACTCGAGAAGAGTTACTTCTCAATGCAAGGCAAGTAATTACTGACGTTCTCCGTTATTTGGAAGCTGAAGCTTGTAACGAAGTAAATATAGACTATGCAAGGTATAGATAGATTGGAGTGGCTGACGTCCCTTTGTACTAGATTCGGTCAATCGTACGAAAAAGAAGTAGTTATAGTCGAATATTTACAATCTGCATTATCACATCTGGCTCGTCTCGAGAACGATACTTGCTCGGGTATAAACTCTACGCTGCCTCCTCTGATAACTGGAGGCACTTATTTTATACATGTAAAAACCTCCAGGAAGGCAGTAAATCGATTATTTTCTTTTTACACTAATATTGAGTACTATTTAACAATTAGACTACGAATTCGAGTTTTCTATGAGTGAATAGTCAACAAGACGCGTAGCGTCGAGTTGACTATTTGAACTCATAGAAAATGAGAACGAGTACTTTAGAACCACCACAGCATTCATTGAATAACGACCACCAGTGTAGTTTCAAGTGCTTTATTAGTATAATTCACAAGGGACATAACATCATGTGCATGTAGGTTCTTAATAGTTTTGCCATTTGGGCAATGACTTTATCACGGCTCTTAATCGTTCTGAACGCCGTACAGGCTTCAAATACACCCTCGTGTTTATGGGCGTCTTGATAACTAATCCACCTGGTGGGTTTTTCTTGACTTGGTGGAGGAGTGGGTGGAACTTCAAATGTGGTTGGACTAGATTGAGTGTTTGGTGTGCTGAATAAGATGGTTGGTTGCCCCCCTTCTGAACTAGAACGGGCTTTTAATGGGGTAGAAGGAACCTCGGCCGATGGTCTCCCTCTGCTGGTTTCAAAAGAAGGCGTTCTAATTTTAGAGGTCAGGCGTTCTAAAATGTAAGGTGTTTTAGACGTTGCAAAACCACTATCGCAGGTTAGACTTGTTGAAGGAGCATTCTCCGGACTTGTAAAATTGGCAGCCGACAATGGTAGTACGGTTTGGACTACTTCTTGCCTTGGTCTGGTCAGTACACTGTTCGGGAGCTGCTGTTGTAGATTAGGTAGCGATTGAACAGTTGGGTGTGTTCCTTGGCTTTGATTTCCGCGGGAACATTGGGGTCTTTCAAAATGCTGCTCATCTGCTCATCTAGATCCTGCATTGATTTTAATAGGGGTGATTGTAAATATCCTTGACGTTCAAAATAATTGGCCATGGATTTCATGACTTCAGACTCTCCACGGGGCCGTGATATTGTTATGGGGGCCTGGGCCGAACTTTGAACGCTGGGTAGAACATTTGTCCGGAGTCTACACCAGTCTGGGGTGCTTGGTTTCAGATCTACGAAAAGATATCCGTAAGGCCGTTCGACAGCCGCTTCATACTTTTGAAGAAACTGTTCCGTCTTTCTTGGGTACATCTGTTTTCCCAATGTCGTTATTTGTAGTTTATCTCTCGGGTTTTTAAACAGAACTAGGTACGTGGCATTCAGACTTAAAGTGCGCATGATTTTCCCTTGCAAGTACATGTTTTTCAAGAGGAAGACGACACTGAGGTTTCGATGATGCGATCCTTTGGTAAATAAATTCAGGATTCTTTTGTTGTGGGACTTCTCGGTCATTTGATCGTCAATCACAATAAGATAAAAGGAACGACGGAGATAATAAAGAGAGTCTTAGAAGGTTACAACATCAAAACGGCCATTAACTACGTTAAGGCAGTTGCTCTCAAAGCCGAAAGACGAGATTCCTTTAGAAAAGAAGACAGGTGTCGTGTATGAAATCCCCTGTGGTAACTGTGAGGCTGTGTATATAGGGGAAACAGGAAGAGTGTTAAAGACGAGGCAGAAGGAGCACATGGCTAATGTTAGGTTGGCAAAAACAGACAGTTCAGCAATGTCAGAGCACGCAAACACCAACAACCATGACATCTCTTGGGTAGACACGAGGATACTTGCCAGTGAGAGCAACTGGACGAAACGAAGATGGACGGAGGCTTGGTTAATTGCCAAAAATAAGAACGCAATTTTTAATAGAGACTGTGGCAGAACCATTCCAAATAATTATTTTCCTCTTTTACGGCATTAGTGTGAATTGTTAGAATTAGCGCGCGCTATCAAAGAGTTACTGTGCGCGTGCATAGCAACGCGTTTGTCATTTGTCATTGTTTTTCTACGTTAACTGAAAGTTCGTTAGAATTGCCTTCATTCCCTGATGATGGGCCATGGGCCCGAAAGCTCGGATATATTAAATCCTTTACGTAGAAGAAACGAATCTTTATTATCACAATAAGGTTGTTGATTTTGGAGTCAAAGTAACAATCCTCGTCGAGGTCGGAAGGTATACCTTTGACAAATTCGATTCCGGGTATAATCTGCTACATTTGGTCATAGGTAGGTTGCCATTGCGAATAACTCCACACAATGCGTTGTGGGGGAGGTTGAATAACTCTACTTGCGTGTTCCAACAGTTTTTGGACCCTGGCCGTTTTCCCGTTTTATCCGACTCAGTCATTCCCGCCACGATGGCAGTCAAGGGATGCAATAATTGAAAGGAGGTACAAGATGAAGTAATCTCTGTTTTTGGAGATTCCTGGAACTTGTGTCTGCTGTTAATGTGTCTTTTACGATTCCACACTCTGGACAATTCATGTTTACTCCACAGAAGCAATTAGTAGAATGAGTAGAAACAATATATACACTATTATTTATATTTCATTCATTTTTCAAAATTTGTAATTCTTATTGGTAAATATCCTCCTCCTCATTCACTCATCCTCCTCCTCTTCCACTCTTCTTCCTCATTTACCCCTCCTCCTACTCAGTCACTCCTCCTCCTCCCCCTCCTCATTCACCCCTCTTGCTCCTCATTCCTTCCTCCTCCTCATTTACTCCTCATTTACTCCCCCGTATTTACTCCTCTTCCTCCTCATTTACTCCTCATTTACTCCCCCTCCTCATTTACTCCTCCTTATGTACTCCTCTTCCTCCTCATTTACTCCCCATTCACTCATCCTACTCATTTACTCCTCATTTACTCCTCATTTACTCTTCCTCATTTACTCCTCCTCCTCATTTACTCCTCCTCAATTACTCCTCCTCAATTACTCCTCCTCCTCCTCATCCATTCTTCCTCGTCCCAGAATCACGCAATGGAACGATACAGTTATGAGCCCTGCTCAGCTACAAGTCTATGCTAATGCAATATCGGCCAGAGGTGCGCCTTTAGACAATTGTTTTGGCTTTATCGATGGTACTGTCAGATCGATATGTCGCCCAGGAGAAAACCAAAGGCTAGTTTATAATGGCCATAAAAGGGTACATGCGCTAAAATTCCAGTCCATTTCTCTACCAAATGGCTTAATTGGATGGGCCTATAGGTAAGCCATCAATTTTCACACATAAAAAGTCAAGCCCTTAACTTCATCACCATAGGAATAACAATGGTAATTATGATTTTTTATAAGGAACTTATCAGAAATTAGCAGAGGGGGGAGGGGGGGGGGGGGTGTAGATTTTAAATTGAGAGTGACCCTCCCCTTGGCTTATCCTTAAAGGGAACCTCGGCTGTAAAACACTTTCATCCTCAAATCAAAGTTTGACAACACCCTAATTCAGCTTAAGGGTTAAGAGTTGGTAATTCTGTAAATACTATGAAAGTCGAGCGATTTTCGCTTTCTATATCTTCCGGGCGGCGCCATTTTGTTTTTGCAAAGAATGCTGGGATATGGTGACGTAGAAGTGGGCACTCGGTCAATCCAAGATGGCGGAAGTCGGTAGTGATCGAGGCAGTGAAAACACAAATAAACATGATATCAATACTACGTTTGATGCTTCATTTTCATGTTCAGTACCTGTAACTCCATATAGTTTTGAACCGGAGTATTCCACTGACGTGCGAAGCAGTGAATCTGACTCTGAGGAGTGTGACTGTTGGTGCGTTGGTACACTTTTTTGAACGCGTCGATCGTGGCGATAATTTTAATGTTGTAATCGGTGACACACGGTACACGACATACGGTTCCTATGAAAGACGTACGAATACAGGAAATTACAAAGTACTCTGCAAAACTATATATATAAATGTCAAATAAACGAACGGAAAATACTTACAAAACGATGTGTAACATATCGGTAGAGATTCAATTTTCGGTGGTCGCGGTGAACGTTTGAATGATTACATATGCACATGCGGAAAACTATAAAATGCTTACAATACTCAAGGGACAGGACGCACACGGGACAATGCAACGAAATTAAACGACACTAAATAAACAATGTTGATTTGGCACTAACAGTGACAGCAGTCCAGAAGATGACGAACGGCTTAGAAGTCTCGAATGGTGCACATGTACAAAATGTGACACAGTCACACTGATTTCTCCTCGGGAATGTTTATGCTCTCTAGAAATCCCACAAGCAGCCCTTTTAGTAGAAATGTAAAATCAGGCCCTCGATCAACAGGAAAACCTGTTCGTTAGAAGGTGCATAATAGAACACTGGGATTTTAATGATGTCTGCCTATCGAAAGCAGTTCTCAGAACCGCTTTACTTCGGCTAAAGCATTCCGTTCAGGGGCTTGACAACTTCAGTAATCTACCACGAGAACTACCTAAGAAGTAAGCGAAAACTGAAATATTTTGTGATAGTTCAATTCTGTACATGATAGATTAATTTTGTACGTTTTTGACATTTTCACATAACATTGTAGAATGTACCGATGGTTGGCATACACACAATTCACCTTCTGGGTTCATAGTCGGTTAGGAAGAGAGGTGAGAAAAATTGTTCCTGCCTGTTTTGTTCACAAGATACGTGATACATTCCCAGTTGAAGATGGGATCTACACAGGATTAAAGTTCTCAAATGTTAAGATAATACCCATGTCATAAAGTCATCTGTCTAATGTTTAGGGGCAGGTCGTTTATTACCTGGAAGGGGGGCCGGCAGTTTTTTTTCAATTAGAACAAATTTAAAAATGACCCCCCACGCAAACCATCTGCTGTGAACGTGCCCCCCAATGCTCTAGAACATGAACCAAAGTCTGGTCAGCTTGTCTGCGGTTATATTTTGACAGGTTATAAAAATAAACGAGTTCACATAAATACGCATTGTATCAGCGATTTGAAGAGGTTCATACAGGAACGAAACTAGTCATCGCTATTTGATCTTTGTAGTTCGTGAAAGATCAAGTTAAATAAATATTACAAAGAATATGAAGGAGTTCATATTGTCCATATTAAATGAGCAGTAGCATGGATGTTCTGGGGTTATTTGTCGTAGATAATCAGAGCTTGAGCCGGGCTGAAATGACGTGGTAGATGTACCTGATGTACTGCAACTTCAAAATGTGAAAGTCAGTAGTTTTGAAAGTGCCCCCTCCCCCCCAAATGTGCATTTTTCAAAAATGACCCCTCAGCAATTCTGACCCCCCCCCCCCCCCCCCCCCCCCCATAATAAACGACCCGCCCCTTATGACAAACTCAGATCACTAAGTATATACTGTTAATACATAGCAATGTCTTGCTATCTAGCCCGCTTAGCTCTTTTGGTTATTTCTAGGTAGCTAATACTAATACTATTACAGACAGATTTGCCAGCGGGGCTCTTCCATTACCTATGTTTGTATTATTATTTCTTCTTAATTAATTATATTATTGTAAATCCTGTGGTATTGAAAAAATAAATTGAAAAAATAAATTGAATTGAGTCATTAGTCATTAGCCTAATAGATGCTAGTCACTATAATTCCATTATTTTCTTTCGTTTCGTTTTGACTATTAGTCACTATCTATTAGTGTGTGTTTCGCAGGTTAAGAACATGTACAATGTGTAATAAAAAGGTTGTCAAGTAAATTTACCTCAAGAAGCAATCGATATAAGTGATAATTTATCTTCTTTTGCAACACTTATTGATCAAATACAGTCGAACCTCCCATAAGCGACCACCCAAGATGTCAAACTTTGTGGTCGTTTAGGAGAGGTGGTTGCTTGCGAGAGGTTCCAACTATAGTGATTTGGCTTGGAACTGAACTTTTGGTATTTTGGAAAACTGGTCGCTTAGGAGAGGTGGTTGCTTACGAGAGGTTCCAACTATAGTGATTTGACTTGGAACTGAACTTTTGGTAGTTTGGAAAACTGGTCGCTTAGAAGAGGTGGTCGCTTATGAGAGTGGTCGCAACCGGAGTTTCAACTGTATGTGCTGTGCATTATTATATAGCTAATTGCATAATCGTTGTCGGGTCGAAAATCATGAAAGCTATGACCACAAGGAATTTTGGGAAATTAAAACTCTCAAATAACACCGTCAAATCATCGACCTTTTTATCCAGAGTTGTAGGATCTTAGTTAAATAGCTCATTTACCTTCAAAACTACGAGAACATTGAATATATCTGCATGTAATTTGGCTTATGAACTGATTTCCCATCCATCCTTGCGGTCTCAGCTTCTATGATTTATGATTTTCAACCCGACAACGATTATGCAATTAGCTATATATCCTAAGAGGTAACACTAGTATCATTAAAGTGAAGTGAAGTGATAGGCAATATAGCTAATTGCATAATCGTTGTCGGGTTGAAAATCATGAAAGCTATGACCAAAAGGAATTCTGGGAAATTAAAACTCTCAAATAACACCGTCAAATCATCGACCTTTTTATCCAGACTTGTAGGATCTTAGTTAAATAGCTGATATACCTTCAAAACCACGAGAACATTTAATATATCTCTATGTAATATGACTCATGAACTGATTTCCCATCCATCCTTGCAGTCTCAGCTTCTATGATTTATGATTTTCAACCTGACAACGATTTTGCAATTAGCTATATATATCCAAGACTGAACTGCATTATGGTAACTAGAGTGGCATGGATGCCAGAGAAACAAAATTTGTCTTGGTCTGTTTGAATTCAAATAGGTATGATATCGCTTCATACTGTCAGGAAATGACATGTTTAGTTATCAAGCTGTTACCATAATGCAGTTCGGTCTTGGATATATATTGCCTAAGGACTGCAATGTTCCCAACAACCTTTTTTGAAATTTGTGTATCATGTACTAAATCAAGGCACTATAATTTTGTACTATTGTTATTATTATTCAGAATTTGTATCCTGTTCTTTTTTCTTAAATCTTGAAAGCATGATTCTTTGTTGTATGATATCCTCCCTTGGAGCCTTTACTGCTGGTGCCATAACATGGCGAATCATCAGAGGCTGTTTAGGTACACATACTACATTTCCATCCTTAGGATCTTGAATGACATCTTGAATCATATATCATTCAAGTACTGATAACTCTTCTTCACATACACTGGCTCAGCATCATAACGCTTGTTGATTTTGCTCCATGCTATTTTGTATCTCAATTATCCTTGCCTCTCTCCACTCTGAATCATTGCTTGACAAACAAGAGTAAAATAGATAAAATGATCATTTTTTATTTACTGCCTTACAAGTTAGCATATTTAAACAAATTAATTTATAAGTTAACCAACCTGTTCCCTAGCAACATTGTGATTATGGTCCAAGACAACAAGTTTGGTTCCTTTTTCCATAGCTGTGTATGAGTAGTGTGTGTGTTTTGGAAGATATTTGAGATAAAGTGAGTGATACGTCTCCAGTGATGTCGTATGTATGCATTCAGTTAACTGAGGAAGGGTGTTCAGCAATTTTGTTGCATGTACAATTTTTACCATCTCATTATGTGGTGGTGAACCAGGTATTAGCCACTTTTTGTGCCGTGTGTTCTCTGTACCAAGTTCTGCATGGTTGCATTCTTTGAAGTGCTTGTTGTCTTCAAATGTCTGTCTGTTTACAACATGGTTGGTAATAGATATCCATTTCTCTTTTAAGATCTCTGCATTTCCTTCACATGTTTGCATACTCCACCAGAAGTGATTTGTTATTGATTGAATCCAAGGATCAAGTTTGTAACAGTCTTTCTTCTTTGCGACAGCACGTATCTTTTTGTTCATGTTCTTGCAGGTATGCCATGGATCTATGTGGTGTTTAATGGTTTTGCTTTCTTCCCTCATATATTTCCTTATTTGTGGATGGGAATCAGTTGAAATACCGTCCAATCCCTTTCAATTGAATATTATCCAGTATTTGGATAAATCCTCTTTTCTCCATTGCATTCGAATTGCTGACCTCACAATCAGAAACAACTTTGAAGTCTACAATCTTATTTGTTTTGACATCCATCATGCTACATGTGCCATATTTTGCACAATGACCAGGGGAATCACAGCGTCCATCCCCTGCTAGTGTGACAGCCACTCCCTTGTCTTTTATATCTTCTATTACTTTGTTCTGTTCCTTTTCCCAATGTTCATCAATTACAGGGAAAACATACTTATCTCTTAAGGTATAGAAAGTATCTTGCTTAATTGCCTTGAAATTGATTGCAGTTGCAAACTGATCAAATTTGGCAAACGCAATTTCACTGAAGCATATTCCTGCTGACAAAAGCAGATTTCCTTCCCCTTTTACATCTGGAAGTAATGGCTGAGAATGCCAAGTATATTGACATCCATTTAGGCAGCTCAATCTAACAGAATATTGTGATCCTTCATTTTGAGTTTCTACATTATCATCTGGATCTGTGGGAGATCCACACTGAGGGCAAAACTTGAGTAGCTGAAGAAGATTCTCTTCATACACTAATAATGTTCTGTTGGTAATAGTTTTTGGAGGTTCTGGGTTTTCACTATTGTCACTGTCAACAGTGGATTGTTAAGATTGTGAAAAGGGTAGATATTCTTCATCTTTCTCATTTTTATGAAGAGTGACAACTGGAGAAGTTATTGGAGTTGAAAGCACATTATGCACTGCTTGGACCTCATCAGAATTGGAGAAAAGCTGCATTTCAGAATCATGAGCATCACTGCCATGTCTAGCATCTGAATTATACACTTCTGAGTGTGAGTGTTCTTCATGATCAACAATGCTGTACAAGTGTTCCATTAAAATATCTTGGCTTATATCAAGTGAAAATTACATGGTTGCATCAACCTTATTATTTTCTGGGAATATTGAGATATCTGTTTGTACTTCTTTACTGCAAAACACCTTCTCATTTCCATGGAATTCTTGAACCACTGTAATTTCCTGATTTTCCTCAGCTATCACACTTGTACATGTACAACTATCTTCATACTCTTTGTCATTGATATTCCTCTCCTCAAATATTACAGTGTCTTCCTTTTCCTGATTTCCTTCTTCCCTCATAGCACTATCATCACATTTGTTGTCACTTTCTTTCAAAATTTCATCAATAGCCTGTTGGATGTAATGCAAAATATTTAATAAATACAAGTATGACTGAGTTATTACAATAATATTTGTACATAAGCTTATATGCAATTATCTCTGTTTTTGTAATGGCATTTTTGTAATGTTATAAGCTTAATAATGAAAAATAAAAATGACTCGTAGTTTGTCAACAATTTTGATTTGGTTAATTTATACCTCAATCAGTCAATCAATCAAGCAAGCAATCAATCACTTTATTTCACCACAGAATCAAATCAGATGCCGATGGCGACTGTTGTTGCATTTCTTATCGTACATCAAGGTCGAGTTGTTTTCTTCAGCTTCTAAGTTCTTCATATCAGGAGTCTGGTATTCATCAGCATCTGAGTAGTACTTTTCAGCACAAGAGTTTATAGTCAAGTATTTAGTCATAGTTTCTAGTTTGTAAGTTTATATACCGGTAAGTCTTATCAATTTATCTGACATCTTTTAGAGTAGGCCTAGCGTTTGTAAACATAATGAGCGTTTGGAGAATAATAACAAGAAGGTAATGAAGAACTTCGAACAACATCTTTTCAATCCTCAAAATCAAAAAGAGAACGAACGATCGAGAGATGAACCGAGTCCACTTCGTCCACACCGAGTACGTACGGCGAGTAAAAAAACAAAGCCTTACCTCTTCATGCATAAGCTTTTCTGACCTGTTAATGCTGGTGAGTCTGGGCTGCACCTTACGGGGGCATTTGTATGGTAATATCGTTGGAACAGCATCAGGTTTCAAACACCTTTTTCTCGTATTGGCACCACATAACTTGTTTTGAATTTCAACAGATTCATCAAAACACGTTTGTTGAAAGTGGACAACACAGACATAGACGTTCTTTGAAATATCTTTCTCGGTTCGGCGGATTGCATCTAGCCATCTCGCTCTAATTTTCTTACGATGTCTTCCAGGAAGTGTGTGGAAGCTAAGTCCTGGTTCTGTAGTTTTGTTTTTAGTTCGGATCAAGCTTCCAAACACGGAACAATGTGGCATGTTTCCATCAACTATCCGCCATCTTGGATTGACCGAGTGCCCACTTCTACGTCACCATATCCCAGCATTTTTGCAAAAACAAAATGGCACCGCCCGGGAGATTTGAATGGCGAAAAAAGCGAAATAAAATCACTCGACTTTCATACTATTTACAGAATTATCAACTCTTAACCCCTAAACTGAATTAGGGTTTTGTCAAACTTTGATTTGAGGATGAAAGTGTTTTACAGCCGAGGTTCCCTTTAAATACCAAAATACTCCCTTTTTAGCTGCATATTTTTTCATGAACCTCCCTTTTCAGGGGATCAAAGTGTTAGGATCCTCCTCCATTTCCTACTCCCCATGCACATTTCTGACAAGTCCCTAAACACATTTGTTCTCTTCATAAGAATTTGGGTGTAATGATTTTCTCACTGAATGTTTCTTGTTTCTCCCGCTTAAGTAACAACAATGATTTATCTTATTTTTAGTATATTTTTTATGATCCAGATATAATTTGTGTTTCAGGATATGCAGGAGGCTTTCATAAACACTAATTGCATTTATTATTTCTAATAAAAGTAGAGGGGCGGAGACATGATTCTGGAATGTTGGCTGAGTCTGGACTTTTACAAGAGTTACAGCAGCGTGCGTTTACCCCAAATGGTCAGCCAATGTGCCTGTATGGTAACCCAGCTTATCGTTCAGGCCCACTTCAAAGGTGCCATGCTCACACAATATTTAAGATTTTTAGATTTTTTAGCACGTGCACGTTCTCACGAGTTTTATTGTAAGCTCTTTTGTGTTCTACGTGAATAAATAAATTATTATTATTATTATTATTATTAACAGATGCAAAAGTTCAATGCTGCAATGAGTGCAGTAAGAATCTCAGTAGAATGGATATTTGGGGATGTAATAAATTCTTTTAAATTGATAGATTTCAAGAAAAATCTGAAACTCTGCCTTAGTAGAGTTGGCAAAATGTACGTTGTATGTGCTGTCTGTTGTAATGCACTGACCTGTCTTTATGGCAATCAAACCTCCACATATTTTAATCTTGGCCCACCCTTACTTCAAGACTACTTTGTGTAACTCTGCCCCACCCCAATAATAGAAAGACCAGGATTTGAAAAAAGCTAGGATAATACAATAGACATGTTATAGACATGGTTTTAATAAACTGAAACATGTAAACAATATTTTGGGTCAGTAAGGTAGTAAATTCATGTCCAAGTAGCAATGACAATAGAATATAATACAATACATACAATATAGAACAATACAATACATGTATTGTATGACACTTGGACATAAATGTATAACTGTCAGTTTAAGTTATTCCCCAGGGGGTAAACTAACCAACATGTTGTAAATAAAGACACTCAAATATAAGTTAATCAATACGTCAAACATGTTGTATTTTAGCATGGTTATGATCTTCCCTCCATAGGAACATAAAATGTACAATCATTTAAAATAAATATTCACTAACTTTTTAACTGTTTCTATATACTCAAGGGGAAGTCTCTAATGATATCATAAAAAACTGTTGTTGTTGAGCCATAAACATGGCTTGCAGTTGTTGTTGCTGTTTCTGTTGTTGTGTCACCATGGCCATCATAGTATCACTTTGTTGCTGCATAACTTAATGGAGTCTGTCATTCCTCTCTTTCTCTCTCTTGTCACTTGCCTCTTGTTCTTTCAATTTAGCTTCTAGCTTTTCTTGTTTATAAGTATAGTCCTTGGACACCTTTTCATCCAAAAATTGGAAGAGTTCCTGTGAGCTTCTCCTTGTCTTTTGCTTTTTAGGAACACCAGTGCTTCCATCCTCCTCCTCCTCATCATCATCCTTTCTCTTTGTTGACTGGGACATTCTCTCCGTGGCTTTCTTTCTAATATCGTGTGCAGAAAGCTTATCTTTTTCTTCTTTTTCTTGTTCTTGCTTCTTCTTATCGTCCAATGCCAACTTTGCTTCTTTCTCTTTTTCTAATATTTCTTCAAGAAGGATATCCAATTCAGTTTCAACAACTTCAATGCCACTAGCTTTGAATTCCTCCTTTAGTTGAGCTGATTTCTTTGTAGTGAGGTAAGTATCGATCACGAACTGACCTGAGACTCACTTTGAATTTAGGTTCCTGGATGCAATGTAGATTATCTGTAATACTCTCCCATGCTTTCTTTCTTTCGTTATTCCTTACTTTGTATGTAAAAGGTTCAGAGAGCAATACCTCACGACAAAACAGAATGTCGTGTGCCTTAGACCACACAAAATTAGTACCCCTATGGAGGGGAAAAATATAATTCGGAGACAGATCGATTTGAGCTTAATTCTTTGCCTTTGGTAGTGGACAGAGATTCGGCACAAAATCACTTCAAGTAGATGTAAGTAACGGACTCAAGACTCAAGAGACTCAAGTAAAGATAAAATAAACGCGTAATCACATATTCTAGAGGTTTGTTAGATCATTTATAGATCTACAGTGGGAAATATTTCATTTTATACTTACTGAGGTTTTGATGTACATTCGTCCTCCATTTTGAATTTGACCAGCTTCTTGGAACACAAAGAAAAACAAATTGTTTTGATGAAAAACGTGAAATAAATCGACGGAAATTCAAAAAACTGCTTCATTAATCATTATAATTTTAGAATACAACCACTTTAGATAAAAAAAATACACATTTGATTGTGATAAATAGAGTCAAAACTTACGTTCTAACCAGAACGACAAATTCGCCTTTTCTGGTTCTCGACAAAATCCTTGGGAAGAAGACGAGCGCTTATGCATGCGCAGTAATCCTCTTGGGTGAAATTTCACTTCCGGCCGTCTTCGTTTTCGTCCTAGACGTCGTTGCTTAAGGTCGCTGATGACCATGAAGAGAAAACGAGAAGACGATTCAGAAGACGAGTCGACGACCGACACATCGAGAGTGATATTTTGTCCGACCATGAGCTTTCAAAATCAGATGAAAATGAAATCAACCAAATGATTCAACAGCTTCCGAAAAGCATTCCAAGGGAAAATGCTTCAGATTTTCTGCATAGTATAGCCACTTCCAAGGATATTTTATACTGGATTTCACACGGAGAGATGACATATCATCAGCGAAGAATTCCAGTCACCAGCATGAAATAACTAATTGAATATTCATCGATACCTTACAACCTCGATGTTAAAACTCCGAGAGGACTGAAAACATTCACGGACGGACTGTCAGAACTCGACATTGACAAAAAACTTGTTCGCAACAAGAGACTTTTAGCAGATCTGGTTGCTAGGCAACCCGGGGACGATGGCACCAGTGACGAGTGTCAAGATGATGATGAAGATGAAGACAGCAGTGATGAACAAGAGAGCTCAGAAACGGAGGATGAAGATCAAAGAGAGTGTCACGTCTGCCGTGACTTCAAACCGTTCTACACCATACCTGTAGCTCAATGCCCTAATTGTCTGTGGCGGGAAGGATATTACTACCATCAGAATCAACATGTTGAATGCGGCGTGTGTACGCATGTATTCTCAGTGGATATCAAAACCATAAACAATATTTTGCCGTTGTAGAGACTGTGGTGCGATTGATCAACAGTCCTTAAAATTCAAGAAATTAAAACTCATTGACGGAGAACAAGAATCTGAAGAAGATTGATCCAGTTGAATTGTCTTTTGTTGTGCAAAACCTGAAAAAAAACTAATATAATTGGTTGGTTTGTGGGCTATTTATTTTCGAAGTAGTTGGTTTCCATTTTCCAACTTTTAGCTTACTACAGTCAATATTGCGAGTGATGTCTGATTGACCCAGTTTAATAGCCGCGACGTGTGCTCGAAAGTAGTAGACGGCGGAACCGGAAATCACCTCTTGACCGCTTGAAATTCATCGAATGTCGCGAAAATGTGTATTCCAACACTGTGATTCAATTGGTCTGAAAGGAACCAAGAATTCGTAAAAATAAGGACCATTCGAACTTACCCAAAACACTTTTGAATTTTAAACCAAGAGGTCACCGAAAACAAGAAAAAGATTCGTTTAGAAACAAGCGTTCTAAAATAACCATGACTTACGAATACATGCGACAGTCATCTCATATGTCACATGTCCGTCATCGCCGCTGTGGTCCGCGCGGGTCTGGGCCCCTGCCAATACCGCCAACTTTGCCAAATAGCATTACAGTGTAATGTATTTTTCCTTCTTCCCGCGCTTTTGGATTAATTATACACATTATGTGTGACGTCACTTCCTGCGGCTCCTCTGCTCGTGTCTAGACCTGCCCAGACTTGTTCGTGCCGACGTCACTTTCCGATCCGCGCGGGTCTGGGTACGAGTTCTGGATGAAACTCCCCCACTCCCCCTGGCGCAGAACTGTTATTTGTGTCCACCGTAGACTTTTATTATTATCGCTGTTTTAAATCTGTTTCCATCGACCACTCAACATGGAAATCTCTTAAGTCGTCCAGTGTTTTTAACAATGATTCGGCATTTGCTGCAGAACTTCTGTCGCTAGAGATGAGGAGGAGAGAAAAGTGAGTAAAGAAACTCGGCTTCAATGGCTGAAAATCGAGTCATTTGATCTCATCTCTTGACTCTTCTAATACTAGTAAACATTTTTGTTTTCTGATAGGATGCCTGACCAAGGAAATGCTCGTAATACCCGTAAGAGAAAATTATCGTCTGAATATGAAATAGGTAAGGTACCAAGTGACCTCTATAAATCTAAGCTTATTTACATGTAATATTTTTTCTAAGTTATGAAATTTTGTGTAGGACCTGAATCCATATCATCTTCAACTCCGTTGAAAAATAAATGTACAGAAAGACAAGTTACTTCAAGACAAGCTACCTCAAACAGGTAAAAACAATTGGTAAAGGAGGAGACGTAACATTTATATCGAGGTTTATATTTCCATGTTCGTAAACTGATTATCGAAATGTGAAAGTTGTTCTCGAGTTTTATTTATTTTCAACAACACTTATTAAATTCGCAAGTTTCTCGAATGTACAGTGAAATATTATCTTAATATTTTCTTTTTTTTATTTCATGTATGTATCATCAATATTAATGGTTTACTGCTTTGCTGTTCATTTTTTAGTACAACAAGTTATGTGAATTGAGAATGACACTGTAATTGTAGAGCGCTCTGAGTATGAAGAACATGAAGGTAAATGTTTTATACATTGATCTTTAGATGTAGGTTTGCGTAGAACAAGTCCAAGCAATACATGTAGGTGATCATGATGATACAATTATCGCCACAACTTTAGAATATCCCAATCATGACAGCTGTATGAGTAGACAGTCCACTAACCCTAGAGTTAAAGGAGCACTCTCACAGGTAATGCATTGCGCGCCGTGTTATTGTTTACATACGGGATACTACTTAGATTTGACAAGAACGCACGTGAAAAGTACACGTGAAAAGTTCGCCTTTCGAATTCCGCAATGGCAAGTCCGGAGTTCTCCAGATAATCTCTTCCTTCTCGTGTGGTAAGTAGAAATCTGCCATTTTCGTATCATACGAGGGGTTCAAGGCGCGCAATGCATTATCTGTGAGAGTGCTCCTTTAAGGTAGGTCGTAGTTGTGTAGAAAGTCCACTAACCCTTGGGTTAGTGGTACTGTTGTCCTATAAACACATGGATCAGGAGATACATTATCTTTTTCGGTCATTCATGTAGTATAGTCATAGTACTAGTAGGTGTGTAGATATCCTCTTTAGTGTCGTATATGTATCTTTATTGCATGTTAGCAAGCAAACTATCATCTTTGTGAATTGATATTTTATGACTTTTCAGTTTCCATTTAGAAGATGCCCTTCAAGAAATTCACAGAGATGAAGAATACAGTGATTCTGACACAGATACAGCTTTATCAGATGATATAGAAAGGTGACAAATAATTTATTTATTCATAATTTTATCATGAAAAAGGAAAGCGTTTCAAGACAAATGTTTATTTATCGCTTCTATACATTTGTGTATGTGTAGATTGCTGGATGACGATGATGACGATGATGCTCTTTCAGGCAACAATTTGGATGACTCTTTGGTTGTTTCTCCTGATAATCCTGATTCAGACACAGTTTCAGTACCAGTCCCAGTCCCAGCAGAAGAACTCACATCCAACAAATGGAAACCCATTCAAATTTGTTTAGAAGATCTGGAGAGGAAGAGCTGTTGAAATGTGAAGTCAATATTGTAAATGCTACCAAAGTGATATGCTGCATCGATTTGATTCTGGAGTTGTTTAAGAAAGTTCATTGTGAACATTGTAGCTCACCAGTATCAGTACATAATCACAAAATGCAAGGATGTACCATGGTTATATATTTCAAGTGCAACAAAGGACATACAGGGAAATGGGCATTGTCTTATGAATATGATGGTATTTTCAGCACCAACCTCCAGGCTGCCGCATCAACTTTGCTAACTGGCAACAATCATAAGAAGATCCAACTGTTCACTAGGTGTTTGGGACTAAACTACATCTCAGACTCAACTTATTACATAATATAAAGACTCTACTGTTTACCTGCCATTGGCGAGTGGTGGCAATGGATGAGAATGAAGATTCTGAACGACATTCGTGCTGAGGATGCCATTCTCAGTGGTGACGGCCTGTGCGACACCCCTGGCCATACAGCAAAATATCTCTGCTACTATTTATTGGATCATGTGAAGAACTTGGTGATCGATGTAGAAATAGTAGACAAGACGCAAACACAAGGAAAGTCCTCGATAATGGAAAGGTTTGCTTTGGATAAATCCCTTGTCAGTCTACAAGATACTATCAACATCGTGGAAGTGGTAACAGATGCTTCTTCGACCATTAAGAAGATGATAGGTATGACTTTTCAGATCTCTACTTGTTCTTTCATGATCCACTCTTTATCAATAAAATAGTGAGACATGGTGATGACATCATCAGTAACATATTTTAATGAACTACTAGTTGTGAGGCATAAGTACCAAAACAATGATGCAGTTACTATGAAAACATTGTTGTGTCATAAAGTGCAAACAATATATATTTGAAACAGTACTATTTTTAAATAGTGCTGTCTATTGTGCTATGCCTATTGTGCTGTAGTGTTGTCTATTGTTTGCTATCTGTTTAATCGCCCTTGCGAAATTGAGCTTGAAATTCTTAAGAATTCCTAAGAATTTGCTAAGAATTCTTAAGAATTTAAACTTAAGAATTCTTAGAAATTCCTAGGAATTCTTTGGATTGTAGGTGTGAATTTTCACGGTAAATTCGGACGCGAATTCTTAGGAATTCCTAGGAATTCCATAGTTGAAAATGAGCTGGAAATATTCTTTGGAATTCCCAGGAATTCTTGAGAATATCTTATTCACCATGCATTTGGGTGGAAATTGGAAATTTCTAGGAATTTCTAAGAATTCCTAGAAATTGTTGGGAATTTTCTCTACTGTTAATCATTGATAATTATTGAATTCATGAACCTTTTTAATATATTTGATGCTTTCTACTATAATTATTTACATGAATGATTCACAAAGTTTCTTCAGAAGATATTAAATTCAACAGCATGGTATTGGTTGTAGGCTTTCATGTTATCATCTATTCTTCATGATCAGTAAAACATCAATTGATCAAGCACAAGATATTCAAACTGAAATTTTAAGAGACAAAACTATGTTTTATAGGTGTATAGTACCCAATATTTCAAGTACAGATGTATGAAATTACTTAAGCTTATATACAATAAACAGTTGGGAATTGGAGTTATAATTACTGTAGCAATTTAGACAATATTTCCGTCTTCAGAATTAAAACTACACATACAGTACACTGTATAATAAACTCGAGAAGTTCAACCTCAAAACAGTAGTATTTGGGACTCAACTTTAGTATCCATCATGTGTTGTTATAAAAGAGGTTGCCATTAAGTTCATCAAAGAGCTAGGTACAGCGTAATTCGTAAATATAATGAATCAACCGTTGATACTAAAGTACGAACCGATCTCACGAACTACGGAATAGCCATCTAATCTTACCTCAAAAGAAGTGTATATGTATTTCTCACTTCAGATTTTCGGCATTATCCATATCCTAACACATGCATGAACTGTTCCACACCAATTCCAGGACATTTCATACTAGAAAAGGTCGATTATTTTCCTAATAAAGTCACTAATATTCCGCTACAAACGTTCAACATGAAACAACGAGATGTCGGAATGACTTGGCGCACCTAGAATTCAAATCGTTAGCCAATCACAGTGAAGCTTTCCATGACAGCTTTCCAAATAAGGTAAACAAATTAGGTACCAGATTCATTTGGCCGTGCAAAGACATAACACGAGTACGATGATGTTGTTCGCAATTTCTTCGTCAAATTCTGGATATTTTACCATTCTAGAAATAATATTTGAGCACCATTTTACAGATAACAGTTTAGGTAAATGCTGAGGATTTATGTGGAGCGCTAAAAGATCTCAATAGGATTGTAAACTAGAACTGATTCAACTGGACACTTATGGAATGTTTGATGTTTATTCTATAAGGTAAGCTTATTCTCAATTTGAATATTTGTGAAGTCTTAGACTTTTGTTGCATAAAATTTTTAAATTTTAATTTAAAAGCCTTGAATTGTTGATATTCTCAAAAATTCCTAACAAATTCCAAACTAATTTCAAAGGAGATTGACATTCTCTGAAATTCCAAGGTATTCTCAACCTGAACATTTATCAAACTTAGAATTCTTAGGAATTCCTAGGAATTCCTACCTCAGTTTTCAGGATCAGAAAAACTCATTTTGGAGAGTTGGGAAAACTTGGGAATTCTAAAGAATTCCTAAGAATTCCTAGGTCTTCTCAAGAAGTTGGGAATCAATTTCGCAAGGGTAATCAGTTCTACATTTGTATTTGGAACTAATTAGTGCTAATTGTATAGTATTGTTACATGGATATGTTACAGGTCAAATTTAATTTCAGGTCATTTTAAATTCAACCTAGGTTGAATTTGTTTAACCTAGGTTGATTTTTTTCAACCTAGGTCATATTTTGAATATCTAAGATTCTTAAAAGGGATTTATTTTTGGGGACTCATTAAAAAAACAGGGGCTTGGATTTTTTTAGGGGGTTCTCAAAAGAACTAGACGACTTCCTGGCACCCACCCCTCCCTTCATTCTCTCCCTCCCTTCATTCTCTCCCTCCCTTCATTCTCTCCCTACCTATCCCTCCTTTCCTTTCCTGTCTGCCTACATTAATTCTGTCTATCTGTCTATTTATACCATATTAACATATTTTTTTCAATTTTTGTCTTACCTTGTCTGGGACTCGAACTCAGAACTCTGACTGTAGACCAGCGTTGACCAGCGCATTAACCAACTATGCCATCGAGGATTTCGATGTCGGATTAGCATCATATTTACATTTTATTAATGTTATTCGTTTTCTATTATGTCATTATGTCATTTAAATTCACGCATGTGCGCTAGATCAAAACGTGGACTTGGCAATATGGCGGATCACGAACCATGGGTGGATCGTGAGGCTTTCTACCGAGAAATAACAACCTGAAACAGGATAAAAGTACAAATTCGCTTGTGACTTTCGTACTTTGTACTTGACAGACAAATTTTATGAAAAGGCAAAGAAATTCCTTAGTGGTGCCTCGTTCAATTCACGGACGGCCGTGAGTTGAGTTTGTCAACCGGTTCGTTCTCTCCCTTGCTTCGAGGGTTTTTCGCTGGGTACTCCCGTTATCTTCCCTTGGTAAAAACGAACTAGTGAGAGAAGTGTTGGGTGTACATAATATAGAATGTAGTAAGAAGTGAGTCTGAGTCGTGTCCCCACTAGCAGTACTGATATAAACACTTGACACGTTAAACATGGTATTTATTTATTTATTTTACTAGTAGCAGTTTGTATTCACATCAATGCGTCAACACTTCCGTGTCTTGCTCTCTAGTACAACGAAGCAGCTTGTATTCACGTCAACGTGTCAACGCTTCCCTGTCTTGCTCTTTAGTAGAACGAAGCAGCTTGTATTCACGTCAACACGTACCTGTATTGCTCTCTAGTAGAACGAAGCAGATTGTATTCATTCCTACCAAGTCTACCCCAATCCTAACCCTAAACCTAACCCCAAGGTACTTGATTACTATAGCCTTCCCTAATACTAACCCTAAACCTAACCCCAAGGTACTTGATTACTATAGCCTTCCCCAATACTAACCCTAAACCTAACCCCAAGGTACTTGATTACTATAGCCTTCCCCAATACTTAACCCAAAACGTAACCCCAAGGTACTTGGTTACTATAGCCTTCCCCAATACTATCCCTAAACCTAACCCCAAGGTACTTGATTACTTAGCCTTCCCAAATACTAACCCTAAACCTAACCCCAAGGTACTTGATTACTATAGCCTTCCCCAATACTTAAACCTAAACCTAATCCCAAGGTACTTGATTACTATAGCCTTCCCAAATACTAGTGTTAACCCTAAACCTAACCCCAAGGTACTTGATTACTATATAATCTTCCCTAATACTAATAACCTAGGTTGAAAAAAATCAACCTAGAAAAAAATAACCTAGGTTAAAAACATTTAAAAAATTTCAACCTAGGTTAAAAAAAAATGACCTGAAATTAAATTTGACCTGTAACAGATATATTGTTTGCACTCTACCACCATTCTTGCATGACCATCTATTGTATAGAAATAACACTGTTTCTTTTCTAGCGGACATTTTCAATGACATTTTCCATTCACTGGATATTTCGCACAAGGCGAAAAGCATCCGAAAAAGTATTGCAAAGGTAATTTGTCTTTACTACAGTGTGTGACTCCAAATTATGGGTCCATTTATATTGTTTGATGTTAATTTTTTTTTTATTCCTTATTCCCTTCATGATCCCTGTGCTGTTTGGTCACTTGCTAGAGTATACTATAAGTATTATTTACAATATGAGTGGCAATGTTGTATCTTATTTACAATCTCGAGCCGAAGGCGAGATATTGTAAATAAGATACAACATTGTCACGAATATTGTAAATTACTTATGATATTATTTAATCATTGTTTGAACCAGGTAGGCGTTTCAACCAGAATTGTAGTCAATATCTGATTGAGATGAAAAGAATATAATAATTAAATAACTGTTATTTTAGCATTCAATTCTCATTCCGATTGCCTGACCGCACTAAACGATGAAGGCAGTTTCGTATTACAGCTTAGTTAAGATATCGATTGTTTAATACCTGTTTTATTCCTTTTTATACTTGATAGTTTTTGAATATAGTTGATTTCTCATTAAGACATATACAAAGAACAAATACGAATACGACAAATATGTAATATGCCTGCTTTTTCATTTAGAATACATTTACACTTTTGTTTGGTTTTCAAAGGGCGCTTTAATTGTGAATGCGAACGGATTTTTTATTCTTTTCAATCAAATCAAGAACAGTTCTCACAGGAAGGTCATAGAGCTCAGACGGGCATTGGAGACGATGGCTGACAATTTTCGCCGACTGCCAAAAGTGCATCACAAGAGAGTCAGTTGTTGAGGGAATTTGCCCAAACTAGCACAAAGTGGAGTATAAAGATTTTTGAAGACTGGCAGATGTCTCGTAAAAACAAGGTAGCAAGGAAAGAGTCGATATCATGATTGACTTGTCTTTTGACACATAAATTCCGTATGAAGTTCTTCGACTAACATTACTTTACAATCTTCTAACTCGAGGTTCTTGAAAAGAATAATGCAGCAAGTAACGCAATATTTAGCCAGAACTGTGCTATCATCTTTAATTTGAAGTAATATCGTGTCTTTCAAAGTTAACGTTTGTTATAATTTATTTGTGATTGTGAAAGTATTGCCGCACAATTAAGCTAGAAATCCAATGATTGTATCATTAGTAAGTAAGCAAAATCTAGTTAACGAGTATTTTTCTTAATTAGTTTTTAGGATAATGTATTGTTCCTCTCATGTAATACATTGATCGATACAGAATACTTATAGAGCTTATTAGTATTCTGTATCTGATACAGAATACTAATAAGGTCTATTAGTATTCTGTATCGGATACAGAATACTAATAAGCTTTATTACTATTCTGTATCATACTTGTATGGGAGTTACAAGGTAGCCACGTGACCAGAATGCTGAGCACACATTGGACAGCTGCCTAATGAATTATTAATGAATATTATAAATATTATTGTCTAATTTGTTGTCTTATTGCTTTGCTATTTTATAACTTAGATTTCTAAAACAAAGGCCATGAAGAAAATACACATGTGGTCAAATGAGATCATTAATCATTTTTGGCATTGCTGCGAGATAACTTCACAACAGTCTGACTTAAAGTGTACATGAATTATAACAAAATATTTGCTAGTTTTGTACTATATTATCTACTTGATTAAATAATAATAAACGAAAAGTCATAAGTATAATAAACGTTGAGTAAAACAGCGCGATACGAAGGCTGATTTTCTCGTTTTATGTGGACCGGAGACTGGGAACGAGTTTAGCAGACAGTGACGTCACTTGATTTACAATCATCGGGCCGGAGCAACAGCTTGGGGCGTCGCTTATGCCGTATTTTCAATCAAAATGAGCGATTCTTTATCTAAACATTCGTCTTCTGAAGCTGAATCATTCGCAGACTGTAGCGGCGACAATAGCAGTTCAGAAAACGAAGGAGAAGTACTATCAGGAGTTATTACGCCATATGCCAATGAACCTCTAGCGAGCTCTTCGGATTCTGATTCGACAGAAAGCGACAATGACGACGAAGATGGTATTTCTCCAGCTACTCTCGAAGCTCGATTTGAAGGACAAGCGGAACTCAATGATTTGTAAGAACTAATAGTTTGCTTAGTACTCTTTAATTAAAGCCTAGGCCTTTATTATATCGGTACGTATTGCCTTTATCAAACTGTTTTTACTAGTAATACTCCCAATTTTACCGTACAGTCACAAAGGTGTGGAAGTGATTTGTAATCTTAGCTTTTATATAAAATAATCAAGTACATTGTAAGAAGATCTAAGAATAAAACTTTGTGTTCAAATGTTATAGGTGTAAATGTGGCAAATGTAAAATATAACTTTTATCTGGTGCAAGAGAGTTTAGATGCTGCCGAGAGGTGCAGACCATTGTTGGCAAATTGGTGTTTGATGGAAGCATTGAGAGATTACAATGTGTGACAGAACACGAGGACTATAGTCACCTTGTTTATAAAGAAGTCTTGCTAATGGTTGGCCCACTATTAAAAGACAAACATGGGAAGGCGTATCGACGACCGAAGCCTGGTGAAAATGATCGCGAGTGAGTTAACTCTATTGTCATTATTTGACTGTTATATTTTCAACGTGACATGCCACACCTATGAGTTTAATACTATGCAACCAACATTTAGAAAGTACGTTTTCAGCTACATCGTGATTTTACAGTGACTAAGAATAGCTTACATACCGAGCTGACGATCGTAAATCACAACCACAGTTCGGTAGCATGCCAAATGTTTCATCAGTTGCAGCATTTCTCCACAGTTTGTTCTTTCATTCAAGTATAAACTAGATCTATCGTCTATCGATGCTAAGATTCACGACGAAAAAAGTTTGTTTGTTGACATTCCGCTGAAGTAATTGCGGTTCTCTGAAGATATTTTTCAAGCGACCTCCTGCAATTCGACAGTCTAGTCTGTTTCGAGATTTTAGAGGTTTTTTTCGGCTTTGCAGACTGTCAAAAAGGCGAAGCTTTCGCCACTGATAATTCATTCCCTGATAGTTTCTTTCAGACTTCAAAACTTTGATTTCGGGCTGATCCCCGAGCCAAGGCTGTTTGGATGAATAAAATTGAAAACTTATTTGACAACCTTGCAAGTAACATTCAAATGGTTGCTTGTCAATATCAAGTCTAACATCTAACCAATCAAAACGGCAAAATGTTTGTTTACAAATCTTATCAACCAATGAATTAGCGAGAAAATTATATACACGATTGCGCGATCTGCGATGTTTTTGAGCAGTACAAGTGAGCAAAAGCGCTACATTTTTGTACTTTTTCGTCGGTAACTCGCGCGATTTATTATGTTTTTGTAGTAAATAAATAATTATAAATGATTATTTTGTAACATTGTTGTGTTATCTCGGGGCCGATTACGCTCTATCAGAGGACATACCACGACAAACCATCGGTTATTTGCAGATAAATATTATGGAGAACCTTTTTGAGAGTAATATTATATAACAATATAGTTGTAACAATATATAATAATGCATAAACTTGTCCTTGTTGTAGGTTCTGTAGAGCTGTTGCCTATAGATGGCTGATAAAGTGGATATGTGGCTATTTGGGATGGGAAAATAGGAGGCCTTTACCAGCATGTATTTATCATGATATGAGAATAAAATATCCTGGGCATCACACTGTGGGTTATGCACAAGAAAGCTGAGAACAGAGTTTTGAATATAGTATTAATTTTGGGATATAGTACATAATTTGTTGTCAATCACAACTCTAAACGCTATATTTTCACTACTGTTAATTGACCTGGTACCACATATGGCTGTTGTGGATTGTTTGATATAAATGCTACAAAATAGAACTTGTCATTATCTACCCTAGCTCAGTAGAGCTCACATTCTAATGAAGGAATGGTCAACGCTCAGTAGTGAGCAGCCAACCAAGTGCATCCATTGAAGGAATGGTCAACGCTCAGCGTGCGTCCATCGAGTTATGGATGCACGCGGGAGGCTGCTAAGCACGAGAGAAGCGTAAGAGTCGCACGAGGCATAGCGTTGACCATTCCTTCAATGGATGCACTTGGTTGATACCATTAGTCACACTCAAGAGGTATACCACTCACACAGCTAGGAGTAAATATATACTCCATACAACACCCAAAAATGTCCAATTAAGGAATGGTCAACGCTTAGCATGCGTCCATCGAGTTATGGAGCACGCGGGAATTTGGGACGCACAGCTGAAGCGTTGACCATTTCTTTTATAACATAGTTACTGCAAATTCAAATAAAACAATTTTATTGCGTCCATTGAGTTATGGATGCACGCTCGCGCACGCTAATTAGCCGATCAGAGCGCGCATTATATCAATGCTATGTTATAATTAAGGAATGGTCAACACTTAGCGTGCGTCCATCGAGTTTTATAACATAGGTATGATATAACGCACGCTCTGGTTGGTTGGTTAGCATGTGTCGGTAAGCCCACGGACACACGCTCATGCCCATGGACACACGCTCACGTCATCGGCATAGCGCGCGCTCTGGATTCAATCGGAAAATCAAATCGTTTTATTTGAATTTCCAGTGACTATGTTATAAAAGAAATGGTCAACGCTTTAGCTGTGCGTCCATCGAGTTATGGAGCACTTGGGAATTTGGGAGAGCACTCGTGAAGCTACGCCTCGAGCAATACGCCTCGAGCAACTCTTACGCTTCTCTCGTGCTCTCCCAAATTCCCGCGTGCTCCATAACTCGATGGACGCATGCTAAGCGTTGACCATTCCTTAATTGGACATTTTTGGGTGTTGTATGGAGTATATATTTACTCCTAACTGTGTGAGTGGTATACCTCTTGAGTGTGACTAATGGTATCTACCATTAGTATAATTTTAGACTTGAAAGTAGAGTTTCGCGCACTGTGATTGGTCGAGCCGATAATGAGACGATAATCACTTCGCCTTTGGTGAATAATAATTGTTAATTATTATATAGACAACCACTGCATATGAGCAAGCAAGCGCTCTGATTGGCAACTCTACTAGTAGGCTATCAGCTCATATACTACGAGTAGAGAAAATTGGATCGGAGATTTTCAATAATGGCAAACCGTTTTTGCCAAAAAAATAAATAATAATAATGTTATATTTTTCACAATCCAGTGGTTGTCTATATAATAAAACAATTATTCCACGCAATCTCGTCGTATGTACATGACTGATAGCCAACTCGGCTAGCGCCTAGATTGAGTGGAATAATAATATAAATTGTTAATGATTAGTCAGTTTCAACAGGAATATCACGTTCTACTTTGCAGCATTTAGGGTGACCCTTTTTTGCTTCTCCACACTTTTTACATGTGGGGAGTTTTCTTGTTCTTCTTTTCCTCTTTCCTTCATTCAACTCAGCCTCTTTAAATAACAGCTCCTCTTGTTCTTCAGCGGTAACATGATAATAATTAGTGACCATTGAAGCTTTGAAGTGACTTTAATATAATAAAATAGATAAATTAATATGTAGATGGGGGGTATCAGTGACGGGGAGGTGCGAAGACCTTTTTAAATTCGAAATTTTTAAATTCGCAGCTAGCGCTTGGGACCTTTTTGGGGTTATCAATGATACCCCTGGGTACTCCCCCTGGGGATATGCCATGCCTGTTGAATAAAATATTTAAAATTGGTCTACTGCAAACTTCCTCTAAGGTATACACCCTCAGGTCCAGCTCATTATATGTCTGTCTTTGAAAGGTGTTTGCTTTGAGGGAGTTTGCTGTATATGTACCTGGGGATACAATAATGGTTGAAATAACTTGGATGATTCCCGTTTCTCCATTATTTCACTGCGCTGAAGCCTTTCTGGGAACTTTGAATAAAGTGGAGCAGGCTGCTTCTCTTTGTACATTTTTAGTTTGTCATCAAATTCTTTTTGACTCAGGGAAAACATCACCTCTCTTATACCTTCAACATAGTCTGCAATAAATAAAGCAGAGAATACAGTTTACATAAAAAATGCACAACTGTAATATTATTGTTGACAGATTGAAATAATTAGTAAATAAGTTATTGTCTTTTGTAGAAATATGCAAAACCATATGTTGGAGGTACTGCAACTCCCCGGACAACCTCCTCTCCTAGTTTGAACTTGGGCCAGGTTATTTTGACAGAGTCATTGCCCTCTTTGTTCTTTTTCACTTCCCTGTTCAGGTTTTCATTGAAGCGAAGGCTTGCCAGAGCATGTCTGAAAACAAATCAAATTGGTATGATAATTATGTTGTCTGTTCAGTTCATGACCTTTTAGACCTTTACATTTTAGATATAATTTTTACATTTAAGAAAAAATGTTCTTACTTCTATATGTACCTGCAGTATGTACCAAGAAATGAAAAGCATAACATTTTGGGGTGCCAATGATTCAAAGTAGCATGAAATCCCTCAAGGCAACTAGTTTGATCCACTGGAGAAAGCTTCTTAATATCATTGCATAGCCTAGTATTGTTGATAATAGACTCCAGTTTCTCATATGCCATTGTTCCTATAATGATAATATAATAACAATGGTTGGACAACAAAATAGGAAATCAAATAGAAATAAATTATATGGTGAAAACTAACCATTTTTTATCCATCTGCGGCGATGAATTTCTTGGTGGACACAGTTGGGAAACAATGGATTCTTTTGATCTGTGTGTTTGTTTGAGACATGTCTCATAAATGACGTCCATTTTGCTAATATCATTGACTCAAATCCCAACTTGGTAGACATAACACACCAGTATAAATGATTTTTCACACCCTTTATCCAATTCTTAATTATTTCAGATCCCTTTTCATTACTATATTTAAGCAGCAGCTTGCATACTGATCTTGATACATGCCAGATATCAAAGAAATGACGAGTACTCATTTGACAGGTTCTAATCCAGAGTGCAATCCCTCGATGCCGATCTGAGATAAATATTGGAATCTTTACAGCCATCCCATGAAGATTTGCAAAAGCTCTTTTGCAGCCTTCGACCTCCATTCCACTGCTCCCTTTTGTCTCATTAGCCTACAAATGAGTCAAACCCAGTACCTTTTAATTGCTGCATTGAACTCCCTGATTAAATAAAAATAGGCAGTCAAGGACTGCATGTGGCAATAGAAGCAATGTGTAGTTGGATTGATTCCTCTGTTGAACTAGTATGTTTGAACTATCTGCCGGAACTTGTTCTTTGGTTCTATATAATGTTAATTTAATCAGAAATGTATTATAATACAACATTTAATTGAAAACAATTATGACAGTTTACAAATAATTGAACACCAACAGTTTTTAATAACAATCATTACTATAATTTTAGACAGTGAATATTAGAGTTTTGCGCGCTGTGATTGGTAGAGCGACCAGTGATTATGAGACGATAATCACTGCTCGAGAGCGGAAGTAAAATCACTAACGCGGAAGTACTAATAAAACAGGGATTTTTATCCTCAATTTCGTCTTTTCTCTGATATTCAAGTCTAAAATTATACTAAAACAATTATTCACCTCAGGCTCAGTGATTATGGTGAATATTCACCTCAACGAATATTCACCAATAATCACTTTGCCTTTGGTGAATAATTGTTAATTATCAACAGCAACAATGTTCTGTATATATATATAGGATCGTTGAACTCAACTTTGAAGTGGTGTTTATTTATAAAACTTTGAGTATAATAAATAGTAACTCTGATTTGAAGCTAAGTTTACACTCCAATATTGTTGCTAAGCAACAGTAGCCACAAAAAGGAGTGATACAGTTGGAGTGGAATTGGAAGATGTACATACAGTTTTCTCTAACAGCAACCAACAGCAGTTACAATGTTACATGTATATCGCAATAGAACACTAATTACTATTGATATTTGTAATTCTACATTGTACACTGCTGTATGCTCTCAAATATTAGAATTCTAATAATTTAATAACACGAGGCCTTGCATGTTGACTTACCTGTAGAAGTTCAAAATGTGCTATCTTCATTATAGTATTACAGAACATAGTATATGCTCCAAACTTTGCACTATGTCCCATGCTGTCAAACCTGCCATCGCCACACCATACTGCCTCTTTTAGTTCTCTTATCTTATTGAGCAATTTTTCTCTGTAACTTTCCCAATAGTACAGAACAGCTGGGAATAGAAACTTTGTTTGGTGAACAAAGTAAGTTCTTACATTGATAGCCTGCAGTCCCATGTGTTTAAAAACAAGAAGGACTTTGCCAATTGATCCTCCTGCCATTAGTACTGCAAAACTTAGAAGTACGTTTCCAGCAGGGTAGCCACCAAGTATGAGTGGTTGCGACATCCATTTGAAACTCCTATCTCCACAGAATGCACAATTCTGATAAATGGTGACCATAGTTCCTCGTGTATTCATGCACACTGTTGGTGTTCCTCTCTTGCACTTGAAACAGAACATGGAGAAAAGGGTGGCCAGTGCACTATAAAAGACAATAAATTTGGGCTCTGCTTGGATGGGAGTTGAAGGATCAACACTGAAAAATTAATGTATTTATTTATTAATGTTTGAACATGACAGTGTATAATGTTCTAGTTTACAGATGTATCTTTCATCTAACACATTTATCATACGGCACCTACATGACTGTACATTTATCAAGTACATGTATCCTCCTAAAGCAAACAAAGCATTTGAACCTACATTTGTACAGCGGTCAGCCTGTATGTTTGTCTGCTTTAGGGAGGCAGGCTACTCAGGACTTGTTGCTTTGATATAGGTTTTGGACATTTCTTATAAGTGAAATACATGTAGTACATACTTTACATTATTCCTGGTCTGTTCTTCTACTTCAACACCATCATCCTCGCTCTCTGTTGAGTCTGCCAATGATGCAAAGTCAACTTCATACTCATCTTGGCTGTCATAGTCACTTCCATAATCATCTTCATCAAAATCGTCATCACCATCACCATGATCATCGTCGAGGCTCATTTCACTATGTGCTTCCTCTCCTTCTTCATCTCCTTCTACAACAGATTCGACTTTCTCTTCCACTTCTTCACTACTTTTAGCATATTTCTCTTTCTGAAAAAAAAGTATTTTTTTTTTTCAGTTTAATCCTTTACAACTAACCTAAAAACATAACTTACCAACCATAAAACCCTAAACCTAACTTTAGAACAACCCTCAGAACAAATTAAACCAGTGGGAAATTTCAAACCACAACATAAGCTTATATTTTACTTAAAACTAATATTTCCGATAAATTAACTTACATATACATGTAGGCGTTTCTTTATTCTGCTGTATTTCTTCTGTAGTCTTCTTAGTTTTGACTTTCGCTGTGGGCACTGTTCACAGATTGGTTTGTAGGTAGGTGTATTGACATATTGTATAGGTGTATTGACAGTTACTGGTGTAACTACAGGAGGAGTTTCAACTTGTACCATTGGTTCTGGTTCTACCTCTGAAATGCATGGCCGTGGCCGATGTACAACTTGGACCAGGTTCGGTGAGTTTTCGGACCTCACGTACAAGCTACAGTAAATGTAATTCTCAATAAGTAATTAAAATTTCTTTATTTCTTTATTTGACTTCGCCTTATGCACAATTTAATAAAATAGGCAGGGACAACACAACAGCGAAAAACAATTACTGTGGGCCCATTACTAGCTTGAAAAATGGCTTAAACTTGTTTGAGCATGAATCATTCAATGATTATTGAAATCTGATTGTAAAGCCCGGGTCAAACGTAACTGCAAGTCTCTGCAAGTTTTGACTTGCGTTCACCCGGGGTTCACGTTTGACCGCTAGCTTACGGTACTTTACGAAACGAAACATTGCGATACGAGGCGAAACATTAATTGCGATACGGGTATATCGAGTATACCTGAATGTCCTGCAAAAAATTAGCCTGGAAACTGCAGAAGATCGGCCCCAGAAGATCAGGCGATTCGAGCGACGTACGCCATCTTGAATGCATTACCACAGGAAGCCCGGTTCTCGTCACAGGAAGCCCATACACACCACGGAAAAATGTTGGTTATTTGTTTTTTACCACATAAACAAGCACTCGCAAGTCAACTTGCAATTGCAGAGACTTGCATCGACTTGCAGTCACGTTTGACCGGGGCTTATGCAAGGTCTAATTTCTACATTGTAAGTTTATTCTTATATCTAAGTTAATTAAACTTACTGCTTACCGTTCTTTTCTCTCTAGAAGTTTGCTCTTTTGGTCCTATCGAGACGGCGCAGTCTATTGTTGGAACTGAACCTTTCTTCAAAAACCTCTTCAAACTTTTAGAAGGGGAAAATTCTCCAAGATTGATATTATTGTTTCGTTCGTAGCACGAAGCCTCGAAATGTGCAGAGCATATTGCCGTCATTGTCGTGGGCTTGAAATGGGCTCGATGTTTCTGGACAAAACGCGTCCATTTCTTTCTAAAAGTTTCATCCCTGGGAAATACATGCATAGAGACACCTTCGGTGTAACTAGAATTAGTACAACTTGCATTATTTGGCCCATCAGCAACACAGTATCTTCCACCACGTTTCTTTTTTACACTGCTTTCCGTCATTTTCGCTCTGCTTGTAAATCAATTGACGTCACACTCATGACGTCACATGTTTGGCCCGCGCGTTGAATGTCTCGCACAATTGCTGAACTTTGTATTGTAATTTATGTGTTTATTATTTTACCGATTGCAGAGAAAGTATTTTTAATAGTAACATATACATTATAAGTAACATAAAACGAGAAAATACTATACAATTCATGTACACTTTAAGTTTGGAGGAGGCTGAAGCACTATTGAAAGTATACAATCCACTTGTATATACAGTCATTCTCAAAAAGGTTGTCCAGATGAAAATACTACAATACTACAATAAAGTCACGTGATTGTAACAACCATGAATGGGTAGAGGGCAAACTTGACCATGACGAAATCAATCCAGAGACCCACAAGCTTCCCTGGTTTGACAGGCGTGACAAGGACTTTGAAGCCCTTCAAAAAATTGTCTGTGATCCCATTTTACTTGATAGTTTCAAGTACTATGTCAAATTCAGGTACATGCACATATCACTATAGTAATAATGACTGTCAGTTAGAGTGCTAACTTTGATTAGTACTTACTAAATAGTGCCTTTTTTGCCTAATGTCTTTTGTTTTCTATTGTTGCATTGGTGCTATTTAGCACTAATTAGTTAGTACTGTTTCACGGTTTTAGTGTTTACTCTATTTGTGAAACAGTTCTATATAATTAGCACTAATTATGCTAAATAGCTCTGATGAAACAATAGAGTGATTCCAATAAATCTGGGCATTACTAACTACACCAATACACACTATTAGACCCTTTTATTTTGTTCCTTTGCATCGGATAAACACTGACAGCTAATTAGTAGTGCCCAGGTTTATTGGAATCACTAGACATATAGGACTATTTAGTACTATTTAAAAATAGTAGTTTCACTGATATATTGTTTGCACTCTACCACTCATATTCACAAGTACTGATAAATGTATATGATGAATTTCCTAGACATATTGGTTCTCTGGAGTCCATAAATTCAATGTCCCTTATGTATGATCCTAAAAGATGTAGATTTCAATAAGTATCTCCATAACTACTGGATTATATGTGGTCTTACCCAATACAGTGCATCATGCATTACAACAACAACAACAACAATCAATAATGGTTTTGTTTATTGAGTAGCATATGTGGTGAAAAATTGAGGAAGTGTAGGGGACAAGGATAGAGGATGGAATTCTTTGGAAGTCAATGTGTTATCACTCGGTAAAATGAAATGTTAAAGCTAATTTTTGGTGTGAGGTATGATGCGCTGTCCTTGTATTACACATATATTTCATGTATGACCTGTTTGTGTCAGTCACAATAAATATTTAGAAGAATCATCTTTAACACTTAAAATATTTTATTTTCTATTCTGTCCAGGAATGATGCCTTTGCTGCCCGAAAGCAACTTGTTGCTATTGATTACAATAATCATATTGACAGAAAAGTATCTCGAGATAAAGAAGGCAAGCCAATTACTTCAAGGGAGTACAACAAAAGAACAAAGGTGTGGGATGAAATAAATGTGAAAGAAGACAAAGATTATGGCTATTTTCCCATTCTGTTGGCAAAGATATATAGAAACAGAGTGGAAAAGGGCATTGGCATGTTAGCTACCGTCCAAAGGAAAGAGTGTGACCCTTGACTGATTATCCCTACAATTGCAGCAATTCAACCACCACCTACTGGATAAATTAATAGAAAATCTAGATTCCGCATGCGCACATGAATTAATATTAAAACCCATAAACATGACAACATCAATAAGAGGTTCCCTCTGTATTATACAAACTTGTTTTGTGTAGATCAGAGTGCAATTTAGAAAAGCTTGAAAACTAAATAACTAATTAGTACTAAATAGCACTAATGAAACAATAGAAAACAATAGAAATACCACTATTTAGTACTATTTACAATTAGTACTATTTCACACTTTTCTAAATTGCACTCTAGTGTGATTAGTGTACTTATTTATTTCATGGGTAAGAAAGATCATTCTGTATGAATTTGTTTAGCTCTAACTTACAAAATAAATATCAACATTTCTTCAATATTTATAACCAAACAAAATAAGTAATAAATAACAATGATACTCAATACATTCTGAACCCCATATCAACCCCTGTTGGAGAACGGTATTTAGTTCTGATGGCCATGACAACACACGAAGGGACAACTCGTCTGTTACCTTTGCCCAAGTATCCATATCTATCAAGTGTGTACTGTCTATATGCAGCTTTACGGAAGGCCCGACTGCTATTGTCTTCTCTGTCATTTCTGATATCACCTCGATTTCTAATACTGAGCTGAAGCACTTCTGGATCTAACACAAGCTTTGAAAATCGTGATAGCTTAGTTATACAAACTCTTTGTTGACAGCATTTGTTCTCGATTTCTTGTGGCATTGTAGAGCAGAAACCACACTTGCACCATTCAGGTAAGGCACTTGATGGTTTAGGAGATGGATGGGGGAGTAAGGAATAACTTTGATTAAGATTTGGTGCTGCATCATACATGTACATGTAGTTTGGTGTTACATCGTAGTCCTCTTCATCTAATAACAACAAAGACTAAATGTATTCCATACTACCAATACCTCTTAGCAAAGACTTCACAGCAAGCTTTCATACAGTTTGATCATCCAATGTGCATATGAATGCCTGTAATATATCCAAACAAATAATAATGAACTTTATTAATGTGTCTTGTTCTAGTAATACATGTAAAGATAATTGGAATATTGCACAACTGTCAATCAAATGGGTATCAATTTATACATTTTTGATAGTCTAGTGAATGGTGTGCAAACAGCTGATTGTAAAACTAATTATGTAGTACTATTTAGTAAGAGTATTGTGAGCACTCAGCATAACGTAAGAGTGTACCTTGACATCTCCGTTCTCTTTTGCTCTTTCCTAATCTTCAGAAGCTCTAGGAGGTTCTGATGATGGTCTTGGTAATGGAATGTGGATCTAAACAATTGAAAGGGTAAAAGATTGGGCGTTTTTATGTTATGTTGAGATTTATGTCTACAATAAAAAACACTTGTGAGCCAGTGATTGATTAGTAAATACATTCGGGCGTTATAGCGCTTTGAGCACTAGAAAAAGTGCTTTATAAATATAAAGTATTATATGTGAGGAATTTGTGAAATAACAAAATGACTTGCCTGGTTTTTGCAACTGATTTTCCGTGTTCCGCATTTACAGTGCGAGGAACAAGTTCTATTTGCAGTTTTACATGGACATCCGCGTCTCTTCTCGGTAGTCCTCGTTGAGCAGGATGTCTTACATTGACATGGCTCGTGAGCTGGCTAAACATTGAAAGTCAAGTAAATAATATATGATTTATACGTACGGCGAAATACAAAACAACATGACACATTACATTGTAAAGTTGAATCAAATAGGAACAACTACCACTTCGATTGCGAAGGAATCTTGATCAGAAATCGTAGACACAGTAGTGTTCGTACTGTTCATGACTTTTGAAACAAAAAAAACTCACGTGGAACGACTTGTCAACCCGGTGAACGCAAGGTGAACGATCAGCTGAACATCTTTTTGGTTCCCAGGCTTCCCAACCGTTTGTTATTGTTTTGGTTTTAATGCGCATGCGTCAAGCTTGACACTGCCCCTTTAATCAGACCTTATTTGCTTTTAATTAAATACAAGAATTTGAGTGGTACAATGCTAAAAAAAGGTGTCGTAGCGCCAAATTCAAACCTATATATTTAGATATTAATAGTGTTAGATAATATCCAACGATAAAACTTTTCAAGAAAGCATCAAATATTCATACAATTGTATTGTAGAAGTTTCAGCGATTTCTATCGTGAGCAAGTTTGTATACTGAAGAAAATGATCATACCATACACTGTAATTGGATAATGTTTGTAATGAGTCTTTAAAATTAGCCTAAATGGCCGAGAATGCTACTAATTCGAATCAAACCGGTTAGTTTTGATAATATGTACACAATTCACTTGAATTAAATATAAGAAATTTGAAGAAATTAAAGATTTCTTTGATCATGAGCAACTGCATGGTCTGTGTTGTATTTCTGTTAACCATGACATCTATTCAGCTAATCTCAGCATTTGGAATCCTTCCACAAACGACCTTTCTTTCGACGTGACCTTTCAAGTGGAACGCTGTTTCGCGAAATCCCCACTCCAAATGTTTAGAACATGAACATACAGCAACACAATATGCCATATACCTAATTGTTGCGTAACTACAAAGAAACATGCATGAATTATAATGTATTTGCTGGATATAAACATTCTGAAGAGTCTCACATTTCAACAACTTGGAGTCATTTACCTTCGTATCACAAGCTTCCTCACGATGAAAATCCGTATAACTTCGGGTAATAGCGAATTATGCTAAGTACTACCAAATATGGTTCGCTCATTGTTGGAATCTACGGCAAACCACGAAATATCGGAAAAAGATGGCCTCTCAGCCAATCACAATACTTACATTTATATTTTGCCGCGAATGCTGGCACCCACTGTTATCGCTTTGGTGCTCCAGTTGTAATACGAGTCACTACTAAGTCTTGAAGTTGAGGTTTTTGATCGATTAAAATATCTCTCTGTACATTCGTAAAAACCTTTTTTAACTGCTTGTCGCCATAGATGCTTGGCGAATTACACGATACATCTTTCTTTAAGTTAAATTCAACCACAACAGATAGGACAGATATACGAACGGCCGTGTTACATATTCTACAGATATGTTTTAATTTAACGACGAAAGTTGAACTGATTTTATCGGAGTTTTTGTTATTGAAGTTTTTGTGTGTTTTGACATTTGACCTGATTTACTCACGCGGTTGAGTAAAAACAAACTCAAACCGGGTTTGCCAGTTCATTAGCATATTGAACTCACGGAAGTGAGGCTGGTGACTCGTGTGACCAGAGGCCCCCTTCGCTCTCTCTCTCTCCCCCAATCTCTCCAGGCCCGGGTACTTTGGAGGCACCATTAATAGAACATCTGTAAAACTGCATCCAAGATTTTCTTTGCATCTTTCATCAAATGTCTTGTAGATGGCTTCCCCAATATCTTTTAATTCCCTTTTCATTGACTTAGTAGTGGTCACAGTAGTAAAGGCTTTTGCCTGAGACTTTTAATACTTGCTAGTGGCTTGTGTTTTATTTTGGAAACTTGATTTTTTTTCTTTTTCGGGAATGTAGACTGAATTATTGTGTGGTAATCAGCACAATATCTACACAATTTGCACGTGTGCATTCTTCGTCTGCAGTCAGACATTTCTTGCCATTTTGGGGGAGAGAACATTGTGATATCATTTTCCCTTTCTGTTGCACTTCTCCACTGGGTGAAAACATTGTCCAGTGTGTTGCAACTTCTGTAAAATGATACTGCAATGGTGTGAGCACAGAAATTATTGAAAACAGTTGTACATAAAACTAAATATTTGGTCATCTAATAAAATGTTCTATGTTTTAGTGCTTGGCTTTATCAATTTGTAATCTAGGATATCCTGAAAGATGATCCTGATACAACTTGTACCTTTCTTGAAGCAGATGGATTTTGAATTTTGTATTGCTTTCATTTTGCTGGCGATTTGATAATGCAAGTTTTTTGGTAGTATACAAATATACTCTTGCAAAAGCGCAGCTGATAGTTTCTGTCATCTATTGGAACTCTATAATGCGTGTAAGTTCTTTAACTCATTGTAACCTGGCCTCCTAGAACTCCCATCTAACTATTTTTGGACACGTGCACAAAAAAAATTATATGTCAAAGGTAAAGCATGCTTTATTTTCACTCCAGTAGTTGATGAGATGTAACACATCAAGAAAAGTTGTTATGTTGAAAGTACAACTAATATGTATAATTTATTTCAGGGATTAATGTACTAGTTTTTAACTTTTTTATATTTTAACATATTTTAGCATATTTTAAACTAAAGATAATAAAGGAACAAATATTTTGAATCAACTATCAAATTATTTGTAATGAAATTTACAAATATACATCTTAGTGATAAAAACATGCAAAAATTGAACTTTGTGAATATATACCACGAAAAATTACCAGCTGATGCCCCTTTTTTAATAATGAACGTGGCCCGAAGTCTACTTTGGGTACTAAATCTTTGAAATTGTTATGTATTTTCACATTTTTCAACTAAGTTATTTCTAAAGTGCATGTTGTATAATTCAATGAACCTAAATGCACTATAGACAAATAATTCCAAGTACAAAGCTCATAAAAAGGATTACAAAGATACTGATTTGTATAAAACTTTGGAGTGCCAGTCTTTCCAGCAATTGCTTGTCTTGGTGAGGCATAGATGTGTTCTACACAATGCACTATATAGAGGTTATTTACCGACTGGGAGGTCCGTACAGGGAAAAACTGTGCCTGAGGTCTTGAAAGTGCTGACCGAGGCCGAAGGCCCGAGGTCAGCACTTTCAAGACCGAGGGCACAGTTTTTCCCTGTACGGACCGACCTAAGTCGGTAAATAACTTATTATTTTTTTTTCCAAGCAAGCGAAAACTAAAACATTTTTTGTCGCACGACTTTTATTTGTTTACATCTTGCTGAAACAATACAATGGCATTGACGTCATTCGTTCCCAAATATGGAAAATTACAAGTGTCTGTGAACTTTGTCACTTTCATTCATGAAACACGAGGCGTGTTTTGTACGTGCTTTTAAAGCAAAACTAGGCTCAATTTACAAAGAAAAGCACGATCTAACTGTCCTAACTGTCTTCAACTTCCAAGGCAAATCAATCGGTGTCCTGAACACTTTCGTCGACACGCTTTCGTTTAGCTTCACTGCTGTTTTCGTCGACTCTCTTGGAATCAGTGATCAAGTTGAAGTTGAAAGTACAACCTTCAAATTTACCGATGGTAGCACTTGAAAATACACCACCACAAGCAGATTTTATCACATCTTCTTCACCTTGTACGGAGAGTGATGTTGTGCTCATGGCCTGAGTAGAACTTGTACTTTGGGTGTTCGTAGCATTGGATGTTGACGAACGACTAAGAACCATTGACATTTGTCGTTGATGCGAAGTAGATGCAGACTTGTAGGCGTCAAGACTCTTCAGGTTCTTATGGCCACTTAGCTGAGCTACGTAGTTTTCAGGGATGCCAGCGTCCATTAGGCGTGAGATGCATGTTTTTCTAACGGAATGGTTACTGACATTGCCAGGCAAACCAACGGCTTGAGCAGCACTCACCAAAAATTTTCCGATGGAATTCTTTCCTAAAGGGCTGTTTGAATACCATATTCCTGAGCCTTCTTTTCTCTTATGGTTTACTGCCAAAAAGAATGGAGAATCTGGCTTTTTCATCGCTTCAGGTCGATGACTTGCGAAGGCCTTGTACAGCTTTACTGGACATCGTTCGTTGTTTGTGGGGTGAGCTGTTGGACTGAAAGCTCTTTGGTGGCCATCTCCGTGTCTTGTTTTGGACCCTCGCTCAGCTCTCTCAAACTAGGATTTCAGTTCCAGTTTCTGGATCTTTATCAAGGCTTACATCGCCCCATTTTAACTTTCTGGACTCGTCTCGAGCTCTGAATCCAAAATGGAGGGAAAATGCCCACCAAATGGTTCTCTGAAGTACTTCGGGGTTATGGTCTCCAAACTGCCCTTTCTCAAACAACAAGTCCTCTTCAGCTTCGGTCATAATTCTTGCAGCTTGAGGACGATTACCTTTGGCATGGATTTCAACTAGCTGACGCTTCTTTGCTACGAGAACTTCCCTGGACTTGTTGAACTCCTGGTCTTTAAACAAATTCAAAGGAGAGTTCTTGTTGTTAAGATACCTTTGGATACTTCTGTGTATCGATGTCAGTGACGAAGGCTCGTACTCGCCGCCATTTTTTTTCTTCACGTTCATGAAGAACCTACAGAGCAGGACATTCATCTCAACAGCAGGTATTTCCTCGATTTCCCTGTTCTCGTTGTTTGAAGAACAGAACTTTTTCCATATTCCTATGTCATAATCGGTTTTTTTCTTAGTTGTCTCGGGTCTTTGGTCCTCGATAAACTCTTGGATATCTTGTGATATGTTGTCGTCGTTTCTTGTAGTTGTAGTTGTAGCGTTTTCGTTTTCTTTATCCCTTTCGGGATAGTAAAATTCACTGTCACTGTGATATGACATTGAGTGAATAAAATGTAGACTGAGAAAACAACCGCCTAGTGAATGTTGTTGTTATTTATACTGTTGCTTTTTGCTGTTTTGTTATTGTTACGAGCGTTTGTTGTTGTGAGCGGGCCGGTTTTCGCGGTCCGGTTTTCGGGGTCCGGATGGGAAAATCCGGCCCGCTCTCAAACCAATCAGAGCGCGCGATTTCTTAGGATACCGGACCGAAAAAAAATAAAGACAAATAATTCCAAGTACAAAGCTCATAAAAAGGATTACAAAGATACTGATTTGTATAAAACTTTGGAGTGCCAGTCTTTCCAGCAATTGCTTGTCTTGGTGAGGCATAGATGTGTTCTACACAGCTCACAGTATACACTTGGGCGAGGAACATATGGAACAGGTGGTTGTTTGTCAGCTGGCAGATGACCATAACTGCTATTAAAAGCTACTTGTATTATTTTCTGACAAACACTGCATTGACCCTTTTTATCAAGCATCACTGGCATATGGCATCCAACATCTTGTAGACGTCCAATCTGTACATTGGTCTGTCTTGGTAGTGGCCTTGGAGGATTACGTGAAGTTCTGGTATTTCCAACAAGCTGTTCAGCAAGTTCCATTCGAAACTGTAAAATGGATTTTGCTTTTCTTTGCTGTGGTTGATGTGTAGTGTAATGCCCTTCAATGATGAAGGCATTGAGGATTGCCACCTCAACCTCATGCAATAAGACTCTCAAATACCAACGGAGAGTTTTACGGGCACAGTAGTAATAATGGATCATCTGGTCAGATCTATCAACACCACCCATATATAGGTTATAATCATTCAATAATGGTGGTGCAGGTATATTGCCAGGTTCACCATTATTACCAGATCCTCTTCTTCTCACTTCTCTTACAGCTGCTGGTGTACGAGCTGGGAACTCTGGGCTGTGGAATGTTGATAAGAAGTACACAGGTTTGTTATCAAGCCAGCCACAAGCCATAATTGGGGAGCATGACCTCCATCTGTATGTTCCCCTCTGTACATTCCTTGTACTTTCAAATGCAATCTCTTTTGGAAAATGTTTCCTTTTTCCCTCATTGTTCCACAAGCATAAATGCCAAGAGCATAGAGTTCTTTGAATAGCGTGACACTGGTATAGAAGTTATCCACAAACAATCGATGATATGAATTGTGTAATTCAAGACAAAGTTCTAAAACAACTCTTTCTGCTAGCCCTCTCTCTGGTGTTCCCTTGTTTGCATTTACCGGCAAATAGACGCACGCGCTGGCTGTAGAATGAACGAGAATTCGATAGCCGAGTGCAGTATGAAGAATTTCGAGTTCATTCTACAGCCAGCAAGTGCGTCTCTTTGCCGTAAAGCATGAACTAGTTTATATGGAGTAGGCGGTCGTACCGTCGCGAAGCTTCGCGCTTTTGACCTCCATGTTATTCGTTCTTTCTCACCTGATGTAGTCATTTTGGAGCTAGGGACGAATGATTTAGCTTCTTTACGGCCCGAAGTGGTTGGAAGTGCGATTGAAGATTTAGTTCGTTTTATTTTAGATAGCTTTTCTGTGCGTGTGGTTGGGGTCTGCCAGGTAATCCCACGAGGCATTTCACATCTTCAGGCCACGTTTTTTGCCCAGCGTGCTCGCATTTTGAATCAGTACCTTGAGGTCGTTTTAGACCCACTTCCTGATGTTTTTTTGTTGGCGTCATAGAGCTCATCCATCAAAGGATGTTTATTTACCAGATGGTGTTCATTTAAACCCTGCTGGTCAGTACCAGCTTTATAGAAGCTATCGTGGGGCAATTTTGAGAGCTGTCTCATTACTTTAATTTATTATTTGATAATAATAATGACCTTAGAGTTAGACTCACCATTTGTTTGTTGTTTTAGTATTATTCATTTGTGGATCATTTCCACAGTTCGTTAGCCTTATTGGCTGTTTTGGGATGTTGTTTATCCTTTATTTTATTTAATTGCTGTAATGCAGGGCCCTTATTGATAACAGTACTTTGTGCTGATTAGATTACCATGGGTAAATATTATAATATTATTATTATTACAGTACTTTGTTATTTAAGGAAAGTAACGACCACATATTTTTAAGCTTTCGACTATACATGTATGGTGTACAGTTGTATACCTTATGCATTATTTGAAACTTAATTTTTGCAGTGTATTGTTCCTGCAGTTGTTTGTGGTCTCCCCTTTTTTATTTAAGTGAGGCTGTTAGTCTCCTTGTTTTGGCAATTTAAGGGAAGCTTTGGGTCGACATTTTGTCTGACAGGCTTTTCCCTTGCCACATTTGATAACGACCTCGACTCGCCTTTGTCTGTTGTTTTATTGTTATTCATTTGTGGATCATTTCCACAGTTTGTTAGCCTTATTGGCTGTTTGAGGATGTTGTTTATCCTCTGTTATTTAGGGGAAGTAACGACCACATAATTTTAAGCTTTCAATTATATGGTGCATACCAATCATTATGCATTATTTGAAACTTAATTTTTGCAGTGTATTGTTCCTGCAGTTGTTTGTGGTTCCCCTGTTTAACACCATCTTCCACTTCTGTAGAGCATGAAGAGGCATCTATCCTACCCACTTCAACCGCTGCGACCGAGCCATGTACGACTTCATTACCAGACAACCTGGTGGAACGCATTGTCAACCAAGTGGTGGCGAAAGTAACCGAGAAGTTGTCGCAGTCTAATCCTGGTATATTTGGGCAGTCAACATCCACCAGTTCATTGGTCGAGGTTCCAGTAGTCAGTTCTGAGCAGTCAACACCAATGGTGAGCCATGCTTTAACCAATGCTAATGCTGCCCAGCAAACCATTGCCTCGTCACTAGTAGAGGGATCAGTGGCTGCAGTGCAGTCTGCTCTGACAGGTGAGCCAAACCAATTAGCCTTACCCAAGGAACTTTTTTCCTCGCCAAATCTGGCAATTGATGCAAGGGTATCTGAAAAGCTCCAGTCCAAAATATGGAACAACGAGTATTTGGATTTTAGTTTACTTCTGTCCAACCCTGTGCTCGAAGGAAAATATCAGCTGACAGTCACAACAGCAAATAATGAGTCTTCTCATGCTTTATGCCTCGAGCCTATGGCCAAGTCAAAGAAAATCACTAGTATTGAGACTTGGCTAAGCTGTTTTCACATATTCGTGGGGGTTTTTACTCGCAAATACCCCAATGAGGCCCCTGCGCTCATGAAGTACGGTGAGGTTGTACAGGAGCTGGCGTCGCGTGGCCAAAATTGGAGGTTCTATGACGAGAATTTTCGCTTTCTGAGGCAAAGTCAGCCGTCGTCATTGCCCTGGGGCACAATCCACTGGGAATTGTGGATGCGTTGTCATCAGCAGGTGTCAAATAAACCCACTATTCCGCCCACTAGTATTAAGTCTAGGAATGACAACCCCCCAAAAGGGTATTGTTTCAAATTCAGTCGAGGGGCTAAGTGTATGGGTTGCTCATATAAGCATCAGTGTTTTATGTCACTTAAGTCAGATTTACAGGTGTGGCAGTCATTCCTATCTGACTTTAATGGTAAATCCTTTTTCTTAGATGATATCTGGTATAATTCAGAGCATTTGAACCTCTATACTGATGCATCAGGTGTCCTAGGTTTCGGTGCGGTTTTCGGAAATAAGTGGTGCTATGGGAAATGGCCAGATGGTTGGAAAAACGTTAATATTGCATTATATTGCAGTCTATATCTTTGGGGTTCGCACATGCAGAATCGTTGCATTTTGTTTTTTACCGATAATGAGGCTTTAGTACATGTCATAAATAAACAGTCATGCAAAGATAAGAGGCTCATGTTTTTTGTTAGAGAACTAGTTCTCAAATGTTTACAACTCAATATTGTATTTAAAGCAAAACATGTGCCTGGTATATATAATAGCTTAGCCGATTCTTTATCTCGCTTACAGATTCGCAAATTCAGTCACCTAGCACCAACCAGTATGGAGAAGGCTCCAACACACATTCCTTTCCATCTGCAGCCTCAGAACTGGCATCCACAGTGACCTCCTTAGTTCGGTCTACAATCAGCGACAAAATTGAATGACACCCCCTTGTTATATGTCTCCAAAATTGCTTTTTAAGATAAATCAATATTCAACCCCTCCTCCCCCCTGTCCCCTTTGTTCAATGTTGTTTTTTTCTCTTTTTTTTTTGGGCGGAACATTGTCTACCTCAACATTGAATAGGGGAGGGGGGATGGAACATTTATAACTCCCCATAAGGGGCTTATTCCGTCAAATTCACCTTTAAAGACAATTTAGTATCTAAGAGTGTCATCTATTTTGTCGCCAATTGTCTGTCACGCCACCTATGCATTTGCGTTATCCATCTGGCACGCTTACTAGTGTTATATGTCAATAATGTAAAAAATTGAATGCATATGCTGTAGAGGATTATCCCTACGCGAAATAAAGTCGGTATAATTCAACATATCATTAAATGGTGAGCAATATATACCTGAATAAGATTATTTGTTTCCGCATTACTATCCACTATCATTTGCGCGCGGACTGTTTGAAAGAGATATGTATACGTGCGTGACTTTAAAACTGGGTTTGAATCACGTAATCATTGCTGTCAAACTTTCACACAACCAATAAACCCTCTGAAGATATCAAATTCGAAAAGTATCACTAATGACGTTAGGCGATTGGGTAATGTACACCTGTATACGAATGAACCATTTCCAGAGCTCCGTTGAAGTACGTATTAACTTTCTAGGGGGAGGGGGACGGCAAACACGGGGAGGGGATGGAGTTATCACTACTAAGTATTAGAAGGATACCATGATAAGGACTTATCATTACTATAAGAAGTGTATTATAATACCCTCGTCGCAAGCTCCTCGGTAATACCGCAGTAGAGATATATATTGTTATAAGTGCCTCGATTGAACTATAATCAAAATACTCTCTGCGTAAGCTCCTCGCGCCTCGCGATTGAACCATTTAATACTCTCGTCGCACTGAAGCACGTACGTGACATCATGACAGTGTGAATGACATTGAACAGTATCGGTCTACGGTCAACAAACGTTACTTAGTAATTATCAAGTCATATCCTTTATAAATAAGCGTTGACCGTTGACCGATACTGTTCAATGTCATTCACACTGTCACTGTCACAGTGAAAGGACATCCGCTTAATCCAGGATATCATGTATGTACATACTTATGTAAATGGACAAGAACATGGAGAGGTCGATATATAGACTAGCGTTTTGAAATAGATATGTTAATAGAATTAAAATGTAAAATTTACACATGCTTGGATCGCACGACGAATGCGTCTTTCCTCGCGCTCGTTAAATTTCCTTCGACGTCCAGCTTTTTTTCCTAGATTTTTTGACACTTCCTTTTCCTTTACACTTCTAAATACAGTAGATCTTGAGACGCCACACTTTTTTACGATTTCGTTCACTGTGAGGTTGCTGAATATATTGCTTTAAATACTGAACAGATGCTTTAGTTTTTGGTGAAATTATTTTTCGACCCAACTCGTGTTTTGCGCACGTCAATAGAACGCCAGTTTAGAACATCTGAACAATCATGATTATTTATTGGAATATATTATTAATTTGTATTCTTTTCTCGTTCTTAACGTTCGATGACAAGGCTAGGTTACATATTTGTAAAGTTTACATGGATTGGGTGAGAGAAAAACGCGCGTCATGCAGAAATGTGCGTGATACGGTTAGTGCGTTTGCTGGACGTGGTAAAGTTGGTGCGATTAAGAATCTCAAGCACAACATGGCATTACATGATATATTTCAGCAGCTTGGAGTGCGATGGGAGCTATCAGAGGAACTTTTCTGTAATTTACAGAATTTCACATGTCTCATGTACAGTTCAAGCCCTAACACTGAGGATGTGAATGAGCTGAGATACAGGCTGTTTTGTGCCAAGAAAGGGGCTCTGGACTCGAATCAACTTCCTCCTTGTGCTGACTGTCTGCGTAAGCACTGTCAGCGTGCCAACTACCAAGCAAGAATATGGCAACAAAGTCTTGTTGGATGTCCTGATGTTCCATCTCCGGTTGGATCAGGCTGGTGTATGGATGATGATGGCGATGTTCAAAGTCTTGTGCTAGATTGGATGGATGGCGATCCAGCTCCAAAAGCTGTATTGCAACTGTTGTCCTGCAGATGTGTGCGCTCTTGCAAGCTGCCTGATTGTTCATGCCTGATGAATGGACTGAAGTGCACTGACATGTGTAAACTTAAAGATTGTCAGAACCGCCCAAACGAGGAAAGTGATGATGGGGAGATCTCAGATGATGATTCAGATGATGATTCAGATGATGAGTGATTGAACAATGTACATATATATTTATTGTTACTTTTGTATTTATTTTACTCGTGCATGAGAGGTCTAGTAGTATAATAATTAATGTTATTGATAAAGCCATCAATCATAAAGTAAAATTTGACAAGCATATCGATGATCAAGAGTAGCGGCTCATGTCTACAATCGTAGTTTACAATTATATTTACAAAGTTATACTTAAAAAAGCAGTCGTAAAAGCGCAAATGAAGTGTAAAACAGTGATATAGTCATAAAGCAGTTATAGGCATAGAGCATTAAGTATGTCGTTATGCAATGCTTTTGAGTGGCATATACCATGGGAAGTCTGGAAAGGAAGTTAATAGCAAAAAAGTAAAAGTGACATTCCATGGTATGCCTTTCAAAAGGAAACATTGCATAACAGTTTTATTCCTTGCCATACAAAATACTGGTAGTGAAACTCAATGCAACAATGCATGATGGGAAGAATGAATGGAATTACAATTTACAACGGCTTTTGAGTATTGTGATTGTCTATATATTAGATAGAAAGAATACTGAACTGAAGCCATTATATGTCTTAAATCCGATTGTTATATTTGTGCTGGTATGTATGTAAAGTCTTATGTATACAGTTACAAATACTATATTGTCCATGCCGCGATCACAATTGAAGTAACCTATACTGAAGTGACTCTATTTGATCCAATTTGCCTTGGATTATAGAAAGCGATCCGGATCTGCATCTCAAACTGCATGTGACTTAGACAACTAACGCCAATATTTCTACGTACCAAATAAATATGAACAAGTAGTTGTCAGAATTGTAGTTAAAGTGATGGTGTTATTATTCACCTTTGCGGGGGGTCTTAGGACTTATTGTCGATTTTTTGCAAGCAAATAAATAATGTCATGTTTTACCTGTGCACAAATAACAAACCCTTCAAATATATACATCAAATTATCAAAGAGCCTTAAAATGCAATTAAAATTAGATAATAATCTACAGTTTTTACCTACACCAGTGATTTATACACCAAAAAACGTTACCATAGCAACCAAATGTCTCTCACTGATCTTTATTTGGGCTAATATTGTAGAATAAGATATTCAGAAGTCAAGCATCAACAAAACATGTCATTACAACACTAATAGGCATAGTAAAGTACAAGTTATCAGAGATAACAATTGCGATATATTGCCAAAACGTACAATCAATGGGTCTGAGGGGTGTATACATAATACCTTGAAATCCAATGAAAGCTACATCGTAGACAAGGCTATCATACATCAAAATAAACTAGAATCATTAGGGATTTCAAAAATGCATGATAGAATTTGCCCCCCCAGATGGTACTAAAATGCTATTTTTGAGGTCTCGGCTCATGGACTATACCCCCTTTTCAGACAATCAGCGACAAAATTGAATGACACCCCCTTGTTATAATATGTCTCCAAAATTGCTTTTTAAGATAAATCAATATTCAACCCCTCCTCCCCCTGCCCCCTTTGTTCAATGTTGTTTTTTTCTCTTTTTTTTTTGGGCGGAACATTGTCTACCTCAACATTGAATAGGGGAGGGGGGATGGAACATTTATAACTCCCCATAAGGGGCTTATTCCGTCAAATTCACCTTTAAAGACAATTTAGTATCTAAGAGTGTCATCTATTTTGTCGCCAATTGTAGCTTGCAGCCCTCATCCGTTCCAACTTATAGACGGGCCTGGAGACTTTTTTGTCAATTTCTGCACAGTACCTTCCCTGGAGTTCAGGCTTCTCTACCTATTTCTGCACCCACTTTAGCTCTTTTTATAGCTTATCTTTTTGATAGGAATTATGCACCATCGACTGTGAATACTTGTGTCGGCAATAGGCTATTTCCACAAACTACAAGGTTTTTCTGATCCAACTAAGATCTTTTTTATTCTACAGATGCTTAGAGGTTATGGTAAGATCGGTATGCGTTTAGATAGTAGACTCCCAATCACCATGCCTATCCTCCATAAAATTGTTTCATCAGCTGCCCAACTTTCAGACACCTATTACATCACTTGTCAGTTTCACTTGTGCCTTTTTGCTTTTAATGCATTTGCAAGAGTGGGTGAAATTACTTCTTCACCTTCAGGTAATATAATCCATTTACACCAACTTTCCAAGTTGTTGAATGATAACAAAGAAGTTCATGCTCTAAAAATTACCTTTTTGAATTATAAGCATTGTTATAACAACGGTCAATTTTCCCTTGTAATCTCGCGACAGAGCACCTGTTGTCCAGTCCTGTTTATGTTGGAATATCTGCGGTTGAGGGGTAGTAAGCAGGGCCCTCTCTTTCAATCTCAAGAAGGATTGCCCGTCTCTAGATCTGAATTTACTTCTAGGCTCTCTGCGGTCATTAAGTTATGTGGTCTTGACCCCTCAAGATACAAAGGCCATATAGTTTTAGGATAGGAGCCGCTTCTCATGCTGCAGATAAGGGAATGTCGGATAGTCAGATTAGGACATTAGGACGTTGGAAGTCCAACGCCTTTCTTAAATATATCCGTGTTCAATCCTTAGCTTCTTAAATTTCTTCATGGCACATCACAAGGGGAGATAGCCATGATAACTAACCCAAGTATGTGATGGCTCACTAGCAAGGGCGGGAGCTTTCAGATTTTGGTTTTCAATACGTTATTGTTATTACTCCTGGATCAATAATTGTTGGCAAGGACCTCATTTACCGTCCATGGTTTCAACTACTATTGATTGTGATTTTATTCTGAGATTTGGTAACTGTCTAGCAAGGGCGGGAGTTACTTAACCTCAGTATCAGTCACTCTTCCTTTCATGAAGATTTTGTAATTAATTCTTATAGTCGGTGCTGTTTTTCCTTTTGGGTGGGGCTGCCATCATGCTCATGATGCCTTTGGCGTTTTCTGGCCCTCACCTTTACTGGGCTAAGTTCACATCTTGCACATAATTGATGCATTTCACTGATAGAAAAATATATGTTGACATGAAATTATTCTTTCAATAAAAGCGGCTTTGGGCCCTATGGTAATAATTAACTATATGGCCCATAGCCATTTTATTCCATACTGGAAGTTGTGTGTTTTTATTGCCCAGTAAACTAGCTACAAGGGAAACAGCACCTTTTTATCTTATAGGACAGTCACGAGAAGGCATCAATGAAATATTTGCTAGCAAATAGAGTTTTTATGTTTCTCGTGTCTGTTTTTATTATTGTTATTATATTCTATTTTGGGACACCTCCCTACGGTATCCCTGTGTAATTTGTTATGTTACATACAGTACGCGTGAGGTGGGTATAAGGGTTGCTTATTACCCGACCGCTCCTCCTTCACCCTTTACTACGGAGTTAACTTGCTCATGAGCATGGTCCAGAGCAATCGACGAGAACAGTCGTTCTGACTTGTGCACCACAAACGAGCCATCACAAAACCTGCGGAATACATTTGGATGTTGGATAGGCAGTTCACACATATCACGGATATCACGGATATGAACTGACAGCCATCTGGCGTAATTTATGTGGTCTAAGGCAAACATCCATGGCACAATGTTGATGAGAGCTTCAACGTAGAGGAAAAAATCTGCTTCTCTAAAAGAACGTACAAGATGCAGACAGTTAATCTCCAGTTCAAGTACACGATCCCAGTAAAGAAATTGTGGACACTTCTTTAGCATGTCTTCCTTCCACTCATCAAAGGGCTTTACTTCTGGACAACTGACACTCGCATATTGTTGGTAGGCCTTCTGCTGCAGGATATGGAGACTGACAGCTGTGATTTGATGTGCACGTCGTGTTCTAGTGAGATGACTGGCAGTGATGAATGAATCTACCACACCTTGGGTTGCTACGTTTGCTGTAGACAGAACCTCTGTCCATCCACTACCATCTAGCCATTTTCCAAGGACTTTAAAAGCTGTCATTTCAATATGGAGTCCGCCAAACATTACCACAAAATGATTTTCTCCGTGAGTACTAGCCAAGTTCCACTGGATCTGTTTGGCGAGGGCAAACAAGGGCTGGTCAAAGGCAATAACTGGAATCTGGTCGAGATTTACATGACGCACTGCAGATCTAATGACATTCATTGAGTGTAGATTCATCGCCAAGGAGTGGGCATTCTCTGTAGACATTGGCAAAAGCGCGATAATAGCAGGCTGATGGGTTGACAGAGGAGTTTTTGAGGTACGATATGCAGCCCAAGACACTGCTCCATCTCTCTCAAGCACTTCCCTCGAAAGCTCTTCCTCTACGTTCTCTAGCCAATCCTTTTCTTTATCTTTTCCACGATTTGATGTGAATGGATGATATTTAATTCGTCCGGATATCTGTGGAGCACAAAGCTCACTTGAAGGTACAGTCACACGGGGAACGTCACGGTAGGATGATGGGAGTTGCATTGAGGAACCTACTTGGTTTTGGTAGACTGGAAGGGGTCAAAGGGGTCAAAGGTGTCAATGATTCTTTCTTCTCCAGATTCTTCAGTCGTTGGATGTTGGACAAGAGATATTGCGGTACCATGAAAGGAATCATGTGAGGTTGTTGAGCTGGGGTTGTGGTCTATGTTGTCCACTGCTGCGGTAGTGAACAGTCCTTTGTGCAGCTTGGATGGACACACAACTTCTTCACTCTCGTATCGATTTATGACACTATTAGCTATGTCAGTGGATATGGACAATACTCTGTCATATGAGATGCACATTCCTAGCTTAAAAAAGCATATGGCTCGTGTTGTTCCATGGATTTTAGAGCTGTGGAAATTAGAGCTGTGGAAATTCTTTCTCTCTTGTATGATATGTGGTTGACGGATCTTTTCGATCCCGAGCACGTGATATACTGGTGAACACGACCAGCTGTGAAATGGTTAATGATGCCTTATTGGCACCTCTGTCAGTAGTGTTATCAGTTGTTTCTTTATTGCTTGTTGCACCTTTCAAAATCATAGTAATTAGAGTCTTCAGAGATGCTGGAATAGAATCTTTTTGGCAATCTGGTTGAAATGTGCCATTGCATTATTTGCCTTTAATATATCTTTTCTGACAATATTTGCTGCCTTTGCCAGGTGACACGCCTCAGAATCTTTCTCTTTTGCTTGCTTTATCATGCCCCCGATGTCTTCCTTTAAACCAATACTACATCTCTTCCCTGGGATACAGCTGTAAGATCTGGAAACGCTTTTAAGATTCTATCTTTTAATCTGGATGTATTGATCTTTCCATGCTCCACCTCTAATTCCTCCAGTTTCGACGAAAACAACTTTGCCAACTCACACATCTTGAGCACTGGTATTTCTTCATCTATTTTCTCATCGATATAGGCAACCAACTGGGCAAATGCAAGCTCGTCTAATGATGACAAGTTAATACAGTCATTCAGTGTAGCCGACCGCATTTGGTCTCTTGCTTGATTGTATAAAGAAACAAGACATTTTGTGTGGTATTTCGCCTCTAAAGCTACCATATCACATGCAGATAGCTTAGCTATCAGCTGTACATCATTCAAGAGGACAGCACAGTCTCTAACCTTTTTATCCACTTGAAATGTTTCCGTTTTATGAAGATTAGAAGAGGTGTCTGCTTCGTCACAGATAAAACAGTGTTCTTTAATACCTGTATCTTTAATACTAGTTCGTCTGGCCTTAATAGGGCTATCAGCTTCGCTTGTTTTAAGACATCTCTTTTTCGCACGTTTTAGCTTTGTGTTACTAAACAGATCTCGAAAGTATTTGTGCCAAGATGCCTTTTGACTTTTCAAGGTTTGTATGATCCCTGAGCCATCATCTAACAGCTCGATGCTTAGGTTATTGGGCAAAATGCCAAGGGTATCAAATTCTTTTATATTTTCAGCAAATGATTTGTAGCCTGCACCGCTGTCAGTTCTTTTTGAGTTAGCAGGGCATTGCAAATTCTCTATGACTGGCTTTTGACCGATGATACAATACTTCCAAACCATAATAAATCTATAATCCTCCGAAATCAAATGATTCAATACTAAAAAGTTTGAACTAGATCTCTCATTTTAGTTTTTCATAACAAGTGATACAATTTATTCCAGTCGGTTATTCAAATATTTTTTATAGATTTTATGTTATAATTTCATTATGTTATACAGACGACCGCACAAGCTGTACAGTTTTAACCACTTATCGTGTTTAAAATAAAAGTTTACATACCATTACATTACAAACTAGCTGAATATTAGATCATATCGGCACCTGCTGTCTTTATACTCGCAGCACTCGTAGAATCCATGACTTATTTCTTTAGATTCTAACTAATTGTATAGTATTTTAAGTACTTACCTACAATGACTGCAAGTTTTCATGGCGGCAGCCATCTTGAAATCCGTGAGAAGACTGAGCACTAAGGCCCCAGTGGCTAATTTGGGATGGCTCCATATCTGAAAATGTACGTCTTAGGGATGTTATTAACCTGACAAAGATTCATACTTTTATCAAAAAAGGAACGATTTTGTCATTTTTTGGTCGTTAGCAGCTCAGTATAACGCCATTTTCAAGGATAAGTGTTGAGTCAATATGTACAGTGCTCCCCAGTGACTATCTTGAGCTGATTATTATTCATAATACTTTTATCTAATGTTTCTATTAATCCAATTGTAACTGGTCTTCCGGGTGTTTCTTGGTGTTGCAGTCTGCATTGTATTCTTGGTTAGGTTTCTTTGTATGCAGGGTATTGTTTTGGTTCAAGTTAATTCTTCTCGTCCTTTGTATTCATTGTCTAACGCCATCTGGTGTTCTGCAACACCAAGAAACCTCCGGTCTTCCTGACTCCCTCCATTTATTTCTGTTGCTGCTTGTATAGTCTCTGCTCTTCTTTTTCTAGCTGTGCTTGCTCCTAACACGTTTCCTGTTGGTGTTTGCCTTCTGCGTGACTTACCCCTCTCTGATATAAAATCTGAAGTACTAATTGGCCAGCTCAACTGGTCCGTGCACAGTTCGGCCAAATGTTTTTTAAACTTTTTATGCGTGTTTCAATAAAGCGAAAAAACTCGAAATAAACAAACCTTAACTGGCCGTCTCTCTAAAAACCTCTCAGTCGTTTTCGCTTCTAAAATAAATATCTCCCAAACTCTAGCTAATGAAAGACTATATCAAGGTTATTACTAAAACGGGTTTGGTTTGCTTCAAAATATTTTTATTTTATTTTATTTTATTTTTTGAAATGATTCCGTCTGAGAGCTGGTCAAGAGGTCAAATTTGCATGAAATTATGCACTTCTTTACGGCGCTGTACAAACTTCGTCTCGCATTATCCAGCGAAACGTTTTATATCATGTTGTAGATAAATGTATCTAGTTTGTCTAGAGGTAAAGCGTTATTCAATCGGTTCAGCCGTTTATGAGAAAATTAGTTGATAATTAACCCCACTAAGATCTAACTGAACGGCGGCTCAAAATTACCCATCTTTACTCGATTATTTTGCAAAAGTGGCACATCGCTGGACTCTCTCATTGACACAATCGGATTGAACATCATTTCATTTACACAAATCTGTAAAAACCTGTGTACGTTTTGGATATTTCAAAAGTTACGACAATTTCAGTTGGTGCATGTTAGACGATTTACGAATATTAATTAGGTGCAATATCTCAGATATCTTATCCATATGAAGTTGAAAACAGCTTACCTCCTTCCTAAATCGCTCATGTTTCCCATTTTACCCATGCTAGACTTCATTCCAGGTCAACATTTCCAAATACAGCGATTTAGGAAGGAGGTAAGCTATTTTCAACTTCATATGGATAAGATATTGCATCTAATTAATATTCGTAAATCGTCTAACATGCACCAACTGAAATTGTCGTAACTTTTGAAATATCCAAAACGTACACAGGTTTTTACAGATTTGTGTAAATAAAATGATGTTCAATCCGATTGTGTCAATGAGAGAGTCCAGCGATGTGCCACTTTTGCAAAATAATCGAGTAAAGATGGGTAATTTTGAGCCGCCGTTCAGTTAGATCTTAGTGGGGTTAATTATCAACTAATTTTCTCATAAACGGCTGAACCGATTGAATAACGCTTTACCTCTAGACAAACTAGATACATTTATCTACAACATAATATAACAAGTTTCGTTGGATAATGCGAGACGAAGTTTGTACAGCGCCGTAAAAAAGTGCATAATTTCATGCAAATTTGACCTCTTGACCAGCTCTCAGACGGAATCATTTCAAAAAATAAAATAAAATAAAATAAAAATATTTTGAAGCAAACCAAACCCGTTTTAGTTTTAACCTTGATATAGTCTTTCATTAGCTAGAGTTTGGGAGATATTTATTTTAGAAGCGAAAACGACTGAGAGGTTTTTAAAGAGACGGCCAGTTAAATCCTTTTCATAGTTTTTATTATGCGCGTTTTAATAAAACGAAAAAATGAAATAAACAAACCTTATATCCTTTTTATAGTTTTTTTATTAACCTAGCATGAGTGCACATGCACGCGTATATCACAAATAAGAAGAAAAAACAAGAACAAGCAATTATTTTATTGTTACAAGTAATAATTGCATTTGGCAGTACTGATTTACATATGTCGATCAATTTATACTTTTGGCGGGATTTCCCATCAAAATGGCCGCTATCGAGGAGCTGATAGAGCAATGTTTCATAAGAAAGCTAGTGGAAGATGAAAAGAAAACGCACAAAGAAATCGCTACTGTGTTACGACAAGCATTTCCACGAATCACGGGAATTTCAGAGCGGAGTGTGCGACGATATTGTGCAACATATAATATTCATCGAAGGGATTCAAGTCTTTCTACTGAAGTTTTGGACTCCTTAATCACTTCAGCTGTTGCAAAGGTAATTTCGCATCATACATTTAGCGTCTCACTAGTTTATCCATGTATGTTATTGATACTTATTATAATAATTATTATTTTACATTAAGGTTGGTCCATCGTATGGAAGGAAACTAATGACTGGCTACATTAGACATTCAACTGGTTTAAGAATCGGTATCAATCGAGTTGGACGGGCTCTTAAACGTGTTAACCCTCAGTACCATCATGAAAGACAAACTACTACCTTGCGGCATTTTAATCCCATACTATGCCCATGCAGTACTTTGGTCACAAACTGCACTTCGACCAAAACGAAAACCTTATCCATTATGAGGTGACTGAAGTAATAGCTGTCGATGGATACAGTGCGTTTATAACAGCTAAATCAGTGATGCCATTCAAGAATAACTTGATAATTTACCAAGAAGTTTTCAGGTACCTCCAATATTATTAACCGAGTGTGAGGTCATGCAGTAGGTTACCGCGGTAGGCCGTACACAGCACAGGGGCAGGAGGGTCAGTTGGCCCCCCTAGCAAAGCGAAAAAGATACCAAAAAGTACTGAGAACTGTACTATTTTTATTTATTTTTTGCTGTTATATACGTACTGCTCCCCCCTTGAATTTTGGGTTATGTACGGCCCTGGTTTATATGTGCATGAACCAAGATTTTTATTGTGGCCGAAACTCAGTGTTGATTTTATTTTATTTTATTTTTAATCATGTGATCTAATTATCTTTTAACACTCACTCTCGTTCAATCTGCTTTACAGAGAAACGGTCTTCCGTTATGGCCTTTGGGATCAAATTAGAGTGGACCATGGGAAATAATTCTATTGATCGCTTTTCGTTCAGGATATGTTGAAGGCACATTGTGACAATACCAACAGAGAGCCATACATTTAGACTCAGTCAAAGCAGCTACACCCCACCGCCCTTCCCCTACCCCTTCCTGCCTTTGGAAATAATCCTTCCTGTTTTAATAGTTCATCAAATCATATGAATGAGTATATACTACCCCCTCCAACCCCCTCCCCCCGGATAAAGCCCAGGGTTTTAATAACAGGGAATTTACGGTATAGTCACTACATATATACATACATTCTTTATTTGATTTTAAAATTGCATATATGCCATATATGCCATAACCATTATTAACGACTGGTTATGAAATTATTTAGAATCACCGTGTAGAGAGACTGGGTGGAAATGAACTGTCGAGTTAACCCGGCCTATCAAATCGAACGTTCGGTAATCGAACTCAATCGAACTTAATCGAATTCAATCGTTCGATTGTATTCGATTGAGTTCGCCAATCGAACATAATCGAACTCACCAAAAAATGTTACCAATCGAACACAATCGAACGTTCGATTATCGAACTCTTCATTTAAGAGTGAATTTCTGTAAATATCAAACATTTTGATAAATATTTGGCCACTTGAAAAAATAGATTTCTCTGAAACTTTGCATACAAGTAAGTATTCCTTCCCTGATTACAAAAATATACTTGTAAGGCGTCGGCACCTTAGGTTTCCATGGCAACGGCCCAATGTTAATTTGAAGTGATTTTCAGCCTATCAAAAGACAAAATCTCTCCATCTTTGAACACGTGCTGCAATTTCTCTGTAGCTCTTTCATCAACAACAATAATGTCATGTGAAAGAACCATCCTTAGTCTTTTCCATTCACAGGTAATTTTGGATTCCGTTGCTATAGCAACCGTGCACACGCATCGCGGGCGCAACCTACTTTTATATTTTTAAAAATGCCTTATTTTTGCCTATATTCTGGCTTAGATAACTCTGATGGTAACGCTCAGATTCTAAAGCTTCCAGTCACATTTACATACTTTATCCAACTGGTATTGAAAAAAGCTTTCACATTTTTGCGGCCTAAAATAACGGTCTTCTGACATCCACTGAAACACATCGTGGTGAAGCAAATCCTTCAAAATAGCAAAAATCATGGAAAGTAAACCATCTGAAAAGTAAACTTCTGATCTCTTCTAAAAACTATATAATCAATGATAACCTAATATAACACCTACAATTTAAGTTAGCTTTCTAATATCTGAAATAAATTTTATACGAAGGCGATTAATTTGCATAATTAATTATAACTTTTTGCACGATTTAAATTAAAATTGCTCAAAATTATTCAACTTTTTGATAGTCAAACTTCGCTCACTGGAAGTTGAATTCATAGACTATTATGCCGGGCATTTCAAACTATAGCTTTAATAAATAATTCATATGGTTTCTATGGCAACCTGACTTTACATGTACAAGCAAATAAGAATGCGTTTCTTTTAAAAAGCACGATTTTATATTAGACAACATTTGGCATTAAAGTATTAATCTTAAATTATAAAAAAATGGTGTTAAGGCATTCAAAAGAATATAAGTGTTTGAGCCACCTTATTATTTTTGTTTGGTAAACAACGTTCATATTGCTTTCACACTTAGCCGATGAGAGTGGGCACACCAATTAGCTGCCCCACTCATGGAATGATGTTAGAACAGAATATAGGTGGGATTATAGGTGGGACTATATGCCTGGCCTGTACGTTGTTCGTAGAATTCCTTTTTGTTTGTTTGTTTGCTGCACCTTTTAGTAAAGTTGACTATTCATAATTAACTCCACGAAACTTTTTAGTGCGTTTTACGCACACATCGCGTAACTCGAACTCACTAAATTCTCTTAGTCACTTTTAGTTATGCTCTGCGTGTGGCAAAGACAGATTTGGGTGTGGTGAAGCGCGTAGCTCAAAAAGCGTGTAATTCGAACTATGATACGTGTAATTTGAAATGCGCATAACTCGAATAATACCCTATCGGCCCCAAATGATTTCATCTTTCTATCGAATAGCTGTGGATTATACTCTGGTAATCATACCGAATACGGCAGAATGTGCTGAGCCACACAATAGGCGACTTGCACTAAGAGGTCACGTGACCCTAACTCCCATAAATCGACCAGCAGTGTCAAATTGAACTCCAGAAATGAAATGAGCAGCTAGAAATTAGTAAAAGGGCGAAGTCAGTTCAGATCATAATAGGGAGCTTAAGCATCGACAACGAAATGGGACGACGACGACGACCGGAAGTGGACTTGCCAAATTTCAGTGTACTGCGCATGTCTGATTTTGTCATGCCGTCGTCGTAGCTTTGTCGACGACGGAATTTCATAGTCCAAGGCGTTCTCGTAAAAACGTAAGTAATTTTAGACGTTTTTCGTACAAAAATACTCTTCGCTACTCGGCCTTGAATTCAAAATTGCAAAGCTATATTCCTCACTGATTGAAATGACTTGTTTTTATTGATTTTTCGGCCTGCTTGAATATTTAGTGCATATTTTGCTCTCCCTCAGGAAAATTTGAAGATTTTTACAAATTTATCACAACATGGCGACCAACATACAAGACTTAGCTGTCATGAAAAAGTTCTGAACGTGTAAAATTCTCTTTTTCGCGTGAAATGAAAGTAAAGAAGTATTCATAGCCTTAACTTTAGTTTCAAAGCTTGAAATTATTTCATTTTGTTTTAGAAATAAATATTTCCAGTGGACAAGCGACCACGATGTAATCATGTGCCGTGAGATCCTTGTCAATGAGCCCTATAACTTCAAGCTGAGAAGCGTTGAAAGAGGAAAAGCTTGTGATGACATAACACAACAGCTTAATGCTATAGATCAGCCCATCTTCAGAGTAACGTCCAGATCAGTACGGGATAGATTTTCATTGTTATCAACCAAGATGGCTCAAAAACTACGAGATGAGGAGAGAGCTTCAGGGATCGATGTGGATCAAACAGAATTAGATAGATTACTGGAAGATATATTGGAGCGGGAAAAGGAGGCAAAGCTAAAATTAGAGTCACAAGATCTTGAAAAAAAGAATAATTCAGTAAAGGAAAAGACTGCAGCAGAAGAAGTCGGGAAGCAAGCACTACAAAGAATGGGCAAAAGAAAAACTGATGACAGTGAGACTGAGATTAAGCAAAAAACTAAGGTCAGACGAAGCACAGCTGATGTCATAGAGTACTTGACAAATAAGTCAGAGATGGATAGGGACTACAAAAAAGAAGAATTGGAGATTAGGAAGAGAGAGATTGAGCTGGCAGCAGATAAACAAGATCAAGCTCAGAAACAGCAACAGACCATGATCACAGCAATGATGGGTCAAATGCAACAACAACAACAGCAACAACAGTCTATGCAATCAATGCTAATTGCACAACAACAACAGCAAAGCAAAATGTTAATGTCCTTAATGGAAAAAAAGGTATAAACTTGTTGTATTGTGTATAAACTCAAGTTCAAGTCAGCGTTGTTTTCATACAAGTTTTCATGTTTGGAAAGTTAAAAAAGAAAAGTTTGTTTTTAGAAAGACTTATTCTGTTATGTATTGCTTCTGAATAAAACCACATCTGCTTTGGTTTTCTAAATTGCAGAAAAGTTCAAGTTATTATAGTAAGCCATATCAGTGTAAACTGAATTGTTTATTTTTTGCTGACTCTCTAATGCTGTGACATGCAACATAGGTCTAATTGTGTTTATGCAATAAAATTTAGATCAGTTCATCATTCAGAAAAATCTTAGTTTATTCTATGAAGAATATTCATCTGTGTGAGGGAACTACTACAGTTCATTTTTGCATTACATTTTACTGTAGACATATACACTTTTAGTATAATTTAGGAATTACTGTAGTTAGAGTACAAATACTAAAACTGTTCCATAATGTGCAGTAAATAGTTCCAAAAGACACTGTAGTCCTGGGAGGTGGGCACTGTACTTGATCTGTGTTTGGGTATGGGGGTGCCACTGATGGTTTGAAACCCTGGCCCTGTTTAGGACATGTCCAGACCCTATTTAGGACAGCTCGCAAAAACATTATACACCCAAAACCATACCCTGTCAAGCAACACGCCCCCATATAGGCCATATATGAGAGTGCCCCCTGCCCCGGGACTGGAGTATAAACACTAAAACTGTGCATTGAAAGTTTTGAGCCCTGGCCAAACACTCAAACATTTTCATCAAACATTTTGTGTGCCAAACAAATGTTTTGAGCATTTGCCAGGGCTTTATCACTAATTAATACTAATTATAACACTAATAAAACAATGGAGAACAATATAAATATCACTATTTAGCACTGAATAGTACTATTAGAATACAAACACAAACCGTGCAACATAAATACTACTATTTAGGATTTAGTACTAAATAGTAATACTTATATTGTTTCCTTAGTGCTATATATCCGGTAGCACTAAGTGGTAGGTTTATGTTGCACAGTTCAATTGTTTGTACTAAATTTATAGATGTTTGCTAATTAAAATATTCATCAAGTGTTGGAGGTGCAAGATCAAAATAAGTTGCAGTTAGGTTTCCATATAAACATGTCAAATCATTTCGAAGGATTACAGAGACAACATACATTTTTCCTACACTGCTTAGTAGAAGTTTCAGATTTTTTTTGAAGTCCATGAACTTAAAAGAGTTTACAACATCCCCAAAAAGCCACTCCACTGAGGTCCTGACAGCACTCATCGCAGCATTGTATGCCTGCATCTGGGGGGTGAGAACACCATTCTTGAAAGGACCTTCGAGGTGTATTCTGAGAGGATATGCTGGGTCACCATAAACACAGAGGGGCTGACCAGCTGCATTGAATGCAAATTGCTGAAGGTTGTTCAGCAGCCCAGAATCAGCTAACATTCCTGCATCATGCTTCTTCCCTTCTAAAAATTAAGGCATAATTTTAATATCATGTACAATTAAATATCCTTTTTTAAATAGTATTTACTTATTTTTACTGTCCAATTTATATACATATGATGGAAAAGGGGAATTTAATTTATCTGGATATGAAAAATGTATTGACTGTCAAATGGGGGAATAAAAAATTAGTTTTGAGTCCATTCGTTCTTCCTAGAGCAAGATCAGTATTTATTTATCAATTATTTGATTTCATTCAAAAATATGTAGAAAATAGCAAACAGGTTATCTTACCAACTGGGCCATAAAGATTTCCTATCAGACCATTAGGCAGTGCAATGCTTTGAAATTTCAATGCATGGACCCTCTTATGCCCATTGTAGACAATACGCTGGTTTTCCCCTGGCCTTGATATGGGTCTCACAGTCCTATCTATGAACCCAAAACAATTTTGTAGTGGAGCTTCCTGAGCTGTAATGGCATCAACATATGTCTGAAGTTTTACCGGGTTCAGAAGTTCATGGTTCCACTGCAGAACCTTGTGTCCATGAGTGTCATAGATGTGGTCTAGCACTTGGTTTGTGACCATACTGAGCACTGGCACTGGTTTAGCGAATCTATGTATCATGTCTCCATATCTACAAGAGTAAGACATCCGCTTGAGTAGCATGCATAGACCCTCAGTACCATCGCAGATAGAGCGTTGATCGCACAGTATGGTGTCAGAAATTTGAAGGACATCTGAAAGAACAGGTATGTCTCGTTTTCGGAATCGAAATTCAGCCAGGCACTCGGCTTCGTCTACTTCATCGAGATCAAAACTAGCGTAATCATCGTATGGAAAATTGGGATTTCTTGAAGAATATTCATCGAATAGTAAAATAAATTCTTCGTCATCAATTAAGCCTTTGTCATGACCGAGGAGAAGTAAATTTTGCACATCTCTGAACGACATTTCAGGTCTGACTAGCACTATTATAAAACGTTGTCGTCTTCGATCAAAATAGTTTGCTTAACCTGTCAGATTTCCCGCCGAAAACGAAACCCTCGCCCAGTCTTTTTTCGACATAAAGTCATTTTTTCGTCGTCGTCGTCCATTTCGTCGTTAAAAATAAAATCGATGGTTTTCTAAGATTTTGTTTGGAAAATGCATTGGACGGCAAGAGGCGTTCCATCCAATGCATTTTCCAAACAAAGTCTTAGAAAACAATTGATTCTGACTTTTCATTCGATAATTTTTGCCGGTTATATTTCATGATAGAGCAGCCTTATTCAAAACGGCTGATCTTCACTTCATCTTCGTAAAATTCTCAGATCTTTACTCGCGTTCAGTATGTCACTTTTCACCCAAACACGCCAGACTCCCACCATCTTCAGTACACAAAGGTAGTTTGAAAGGTATAGAGAAATGATGTAATATACAATCTAAACGTAGTAGTGGACGAAGCGTTTCCAACAGTACAGTGATGTCACAAGTCCACCTTGGTCAAATATAGAATGTCTTCAGGTATTATTCGGAAACAGCTCATTAGGCAACTTCAAACTGTTATAACTCGAACACTATAGTGACGGTAGAACTATAAAACTTTGCCAGAGTATTCTCAACACTGATGACTATCTTTTATTGATTAAAAGTTTGTTGATTGGTTGCATGTGACCTTTAACAACATTCACCAAAACTCGGCCTTTTTAGAATCTTGATGCCAAGTTCTAATTTGCTTTCTATAAAGGAAATACGCGTTTGCAAATAGAGGCTCATAATAACGACTCCATCAGCGATCCCCCACAACGTTCAGCAAATAAGTTTATATCTGGTTTATATTCTTATGGATTTTAATAATATTTTAGCGTTCAATTTTTCTGTAACATTATATAAAATATTCAAATCTCTTCTTACTATGGAAACTGATCTCTGAAGTGGTAACATGTCTGTTCGGAATTTTGTCTCACTGGAGTGTTTTGTACCATTTTTGAACGAAATGATTGGCTTAAAGTGATCACGTGGTACAAAATTCCGAACGGAAAGTTACCACGTGATTTCCATAGTATATATAGCTAATTGCATAATCATTGTCGGGTTGAAAATCATAAATCATAGAAGCTGAGCTGAGACCACAAGGATGGATGGGAAATCAGTTCATGACCTGCATATTACATGCAGATATATTCAATGTTCCCGTAGTTTTGAAGATGTATGAGCTATTTAACTAAGATCCTACAAGTCTGCATAGAAAGGTTTTTTTGAGAGTTTTAATTTCCCAGAATTCCTTTTGGTCATAGCTTTCATGATTTTCAACCCGACAACGATTTTGCAATTAGCTATATAACTTATGTGAATGATCAAAAAACGAAAGGTTCAATTCAATGGGAATTTGCCTGTTAAAACGCTTATGTGATGAGTTTGATATACCATCATCATCTTTTACTGGAAAACAAAAGGCTCCATATACATCGAGGCACTTATAATAATTGCTCTTGCAAGTTTGAATAACGTCAACAAATGCTGATACATATATATTACAGTCCGAACTAGCGTTGATGATCAAGTGAAAAGGCAGGGGTTGACTGTTGTCCAAGTTCACTGGCGTAGGTAACTTGACTATGTTCAGTACCAAACAAAAATAATAAGGTGGCACAAAACACTTCTATTATTTTGAATGCCTTAACGCCTTTTTATTTAAGATTAAATAAATACTTTAATGCTGAATGTTAAGTCCAAAATAAAATCGTGTTTTTAAAAGAAATAACATGCACATTTGGCTTATTTACATGTAAATCACGTTGCCATAGAAACCATATTAATTACTTATTAAAGCTATGGTTTGAAATTCCCGGCATAATAGTCTATGGATACACAGTTTCAAAAGATGCAGTGAGCAAAATTTGACCATCAAAAAGTTGAATAATTTTGAGCAATTTTAATTTAAATCGTGCAAAAAAAATTAATTAATTATGCAAATTCATCGGCATTGTATAATTTTTATTTCAGATATTAGATAGCTAACTTAAATTGTACGTGTTATATTCGGTCATCATTGAATATTTAGTTTTTAGACGACATCAGAAGTTAACTTTTCAGATGGTTTACTTTCCGTGATTTTTGCTATTTTGAAGGATTTGCTTCACCACGATGTGTTTCAGTGGATGTCAGAAGACCGTTATTTTAGGCCCCAAAAATTTGAAAGCTTTTTTCAATAGCAGTTTAATAAAGTATGTAAATGTGATTGGCAGCTTTAGAAACTGAGCGTTACCATCAGAGTTATCGAAGGCAAAATATAGGACAAAATAAGACATTTTTAAAAATATAAAAGCATGTTACGCCCGCGATGCGTGTGCACGGTTGCTATAGCAACGGAATCCAAAATTACCCGCGAACGGAAAAGACTAAGGATGGTTCTTTCACATGACATGATTGTTGTTGATGAAAGAGCTACAGAGAAATTGCAGTACGTGTTCAAAGATGGAGAAATTTTGACTTTTGAGAGGCTGAAAATCACTCCAAATTAACATTGGGCCGTTGCCATGGAAACCTAAGGTGCCGACGCCTTACAAGTATATTTTTGTAATCAGGGCAGGAATACTTACTTGTATGCAAAGTTTCAGATAAACATATCAAACTTATGTCCTGCATCATTGAACATTTGCTCCTGTTGGGATCCAGTATCACGCGGACAACGTTTTTTGTTAATGCTTTGTTTACTAATGCACGTTTGAGGCCCGATTGATCCAGCAATTTGTTCACTATATATATGACCGCTAAATAAAGCAGATTCGTACGTGACTGGTTTATCATTTCTGAATTCATATTTTTCCTTTGACAATTAAGAGCGAATGTCTGCTAATATCGAGCATACGGCGGTCACGGTCGAAATTTAGATTCCGTTCTCTTTTGGCTTGTAGATAGGCATTACCAAGTAAACAAACGTGGTGTAGTTCGTTTTTCAAATTACGGCCCGAAAATTCAAAAATTAACATAAATCGATTTTGGCTGTCGGCGGCTTTGAAAACAGGCAAAATCCTAAGTGATTTGGTAGGTCCCAAAACTTCGTTCGCGTGCAAAATGGAAGAAAGCTATGGCCATTCTATCTCCATATCTTGATTCAATAATAGTTTGCAGTCTGTTTTGGCATAAAACTGTAATCCTAGCATTTCTCTGAAAATCAGAAAGTCACTTTTAGAACGACAATGAATTTCACACAACGAGAAATAAGAGTTGAGCTTAGAAACGCGAGAAGGATTTTCACTAGGTGTCACACGTTTATTCTTTCTAAAATTCATGCTATGAGCTATTTATATATTGTTCTAAGACATATGAAAAATTTGGCTTGGGTTATTTTATCTACGCTTCGCACCGAGGCCGCGAATATCAATGAAATTTACGACTTTCACTTTGTAATCGACATCGTTCTGGTTCTGGTGCAGTGCTATTGTCTCCAAACATTTTGTACTTTGTTCACGAATTTTTGCCAAAAGTGTACATATTTTGTGCAGTAAACAATAATTGTTAGCTGAAGATGAGTTTACCTTAGCAGTAAAAGGGCATTCTTCTATAATTTGTGGCCAACGTTCGCGACTGTAATTGATTATTTTCATTTGCATGTGCGTAGCAAATTTCAACCCCAGTGGGGTAGGGTAGGGTAATGGGAGAGGGTATAAAGGCTGTAGCAAAAACGTTTCTATTTTCTCTCCTTTTGCAGTGCTATTCACTTAAACTATAAATTCTAATGCTTACACTTTACATTAAAAAATATATTTAACAGAATCAGATTTTTGTATTTTATTCTAAGACTATAAATGCTTACATTTTTGTTCTCTTTACTCATATTTCAAAACTCTGACATGCAGAACATAGTATGCGTGTGCATTCCAGCTGTTTTAAAGGTTACCATCGTATAACCCAATAATGGAATAGCAAATTAGCTAGTTATAATTATATCCAATTCGAATTAGAAGTATTCGTATGTCACGTGCGCTTTGTGAACATTCCATCTTGGTCCTTGCAGCAAGGCTATTAAATTGTCCACTCTGCTTGGCTGATCCGGCGAGTCGCTACTATGTCTGGGGTGCGTTTCTCGAAACTCTCGATAGCTTTTCGAGCCGAAAACCAAGTACTAAAATCATATCGAATTCCTAAAAGCTATCGGGAGATTCGCGAGAAACAGGCCCCTTCGACGAACGTTACTTGTGTCCAATTTATTCAAAATAGCAGTCTTGAGGGTTATATATTGGCAATGGCACAAACAGTCTTAGATAAGATTGTCAAGATACATCTTGTAGATTCACAAGGCACTAAACATTTGGCAAGTCTAACGTTCTAACAGATTTTATAAAATAACTATATAATATATGATATCACGCGCGCTCTGATTGGCCAAAGGATGCGTATTCCGCGTGCTCTATGAGAGCACAGTGCACGCGCGCGCAGATATTCAAATATTTTTGCAACGAACTAAATTGAAAACTTGCTTTAAAATCATAATTGTATTTTATAAAAGAAATAGAAAACTCGGAAGCTGTGCTCTATCTAGAGTTATAGAAGCACTTGGGAATTGAAAGAAGACTCGAGAAGTGGCTACGCCTCGTGCTTGTCCTAGCACTTCTCTCGTCTTCTCCCAATTCCCGCGTGCTTCTATTTAACAATTAGACTACGAGTTCGAGTGTTCTATGGGTCAATACTGAATAGTCAACGAGCGTCGAGTTAACTATTTTAACTCATAGAAAACGAGAACGAGTAGTCTAATTGTTTTAGTAGAAACCAACTAGCATACGATATATTATTGATTTTCTGCTTTGTTTTTGTTCAAAACGCCGGCTTTTTCGCTACTCACTATCTATCACTCAATAGATGGACCTTTCCGTTGTTTCCCAGAATGCTTCATGATTCTGCGCGCGCAAGCGAGGTCAGGGGAAAAAAATATTTAGAATTGATCGTGTTTTGAGGAAAATATGACTACTGTAACGAAGAACAGAAGAAAAATATTTTATTTGCTTGATAATTTGCATCTATCTTTGTAATTCTTCTTACGCATTTTAATTTAAAAGTCTAAGTTTTTTACTGAATTTCTCTCTTAATATTTTCGATCTATTTTGTACCCTGACCTCGCTTGCACGCGCAGAATCATGAAGCATTCTGGGAAACTACGGAAAGGTCCATAGTGAGTACGTTATCCAATCAGATTGCAGGATTCGTGATAGTATGCTAGTTGGTTTCTAGTAAAACTCGATAGAGCACTCTGCCTCGTTTTCGATTTCTTCAAGAGAGATTTAGCAAACACGACGTAACGTGAAAGAGAACGGCGCGCGCGCTGACGAATAACTGTGAAAACGACCGTTGGCGTCCTCAACGTCATGAAGAGGACGTGAAAACAAATGAAATTAATGGCGTCGTGAACTTGACATCGCGACGTTGTCACGGTAGTCACGCAATGACCAAATGTGATATCTTCGTTATCTAACGTCGCATTCTGACGTCGCGTCGTGTTTGCTAAATCTCTCTATTCGTTACGGTAGTAGCTAAGTAGAACATGTACACGCCCAAAACGAAAGGGCGAAATGCTTAACTTATGTTTGAAAAGTCATAGGCTCTAGTATTCTCGATCTGAACAAACATATAATAATAATAATAATAATAATAATAATAATAATAATAATAATAATAATAATAATAATAATAATAATAATAATAATAATAATAACAACATATGTGCATAGCCAGCACTTACTCATCGTGGCATGTGCAATTTTTGCCAAAGTTTACAATCATTTCAATATATGGGGCCTTCCTCATGGTTATGTCTGCCACAGCAATTTCGAAATGCTGGCAGATTTTGCAAAGCACAGAAATCGCAAAGTTTGTAAGCTTTGAGTTCGTGACAACGTCGCGACGTTAAGTTCACGACGCCATTAATTTCACTTGTTTTTACGTCCTCTTCATGACGCTGAGGACGCCAACGTCGTTTTCACAGTTTATTCGTCAGCACGCGCGCCGTTCTCTTTCACGTTGCGCCGTGTTTGCTAAATCTCTCTTGAAGAAATTGAAAACGAGGCAGCGTGCTCTATCGAATTTTAGTAGAAACCAACTAGCATACTATCATTAATCCTGCAATCTGATTGGATAACGTACTCACTATCTATTGAGTGATAGATAGTGAGTAGCGAAAAAGCCGGCGTTTTGAACAAAAACAAAGCAGAAAATCAATAATATATCGTATACTAGTTGGTTTCTACTAAAACAATTAGACTACTCGTTCTCGTTTTCTATGAGTTGAAATAGTTAATTCGACGCTACGCGCCTCGTTGACTATTATAATTAGGGACCTAAAGCATCAGAAAATTCTACGACGCGAACGTGAGGACAACGGCGCGCGCACTGACGAATAATGTTCAAAACGATCGTTGACGTCCGTGACGGCAATCTACGACGTCAAAACAGGTAAAATGCCGTCGTAGATGGCCGTCACGGACGTCAACGGTCGTTTTGAACATTATTCGTCAGTGCGCGCGCCGTCGTTCTCGTTCGCATCGTAGAATTTTCTGATGCTTAAGGTCCCTAATGACTCATAGAACACTCGAACTCGTAGTCTAATTGTTAAATAGAAGCACGCGGGAATTGGAAGAAGACGAGAGAAGTGCTAGGACAAGCACGAGGCGTAGCCACTTCTCGAGTCTTCTTTCAATTCCCAAGTGCTTCTATAACTCTAGATAGAGCACAGCTTCCGAGTTTTCTATTTCTTTTATAAAATACAATTATGATTTTAAAGCAAGTTTTCAATTTAGTTCGTTGCAAAAATATTTGAATTTCTGCGCGCGCGTGCACTGTGCTCTCATAGAGCACGCGGAATACGCATTCTTTGGCCAATCAGAGCGCGCGTTATATCATATATTATATAGTTATTTTATAAAATCTGCATGTTAGAACGTTAGACTTGCCAAATGTTTAGTGCCTTGTGAATCTACAAGATGTATCTTGACAATCTTATCTAAGACTGTTTGTGCCATTGCCAATATATAACCCTCAAGACTGCTATTTTGAATAAATTGGACACAAGTAACGTTCGTCGAAGGGGCCTGTTTCTCGCGAAGCTCCCGATAGCTTTTAGGAAATCGATATGATTTTAGTACTTGGTTTTCGGCTCGAAAAGCTATCGAGAGTTTCGAGAAACGCACCCCAGACATAGTAGCGACTCGCCGGATCAGCCAAGCAGAGTGGACAATTTAATAGCCTTGCTGCAAGGACCAAGATGGAATGTTCACAAAGCGCACGTGACATACGAATACTTCTAATTCGAATTGGATATAATTATAACTAGCTAATTTGCTATTCCATTATTGGGTTATACGATGGTAACCTTTAAAACAGCTGGATTGCACACGCATACTATGTTCTGTATGTCAGAGTTTTGAAATATGAGTAAAGAGAACAAAGATGTAAGCATTTATAGTCTTAGAATAAAATACAAAAATCTGATTCTGTTAAATATATTTTTTAATGTAAAGTGTAAGCATCAGAATTTATAGTTTAAGTGAATAGCACTGCAAAAGGAGAGAAAATAGAAACGTTTTTGCTACAGCCTTTATACCCTCTCCCATAATTACCCTACCCTACCCCACTGGGGTTGAAATTTGTTACGCACATGCAAATGAAAATAATCAATTACAGTCGCGAACGTTGGCCACAAATTATAGAAGAATGCCCTTTTACTGCTAAGGTAAACTCATCTTCAGCTAACAATTATTGTTTACTGCACAAAATATGTACACTTTTGGCAAAAATTCGTGAACAAAGTATAAAATGTTTGGAGACAATAGCACTGCACCAGAACCAGAACGATGTCGATTACAAAGTGAAAGTCGTAAATTTTATTGATATTCGCGGCCTCGGTGCGAAGCGTAGATAAAATAACCCAAGCCAATTTTTTCATATGTCTTAGAACAATATATAAATAGCTCATAGCATGAATTTTAGAAAGAATAAACGTGTGACACCTAGTGAAAATCCTTCTCGCGTTTCTAAGCTCAACTCTTATTTCTCGTTGTGTGAAATTCATTGTCGTTCTAAAAGTGACTTTCTGATTTTCAGAGAAATGCTAGGATTACAGTTTTATGCCAAAACAGACTGCAAACTATTATTGAATCAAGATATGGAGATAGAATGGCCATAGCTTTCTTCCATTTTGCACGCGAACGAAGTTTTGGGACCTACCAAATAACTTAGGATTTTGCCTGTTTTCAAAGCCGCCGACAGCCAAAATCGATTTATGTTAATTTTTGAATTTTCGGGCCGTAATTTGAAAAACGAACTACACCACGTTTGTTTACTTGGTAATGCCTATCTACAAACCAAAAACGAACGGAATCTAAATTTTGACCGTGACCGTTTTCTTTTTATTTTGCTCGATATTAGCAGACATTCGCTCTTAATGTGTAAATCAGGTAGCTAAAATATAAGAGAGGATGGAAAAGCTGCATATGTTTCCTCAACGGGAAAATATATCACAAATTCGAACTAACTTATTGATCTCGTGCGTGTAAATATTGGAAATTGGCTTCAAAAAACGTCCTTTCCGAGCCATAATTTATTTGCGAATTCGCCGGCCTATGTAGCTTCTACTGACAGACCGAGATACAGAGCACCAATATGATGTTCACAATTACCAAACAAAGAGTTTTAGATTTCATTTTGCCACCGCTTAATTAAGTTTAATATACATGTATTTTATATCAAAATGCGCGTAAAATTACAGAGCATTAGAATCCGGCGGTAGGGTTTTGATTGACACAATTCCCAAAGAATTCAGAGGGATTTTGTGTGCAGCGTATGTCACGCTCTCCTATATCTCTTCAGAGATTTCAGTTCGATTGACTTTGAAGAAACGGAAAATGCCACCTTCAAACCTCTTTATTTGTGCTTGAATTGCCAGCTTATTCATTCCTTACATATTCGTCTTTTATATTCCGTTGGTAGGTTTTTGATTTGTATTTTAACAATGCAGTAAAAAGCAAAAATGTATCAAAATCATGCTGTTTTTCGCCTAAACAAGACTCGCCTCATCTGCATATGTGAAACAATGACCTTTTGTATAACATAAGTTTGATATGCTATTTTTTCAAGTGGCCAGCTGATGTTTGATATTTCTAGAAAATCACTCTTTTAAAATTGCTCAACTTACTGATATCCGATTTTCATTTTTCCCGGGATTTGCATCAGCGATGTTCCCGAAACTGACTCAAGAGCGCGACGGTTCGTACGCGTTTTACTTTGTGACCTTTAGGTCAAATCTGTGAACGATCTTCCGATCGATCATTCGATCAGACTGACAAAGGCTGTTCACACACTTGAGTTGACGTACATCTCGTACTACGTGTTCTACTCCACTGAGTCGGACAACGGAATGAAAGCAATCAGCTTCAAATGCATAGTCAAAATCGCTATTAACTTGTCTATCAAATTGTATGGAGGGTAGGTGCCATGTTTTATGCAAAGGCAATGCAATGGTCTAGCTATGGCCAGCAACATGCAGCTAAGGAGGTAACCATGGCAACCAAGCCACGGGTCTACCCCCAAACACAACCTACAAGCTACCGGGCGATTGCTTGGAGATAGTAGGACTGTGGCGGGAAGGCCATGGCCGACTAACCTCCCAACTAGGACTCCAAGAACCGGCGGCACCAGTACCCTCTAAGCGGAGAAGCTGAGATAAAATAGTTAGCAAGCGGGCAAAGCTAATACTGCTATCATATATAAGGCAAATACAGCAACAATAAGGCTATACATGAAGCATCCTATCGAGCAAATGCACGGCAACATCAATAGAATGACTTACCAATGTTAGGATAATTTCTTTGCTGTGCTCGCAATCACCTCTTTCGGGGTCTGTATGTAACGTTTATAACAATCACTTTTCCAGCGGCCGAGAATTTGAATCAAGTGATCTGGGATACCGGCTTGTGCTGCCATAGTTGCAGCCCCAATTCTGAAGCTATGGCTAGAATAATTGCCTCGCATTCCTGCAGCCTGAATAATAGACCTCAACCGCTGAGTAGCCAAGTCTCTTGTCAATGGCTGCCCATTGGAGAGCAGGAATAAGGGCCCCGGTCTGTCACCCCTTAACGATAGGTAACTCACCATGGCTTGAACAGCACATAGAGGACGGTTACCTTCACCAATATAGATAGAGCACCCTTGGCGAAATGGATCAGTCTTTGAAGCTTTTATTGTGACTTGAAGGCATGAGGGGTTCGTCAAAGAATCAACTGCGATGTCGGCTAGTGTTATGTGAGTTGTATGATTAAAGGAAGAGAGGCAAGGTACGGTAAACTCAGCGGACCTCAAAAATCCAAAATAAGCTAAAGTTCATGCTGCCCAGAACATGGAGTCATTGTAGCTTGACAGATCCAAGCTAGAAAGCACTAAGTTTAAAATGTCTGCTGTTATTGGAAGACGTTGATTATAACTTTTAGCTCCTTGAAGGCGTTTCACTCCCCTTCAAACGCGCTGAAGCTGCAAGCAGTTTTTTAGTGGATCGGGAAAACCATGATCGATGTGAAGAGAGCGGACTGCCGACAGATACACTTTGATTGAGGCATGGCGTAGATATTCGGCTAGAAAGGTGACAAATAAGCACAAAGTCCATTCGTCTGTAGGAAAGGGGGAGCCGTGAGAATTCAAGCGTGCACTCATATAACAGAAGTTGATAAACCTTTCCTGAGCACTAGAGTAGCTTCGTCGTGTTGAGATAGCCAGTCCATGGTACATCAGCGTATGGCAGCGAGACTCTAAATTACGTGAGACAGCTGAACAATTAACTGGTGGTACACTGACACTGGAAACTTATTTGCTGTTGGGGCCAACTTGCGGAAAGCCTGCCAATTAAAACGTGACAAGGCATCAGCTATACCATTCTCCACACCTGGCACATGCACTGCTGCAAAAGAGAAGTTATGGCGAGCTGCGAGCAACAGCAGACTTCTCAGTAAATGCATAATATTGGGGTCACTACCGGATACACTACCGCTTCATTATCGACCCTAAATAGGACTCGTTTGCGACACCATCGAGTGTACCAAATGTGGGCGGCGATGACAACTGGGAATAACTCTTTGTAAGCAATTGAGAGGTCCATCTGGTGTGGAAGCCATTTACCGTTGAACCATTGAAACTCCATATATGCACCGTACCTCTTGGATCCTGAGGCATCAGAACCGATATAAAATTGAGGCCAAGGCTCCAGTCCAGGTAACTGAAAAAAACTGATTCCGTTCCACTGACTGATGAATTCAATCCACCATTGCAAGTCCTTTTTGAATTCCGCATTGAGTCGGACGGGGTGGTTGTCATTACGGAAACAGCTCAGTAGGTGAATCATGCGCCAAATAAAAGTTCGGCCTGGCCAGACAACCTTGCATACGTGGTGTAGTAACCCGATCAGGGATTGAAGATCTCTCTTGAGGCACCACTTCCTCCCTGACCAAACGTTCAGTAGTTGGCGAGCTGCTGCCAGCTTGTCCGAGGGGAGTCGGGCTATCTGGGCAACTGAGTCCAGCTCTATTCCCAGAACGACCATGCAGGTTGCAGGTCCCACGCATTTTTGGGGATGAAGTGGTAGACCCAGTGCCTTGACTATAGAAAGAGCTAAATCCAGATGGAGTGCACAACGTGGTGCCTCGGGTGGCCCAGCTAAGATGAAGTCATCCAAATAATGCAGTATGTCCTCTATTTGATAATTATTCTTCAGAATCCATTCTACCATAACAGCCACTGAATTGAAGATGCAGGGGGCTGAGCGCAGTCCGAATGGCAACATTAAGTCGACAAAGAACTTAGACCTCCATTTCATTCCCAACAAGTGGCGGTCTGCTGGATGCACAGGGATGTTTCGAAAAGCACACTCAACATCGAACTTGGCCAAGAGAGCACATCTTCCAAATTTGATAAGCATGTTGACAACGTCATCGATTTTTATGTATTGCAGTGACCAGGACTCAGGGTCAATGCCATCGTTAACACGATGGCCGAATGGGGAAGACAGATCAATGATGAGACGCCATTTCCCCGGTTGACCCTTCTTTGGTATTACACCGAAACTACTTATATGAAGCGGCTGTAATGGGGGGGGAAAGAAAGACCAAGCTTCACTTCGTTGCTCAGGTAAGCATCGATTACCTCCGCATGCTCGTATGCTGATGGTTTGTTCTTATGGGCCTGTTTAAGTTTGACAGGAGCTTGAAAACCGATGTGGAAGCCTTCAGCAATACCCTGGAGGATATAGGCTACTTTTCCCTGGTCCGGGTGAGACCTTAGCTCTGAAGCAAACTTATCAAAATTGAGATGAGAAATTTGAGAAATTTCCGGGAGGGATCCAGGTGGACCTGCAATGAATCTGTTTAGTTAGTATTAGATAACCACGCAGTGAATTGGGTTCAAATGCTGTAATTCACATTCGTAAGAATGAATCAAATGGGACATACATGTAAGTAACCAATAATGTGGAATCGATAATGTCAAAATGCATTAACTGAGGTGAACTAGCACCATGCAACAGGAACGTGATACAATAACTATAGCATCAACAATTAAATTGACAAATGAGCTGACCCCAAGATCAATTGCAGTGTCATAATGTTACACAGTGCATTTACCGACAGTGGGAAACACCCATAACAGGAACATGTATACAATAACTTGTGGTATCGATAATAGCAAACAAAGATCTAAACTGGAGGTAGAGTCAGTAATTCAAAACTGTGAATAATTAATGTCATTTTTTGCGCTTGTTGTCCTCGGGCTGTAAGGATCGAGCTCGTCTTCTGTTGTAGCCATAAGAGGAGCGGGTGTATTCGCGACCGCGGCGATCACCATCACACTTGTTGCATGCATGGCGGAAGCGGCATGTGGGGGACTTGGCCACACATCGACCGGCATTCCATGAAATGCAAAGGACTGATTCGGATGTGTGACCGGTGGCCTCTGCATCAGGGCTGGGCGTAAATAGGCGAGGACGAACTTGGGCACCAGCGGTATTAAAGTTGTACACCTGAACGTTCATAGCAGACCAATCAGTAAGCCGTTCTGCTGCGGCTTGTTCTCTGAATTCTTTATCATAGCTCAACCAACCCAGCCCCCCAAACTGGCGGTAGGTTCGAAGAATGAGCAGTTTGTATTTACATAAATCGATCCAACGGTGGGGAAAATAGGTGCACAAGATAAGGGCATAAATTGAAAATGCTTCCGACCAGGAGATAATATCTGCAATTTGGCGCTTAGGTTTTTTTACAGGGGCAGTGAGAATGAGGCGGCCGTCAAACAACAATTGCGGTTCGGCATCTTGTGGAATGTTCTCAGACAGGAGATCCTCGAATGCAACAAATTTCCCGGCAAATTTCCCAGCTGTAGCTACTGCTGTTTTGCTCTTTCTTCACTTTCCTTTTTTCGCAGTTCCATTTCTTCTTGACGAAAAGAGTTATCGTTTTGAGCTTTTTCCCTTAGGAATTCAACTACTTCTTCCCCCCGTTCTTCTAGATTTTTTGCCGCCCTCTGTGAGACCTGAGACTGATGCCGAATCACGATCACTACTAGCAGTAGTATCAGTACTAGTACTTGCCTTTCTCTTCGTGCTCATTCGTTCCATCGCTTTCTTTCTTATTGCTTCTGCAGCTATTTTATCGGAAGCCTTTTTCTTCTCATTGGCAGACAGACTCTCTTCCTTTTCACACAGCTCTTCTATCAGCACATCTTTTTCTGACATCTCACAGTCGATGCCACTAGCTTTCTCCTCTTCTTGCATGCGTTTCTTGAATTTTGCTTGCAGTAGGTTCCACCGATCTCTGACTCCTCGTTTCTCCTTTATGACGAATTTTGGACTCTTAATCTTGTTGAGTTGGTCATAAATTGATTCCCATATCTTCCCTCGATCTGGGCTACCCTTTTTGAAAGTCACAATCTCACTTACGATCATCTCTCTTAAAACGAGCACGTCGTGCTCGTCGGTCCATTCCATGGTCCTGTAATCCAAAAATATAAAAACAAGTCAAACAGAGCCAATTCTGGTTGTAGTGGCTCGAATAGCCTCTATTTAACAATTAGTCACCAAAGGCGAGGTGAATGTCGGTGAATAATAACCGAGACGAAGTCGAGGTTATTATCACTGCTATTCACTGAGCCTGAGGTGACTAATTGTTTTAGTAGAATTACACAGGTGATTATTTGAAAAAATAAAAATAAATAAGCATTTTAAAGAAAAGATTTTTTATTTCATATTTCAAAAGCTGGCAGCCATTTTGTCAAAATGCTGTAGGTAACTATCGAGAAATAGTCCGAAGTTCTCGGCCAATCAGCGCGCTTGATTTTCTATAATCACCTGTGTAATTATACTAAAAGTGGATAGCATCCAGTGAATTCAAGTTTGAGAGTCAAGAGTTTGGATAACAAGACATGAAACTATAAATGTATAAGCTTAAGTTAAGGTATCAGGGTTGTACAGGACCCGAAATGATCCCTGGCTCCGAAATGATCCCTGGACCCGAAGTGTCTAGATTGGCTCCGAAATGATACCGGACCCGAAATGATCCCCAGACTGGCTCTGAAATGATCCCCAGTGAAATTCGGGAATGGTCCTAATCAGTCCCGTTCCTTTCCTATTCTCTTTTTCTATCTTCCTCAATAATAATAATAATAATAATAATAATAATAATAATAATAATAATAATAATAATAATAATAATAATAATAATAATAATAATAATAATAATAATAATAATAATAATAATAACGATAACAATCATCATCATCATCATCATCATCATCATCATCATCATCATCATGGAAACTTTATTTCATGTATTTTTTACACAAACAATTGCAAATCTCACTACATGTAGGTAATTTACAATTGACTACTTGAACTCGAAAATATAATTAACAAAAAGAAAATGGTAACATAAGTATATTTATATATATCAATAAAACATTTAAAACTTCATTAATTCGGGATTAAGCCAGTCCTTATTTCTACAACAGAAAATATAATATGTTGACCTGATAATAATATTACTTATTTTTCTAACAATATACTTTTGTTGTTTTCTTTCTAAACCTATTTCTTTTAACATTTCGATAAATTCTGCGGATTCTTTCGCAAATACACCTAAAGTGCTGATTGACAAGTTGACGAACTTTACTTCTTTATATTGATTCTTCTGTTGGTTGACAGTTTCCAGATATTTGCATTTTTTACGCAGTACATTATTATGAAGATTAGATTCAAATCCAACTGTTAGTTCCAGTATGTATAAACATTTGTTGGAGATGGACAAGAGTAAATCAGGTCGTAGGCTGTTACCAGTTATGATTGAGGGGCTAGCGAAACCAGGAAGGTCGACGTATAGGGTTGAGTTGTTGAAGGTTGGAAGTTTTCCGGCGAGGAAATTAAGGACAGAATCATGACGCCAGGTGAAGCGGCCTTGTTGTAGGTATGTTTTACATCCAGCTACTACATGCAGAAGAGATTCAGGCATCAAGCACAAAGAACAGTCAGAGTTTGAAGATATGCCCCACTTAGTAAGATTTTTACGTGTAGGAAGAGTATTGTTAATGTAGCGAACAGTAAAATTGAAAATGTTCTTTGGCAATTTAGATTGAGCGGCAGACCAGATGTTGTTAAGCTGTGACATAGAGTATTGTGTGACATTTGAAAAGAAGGAGCCTTGAAGGGTCAGGTGATTTTGAAGTCGATCCTCTTGTGAAGAACGGAAATCTTTGAGAACATCCTTCGTGGATTTATAAACATCATACTGAATATTTTTGCCGTTGCTAGTTGACTTCCAGAGATGTTTTATTGATTCATTAGGGGACGTTTTTAAGGCTTGACGAAGAACTGTTTGACATTGAATGAATTTGACAGAAGGAGGACAAATGTTCAGACCAAATTTGTTTCGTGTAAGGAAAATGTTACTTAGCGTTCCACATATAGGAAGCTCAAGCCATTTACGGATATATTTGTTCACTGCGGAATCAAGGTTTTCTGAAATCCAAGTTTTAGACAGGTCAGCAACAGTAAAATGCCATGATATTTTGGAAAGGACATAACGACTGTATAGAAGTAGTTTATTTTTAGGATGCAGAGGTTTAATATCAATGTCAGACATCAGTTCATCAACGAGGGAGGTCAGCTCAGACTTATGTTGTTGATTGGACATATTAAAGTCAAAGAATCTTCCTAAATATCGAAAAGAGTCACCAATTTTAACACAAGGAACTAGATCACTGTTAATTAGAAGTTTGGGCAAATACTGGACTGATTTAGTAAGATATTTCTTTATTCCAAAGGTGCTGCATTTGTCAATCCTTATAATCATGTTGGACCATTGACACCAGATGGTAAAACGATTCAACAGGTGTTGATTTTCAGATTCTTGACAACTTATAACTGCTGCATCGTCGGCAAACTGGAACCAGTGATAGGGTTTAACAATTTAAAGGAGAAGCCAAATTGACGATATTTATCTGCTTTGATGTGTTGAATGAAAGTGTTGAAGCACATATTAAATAGGAGAGGACTAAGACAATCTCCTTGGAGCACTCCACGACCAACAGATATTAAGGGAGTACGGAATTCGGACGTTATTATTGAGGTTTTGAAATCAGTATACAAACTCTGTATAAGACTTTTCATATGATCTGGAATGTGATGATAATCAAGAACAGTTTGAATTAAATTATGATGTACTTCACCAAAGGCATTTTTGAGATCAAGCAGGGTTATGACGAGGGAACGTTGTTTAATGCGGGCTTTGTTGATGATATTGGCCATCTGTGCAGTGTGTTCTAAAGTCCCAGAGAGATTTGGCGTAAATCCTTTTTGTATGTCATGTTCAATGAAATTATTAACAGCGAGGAAACGGAAAATGGCATTACGAAGACATGATGTAAATACTTTTAGAGGTATGGATTCCAGGGTGATCGGACGAAAGTTCGAGGGGACGTCTGTGTTGCCTTTTTTGTGAATGAGAATAGTACAAGCTTTCTTCCATTCAGTAGGAATAGTACCAGAGGACCAAACTGTACGGATAATTTCAGAAAGATAAGTACGAAGAAAAGGACATCTTTTGAAGCATATAATAGAAAGTTGATCAAGAGGACAGGGAGAACCAGAAGCTTTCATTTTTCGAATCACATTTGAAACTTGTTGATATGTAGGAGGATTGAGGTTGAAGGGAATTTCGGGCGCAGTCAGACTTGGAATCCAGTTGGGAATGTTAAACAGTCTATTTGAGTTAATTGAGGTAAGAACTTTAGTGAAGTAGGATATACAATCTGTCATATTGAAGGATGGGAGTTCGGAAACTTTCTTATTCATTATGTTCTTAACATATCCCCAGAAATTCCTACCAATGTAGCTATCATGATCGAATTGATTCTCGTCTTGAGTTAAGTTGCAATTGAGGTCATTTCCACTAAGCCCATTACGGAGCTTATAACGCAAGACACGCGACACATATTTAATTTCCTCCAGGTCACCGGTCACCGCTTGTATTTTTTAGATTTTTTAACGATTTCTTCAATTCCTTTGCAGTATGATCTTTGTATTTGTTTTTTAGAGTTTTATCAAAAGGCTTCTTGACTTGACCAAAGTTTTCAGAGAAATAATTGTAAATAGTATCATTCAAGTGTTTGATGTTTGAATTTGAATCTTGTGAGCTGATTGGCGCATTTAACTGAAGAGCAAGTTTGAAATAATCGTTGGCCGTTGACCATTCTGAATCACTTTTTGGTAGATTTATTCCTTGTTTCAAAATCGGCGAGGCTTCATCACTAATAATTGTAGAATTGTTATGATCATCAGCGATACAGTCAGAAGAAGAATCAATGAACGGATCTTGTAAATCTGAAATTAGCTCCTCATTCAAACCGTTGATGACTCTACAACTTCGTTGATGCATTTTAAGTCCACGTTTCCCTTTGCATGTCTTTCCACAGCAACATTTCACAATATCAGTAGTAGAAGTAGTAATGGGTGAATTAATAACTGGCATAGGATTAGCTGTTGCTCCACGACCTTGTTCTGCTTGGATGACTCGTTGTTTGCAACGCCATGAATGGCGACTCAGCGTGACAAAGTCTTTACCACAAAACGAACAAACGACACAAATCAAGAACATTACGATTACACTTGAACGAATCATGATCCTAAACTTCTTTTGACTTCTAAGACGTGAAGATGATTAAAATAAACGATGATTCAAGTATGAAATAAGCATTAAAACTGTAGACACGTACAGAGCACGTCTGTAACGGCTCTGCTCGATGTATTAATAATAACGATAACAATCATCATCATCATCATCCTCATCATCATCATCATCCTCATCATCATCATCATAATAATAATAACGATAACAATAATCATCATCATCATCATCGATCATCATCATCATAACGATAACAATCATCATCATCATCATCATCATCATCATAATAATAATAATAATAACGATAACAATAATAATAATCATCATCATAATAATAATAATAATAACGATCAGTAACAATAATAATCATCATCATCATCATCATCATAATAATAATAACGATAACAATAATAATAATCATCATCGTCATAATAATAATAATAACGATAACAATAATAATCATCATCGTCATCATCATAATAATAATAATAACAATAATCATCATCATCATCATCATCATCATCATCATCATAATAATAATAATAATAACGATAGCAATAATCATCATCATCATCGTCATAATGGCTCCGAAATGATACCGGACCCGAAATGATCCCCAGACTGGCTCCGAAATGATCCCCAGTGAAATTCAGGATTGGTTGATCAGTCCCTTGGATTCATTCCTTGGTCAACAAATTCACAATAAAAAATATTATAGCGTTTATTTATTTTATTAAACAACTCAACGAGATTAATACATGTATATTGCTTTTTATCAACTGTATTTAACTGAATTGTAATGATACTCAAAGGAGCTTTGTCACAATCTTTTTGTGACGTACAAAATTACCTTTAAATTGAAGGAAGTCATAAAATAACAGTTTGCTAAGTAAACACAGAGGGATAATACTAAAACAAAAAGGAACGAAGGTGATTAAAGGGGGGAGAAGATTGACATTGATATACAAATGACAACATTGAAAAATATAGGCGGTTAAATTTAGTAGTGAACCGGGAGTAAACAAAGTGACAGAGCTCCTTTAACTGCTAATAATAATAATCCATCAGTCGGGGGAAATGCCTAATGCCTGCCGCATCTACTTTATTGCTACTTGACGTAATTCAACAGTCAAAATTTAAATATAAAATATAAAATTAGATGGTCTTTATAGATGGATTTAATTTGTACTGACTGAAAATATTAATTTTAAATAGAGTACACGGACACCAAAACCGTGCAACGTTTTTTGCAGTAAATAGCTGATAATAGCACTAATTAAACAATATAAATAGAAAAGTACAGTACAGTACTATTTATGATGCACGGTTTAATGCTGTCTGTACTCTACAGCATTGAAGTAGGCTAAATTAGTAGCCTAGAGCCTGGCCATGCATGAGACATTGGATTTGATCGATCAGCTTACCTTCACTTTCTTGTCATCTGAACCCGCTTCCGAAACATGACTCAAAAACACCAGTATAAAAGATAGAAAACAAAACATCGTACCATCATTTGACTTGACATTTTCGCAGTCTTCCGCCACACTGAAATGTCCAGTAGATGAAACTACCAGTACCAGCACACCGGCTGTCTAGACTACGAAACTAGCATAACAGCGTCGTGACAAAGAAGGGAGGAATTAGAGAAAGAGAGAAAGAAAAAAAAGAAAGAAACTAAGAAAGAAAGAGAGAAAGAAAGAGAAAGAGAAAGAGAGGAAGAAAGAAAATATGTAAGTAATAATTGAAATACAGTTGAACCTACAGTTTTGACCACTCTCGTAAGCGACCACCTCTCCTAAGCGAACCAGTTTTCCAAAATACCAAAAGTCGGTTCCAAGTTCAAACCACTGTAGTTGGGAACCTCTCATAAGCGATCGCCTCTCTTAAGCGACCACAAAGCTTTACGTTTTAGGTAGTCGTTTACGGGAGGTCCGACTGTATATCACACACAATACCTTAAAAAGGATGCCCATGCAATATATTTAAAAGGTAAAAACTGGGAAGTCATGTCTGAAATAAATTATTGTTCATTAATGGAGAGTCACTGTCATTATATTCACAAATGATCAATTTCAAAAATAATAATATTAGAAATTGCTGCATTATTTAGCAATTTATGTCAATATGTTTTTTTGAGTTTAAATATCATATGCCAGTCCTTTAGGTATTTACATGTATACATATCTATAATGGACAACCTTTTGAGAATGACTATCTGGATATGCTACAGAACCCTGCCATAGCATAACAGTTGCCATTGTCCACTTGCATGCATAGTAATGATTATATGGATAAATCTCGACATGTTTACTGCTAGGGGATACATGTACATTTGATAAAAAGAGAAACATAAATCAAATCAATTCACTAGACTTGCAAATATATAAGATTATACCTTTCATTTTATGGAGTGAAATGATTGTTGAATGAGAATTTTAATAACCAAAAAAAATACAAAATCAGAAGGGAAAAAAATATATGTGGATAATGCAACTTATACTTACCAGTATCAATGTTAGTTGTTACATACCACAATAAGTAAAAGAACAGCAAAAAATAAATATGTATTCAGTGTGGGTTAAAATTGAATATTTTTAAGAAATATAAAACAGTTTTCCGTTTTATATACTCTGATCTGAAACACGCGGGATGTTGGGAGAACACGAGAGAAGCGTAGGAAACCACGACGCGAAGCGGAAAAAATTTGAATTTCACGTCATATGCACAAAGATTAGGGGCAAAAACGCATTTGTCACGTGACCGAGTTTCATACCTTGTTTCAATATGCACATATACTGTGGGACGCGCGGGACGCGCACAGGGAGCCCAACATTATACCTTACTCAACACAGGAAGCCCAAACATAATTACGTATTCCGCGCGCGAGCTCTACCACAGGAAAACCCATTCAAAAAAAGACGCGCGAATATAAATGTATTTATATTTATTATTAAATAGCCTCAAAAGCAATGATTGGGCTGCCTGTGATGGGCTCGATGTTTGTGTCCGAGTTTCGAAGTTGGAATTGTGTCACGCAACTCTTACCATACGCTAGTCACGTCTCTGAAAAGTTGTGGAAAACAACAAATTTGTACCAAATTAAATATTTTTAGTTTTCTACATGTTTAGAAGTTCTATTATAGTGAAATTAAGTGATGTATAAAGGCTAGTTTCCATAACCCAACCGCCCTTGATCGATAGCAGTCTGGGAACGAGTTTGCATAATGAGACGTCGGCCGTAGACGTAGCGAAGTTTGGCGTTACGTATTTTATGATGTCTACGTTTGTGGAATCAATCTTCTTTATATCGGTCGGTTCTCTGCTTGAATTCTCTCTACAACTCTTTAAAATGTCATCCAAATGTGTTTATGCTGTCTACATCTACTCAGCGAAGCTTTAACGACGAAAATTTCGAACTATCGAGGGGCAGTTTGAGTTATGGAATCAAGTCTCTACGACAAGGAACGATTTAGTTTCCATAACCCAAAACTTGATTCTTGGACAAAGTCATGGAAACAACGAAAAATGTAAGTAGTCTTTTACTATGATAATGGATAAACCCCATGTATTTAATTGAAAATCCATGCACTATTAAAGTCTTATAGTGGAAATTTTGGTTATGGTTATTAAGCTTACATTATAAAGCTTTATTAATAGTACACATTGCATTGCTTGTAAAAATGACAAGACAAACACCCATCTGTTAAAGACCTATTAAAATGAAGCCTGTATTACTGTAAACAAACAACATTTGACTTGAGCAACATCTTTCAGACTAATTATAATTCATGAGACAAAACACAATGGAACCCCCTTCCCCTCCTTGTTGGGGGGTTGGGTGGGGGGTGGTACTTTGGGAGTAAAATGGGGTGAGGATGACCATCGGAAAATATATATAGGGAGTACTCCCCGGGAATGGAAAGTGCTTTATGAAATCTGTGATGCTAATATTACCATAAAATTTAGCAAACTTTAACTTTGAATTTCTCGAAGAATTATTACAGTGCGACTTACACCAACAACCAAGGCCACCCAAACACATTTTGAATCAAATTTTCTAACATACCAATTTGTGACGCCGAATAACAGAATGATGTCACGAATTCTACAATTTAAACTGCCACAGGACGAAAACGAAGGATTTTCCTGAAACGGAAAAATTCGTGCGCGGAAATTTGCTACCTTCACATTTCCGACGAATTTACGGAAACGTAAATCCATTTTTCGTTGCATTTGGCTGTTCAATGCATTTCCGTTATACGTATACGTCGAATATTGGACTTATAAGTACTTGTAAAGGTTTCCGTCGCATATAAGTTAGGAATATATTGGCCTGCGGAAACCTACATGTAAGCCAGCTTCAATTATTTATTTTAAAATCACTTTCTGTTCGTAATTTACAATGGTGAATATTGATCGAAGTAGTTCGCGACAGCACAGTAGCGATAGAAAAGTAGTCAACCTAACTTTCACTGTATGCGTTTAAATTGAGAAAGGGGTCCGATCGTAAAATCATTGTGACTGAGTCCTCCCTTTCATTATTAGACTATCAGATTATTATTCTTTCCTACTCGGATGCTGGGGTTTTTTTTTTTTTTTTTTCTCGTGTCAAACACATACAAAACAAGTAAGTAGATAACTTTATTTTAGCATGAGAAACAGGCGTTACTCGCTGGGGCCAGGAGCTGGGGCCGAAGGCCGGAAGTGAGGGGGAGAGGGGAGGAGCTCAGGGGTCGTCGGTTTCGCATAAAATCTGTACTTAAAGTGTTCACTTAAGTGAGGCACTTAATATTGCATTACGGGTTTCCTAAAGCGTGTTGCATGAAGCTTACTTAACACAATCGTAAGTGAATTACTTAAGAGTGAATTTACAGGGACACTTTTAAAAGTGCTTGGTTAAGCATATTAAATAGTTTTAATTCATAGAACTCATAGAATTTGACTACAGAAATGTATAATTAACAAAGCCTATAGAAGCTAATAAATCAAATAAATCAAAAAGCTTTCAAAAAATGAATAACATCGACTGTACAAAAATGTAAACGGATTACTTGATGAAATTAAGGAAAGGAAAATGAGCACATTTATCTATTCAGTTATTTGTGCGAGTTCGTTTTTTGCAGGAAAAAATAAACCTATTAAATGCCAAAATTGCTTGTCAAATCTTAAAATGTGCATACATGCATGCTGCAAAAATAGCGCTAAAAAACCATAATATTTTTTTCCTGAAAATATATCTCCAAATTAGTCCAAATAAACACACTTACAATACAAGGCTATGATATGTTTATAAATTAAAAATATTGAAGGAAATTTGAAACTGAAAGTAAGATTTTCCATGACGCACTTAGTTTTACGGGACCTCTAGGGCTCCCGTAAATTTACGGACGACTTCTGCACTTAAGAAATGGGCGCAAAGCGTTTGTGCAACACCCGTATATTTCGTTGCATAAACAGCACTTTTAAAAGTGGTCACTTACGATAATCGTAAGATCCAATGCTTAAGTGAAACTCTTAAGTGAGCAATTAACTCATTATTTGCAACAGTCTTAAATTACGAGTACACTTAAGTAGACTCGTAAGTTTTATGCAACCGGCCCCAGGACCGGAAGGGACAAAAAGCGCCTCCCCCCCCCCCCCTCCTCTCGCTTTTTGTCCTTTCCCCATTCCCTTTCGGCCCTCCCCATTCCCGGTCAGCTCCCGGCCCCAGCGAGGAATGCATGCTTTGTAGGCTACTTTATTTAGGCAGGGTGGCCCTTTCAGCACTAGACTCAGTGGTATCCATAGGGGCCCTGCAACATTCTACATATTAAACTATTTACAATGTACAAATATATATATTTTTAAATGATATAGCAAACAAACAATGTGCAAATCAGCATGGAAGTGGGAAGATTATGGGCCTTTTATATCGTCTATTGAAAACATGTGTCTGATTAGAGGTGAGACGACGATGAAATCTTCATTTCCATCTTTGTGATTCCCATAAATAAACCTTGACATAATCCGTTGAACTGGTATAAATGTAGCTGCACCAGGCTGGACAAATTCTTTAGCGTTCCCACACAGACAAGGGACTACGAAAAGTGATGCTAGCCTGATCAGAGTTAGAACTTTCTTTATACCACTTAACCAATGCAAGGATATGCGGGACGGGGATCTTGTTGATGTGAAATGGTATGGTAGAGAAAACATTGGACTATTCCAGGTCTCGCACAATATCCTTCAGTTATGCGTCCATCGCCTGTCTGACCATGACGCCATTACATAGCCATATAATGATAGGCGAGAATTAAATCTTGAGCCAAATCTTTCCTTGTATACTTCATATAACGGTACTGTATTTTCGAAAAACATCTATTTAAATGGTGTAATTTAATGGTGCATTGATGGTAAAGTTCGCGATACATATCTCTTAGAACTGCTAAGTCATCATTATCAAAGGACGATAGTTTAAAAGTTATTTGGTAAACTAATGTCGTCCAAGTTTTTCCAAGATTCGATAAGATTACGAGGATGTTCTCTTATCAGGATTTGGAAATTGTTGAGGTTGACCGACCATGCCTACTGTTGCTGCCCATCAACAACGTTATCTCCTAACATAGTCTTGCAAATAGGTAGGAATTGTTCTTGGTATTCTTGTGGTAAGCTGTACTGAAGATCCGAGGCGTAATTCATGCTCAAGAATTTTCGCATCAGCTGCACTTCGATCAACCTGTTGTTTGTATGGAAGTTTCCCAGTAAACCATTATAACGCTCGAAAACTGAAACACCAAAACCCAAAAACGCTTCCATAATTTTTCAATGCATGATTTCAAAATGCATAATGTAAAATGAATATTTGGTGTAACTGCTTCTTTTCCATACAGACGCTCGAATTTGATCGCAAAATCTAACAGTTTTCTGTCAGCGAGAAACAAATCCGTTTTTTGGGGTAATCGATGTCCTGCAGAGGAGTCTGCAAGCAATAACAAAAGTTTGTAAACAGTTCAAATGATCATCCGCGAGAACTCCTTCCATACAGTACATTGCATAATAGAAGATCCAATTTTGCCACTGCGATGCGGTAAACCCCTCCACAAACTTGTTGTAATATTGGTTGGTAATCGTCCGAGGTCAGATGTGGCGTTCATACCTTGTATTCGGCTGTCAATTGTATTGACTTTGGTAAAAGCTCTTTTTTTATCCATATTTGAAACAGCTTTTTAGCAAGTCCGAGGAAATAGGTTGTGCATTGGGTCTATAATACACATTGTGACGCTTCCATAATATGGAAGTCTTAGAAGCTCAGTTGTAGCGCGATCCGAGGGCACTTTCCATTTGTTTTGTTTTTGTTTTCGTTTTGGCATCTTGCTGTTTTAAATGCATCATGCCTGTGTTGTTCATCTGTTCTCAATGGCCACGATTCTCTGTCCTCGAATCCACTGTAGTCCTTCTTTTCGGCAAAACCCACCCGGAAACGACTTGTAGCAATGGCTGCATCCCCTTCTTGCTTGGTGACCTAAAAAACCGCACAGCTTTCGTGCAGCAGGAATGTCAGATGCACAACATAGGAGCGCTGCTCTAAGAGTGATCCCTCCTTGTGGTTCATTGTAAGCATTTACCTTGACTCCTTTCCACCAATGCAAGAAGTTCATCTACTAAAGGCGTTAAAAAATGCACAAGTGTTGAAGGTTCTTTTTTTCAAAGCAGGTATAATTCCAACTAAAATTATATTTTCTTTTTTAAAAACGTTCAGATCTTGGTAGGTTCATGATAGCTAGATAGAGAACACCAATAGAGTAATCTGTTCGCCTCTTAAATGGTTGAAACCAGTCACAGTTTAGCATTAACCCGTAGGCCTGTGGAAGATTCCAAAAAATCGCGCCCCTTTGTACTTGAGAAATGTTTTCCAAACATTCCCATCCATTACGTCTGCGTAAGTATCCTGACTGACGTTTCTCTTACGCCACTCTTCACTCTTCTCTTTAAAGCCAGGCCTCTTTCAAAAAAAGACTCTATAGAATTGATGACACTTCTATAGCAGTATGTGTGGATTGGGTAATATTTAACTACACCATTACTCAATATCGCTTTTTCATTAGCGGACCTCACATGGTTTTCTTCTTTTTTGCGAAGATCTAGGAAACAGGACGTTATCGCAAACCTTTGCTCGAGTAACGCCATTTTCATTTGTTAAACATTCGTGTGGTTTGAATAGCTTTGTGCATTTACCACAGACTACAAACTTTTGAAAATTGTCTCTTTCTATGCCTAAGAAATTTCGAAGAGAGTACATTGTTATTGGTATTAGCCCGCGAAAGAAACCACAAAGCTGGAGCCTGTGCTCTCTCTCACTCTTTCGCCAATCGCCAAAACCAGAGTGCTCATAAACTTTAGTAGACTTTCAATACCTCTATCGCTGATCATATTGAAGTACTGCCAAACAAATATGAAGTATAGGAACCATGTTATTAACGTTTTAGATGTTTGCATGTCATTGGGGAAATGGCTCTGAGATTGCGTTGTCTGCTCAACTCGGGCGGACTCGGAAAGTGCTGTCGTTTTCAAGGAGACTTTGACAGTCTTCTTCCGATAACTGACCCTCCCATTGCTCGGGAATTTCACTATCGTCATCAGTACTTTCGTCGCTTGAACTTGTATCCTGAAAGCAAATTGACAGGATCATGTATCATTATATGTTATATTTTTAGATTATTGGCTAGATAATGGATTTTAGGATTTTTTAGGATTTTAGTGTGATTTTATTGTTGTGTAAAGCGCATATATTTGATCATATCCCAAATGCGCAATGCTAATCTTCGCTTTATAAATATACCGTAATAATAAGCTCCCATCCTCTTATAAGCGCCCCCCTCGAATAAGCGCCTACTCTTTCAGACGAAATTTAAATTTGAAATAAGCGCCCCCCTCGAACAAGCGCGCCCCCTCCCCTCCCCTCCCCCCTCCCCGTCTCTTTTTCGGGTGGGCTAATAAAGGGTTGATACAATAAAAATATATTAGAGTTAGGGTACAAGCCGATGTTTAGCCTTAAATGACGATTATCAAAGTACAGTAGAAAGCCAGTTTATTTTCTTCTAAGTCAGACATTATCAAGCTGGTCGAATGAAATAAGAGCCCCCCTCGAATTAGCGCCCCCACTCAGCCGAATAAACGCCCACCTTTTTAGCCAAAATTGCGCTTATTCGAGAAAATACGGTAAATGATAAACGAAATGACACGTAATACTGTAGTTACACATGCAGGCATCCAATCCTAGCTCAAGCAAATTGCGTTTTTAGGCTGGGTTTTGAAGGTCGTCCAATGTGGGTAGTTTATTGTATGTATTGTCCCCGCGGCTCAGCCACACCCACCCCCAACCCCCACCCGACACAAAATGTAATGGTCGTGTTATTTGAACAATTGTCTTGGGACTAATATATGAACCATAAAAACTCTATTAAGCTCCCGGGGGGGGGGGGGGGGGGGGGGGGGTATTTCTCGTTTGGACACTTTAGAGGGGGTTTAAAAGAGATGGGACTTAATAGAGGGGGGGGCTTATTGAAAAAATAAATAATAACATATTTGTCTAGTTGTATTTTCTTCTTTCAGGATGGGAAAGGGAAGGGGACTTATTTGGAACTTGAAGCTGTAGACGGGGGGCTTATTAGAGAGGGGGGCTAAATAGAGCTTTTTTGATTGATGCTGCGCACTTTGAGCCTGAAATTAAGTCAGTGTGCCTTAAAAATATATACTTCATGTGGATGTTCAAATAGTTAATTGTTAATTCTTGCTAGAGGTGCTAATATTATATTACTAACCAGGTCTGAATCTTCATCTTCGTCATTTGATGACTCTTCTAAATATTCCGTTTGTGCTGAAAAAGAAATGGATATTCAAATGCAACTGTAAAACATTTCAGAGGTTGTCAGTGCCTGTGATGCAACGTGTTAATAACTCGCTTACACGTACTTCTCTCTTTCTTTCAGCATAATTAAATTAGTGATCATAAATGAAGGAAATGAAAGAAAGAAAGAAAACATGCAAAAGAAGAAAAGAATGAAAGAAAGAAAAAGGGAAGGTGACGAAGAAATGAAAGAAGAAAGAAAAGAAAGAAAGAAAGAAAGAAAGAAGAAGAAAGAAAAGATAAGAAAGAAAGAAAGAAAGGAAAGGGAAAGAAAGAAAAGAAAGAAAGAAAGAAAGAAAGAAAAGAAAGAAAGAAAAAGAAAGAAAAGAGAAAGAAAGAAAGAAAGAAACGAAAGAAAGAAAGAGAAAGAACGAAGTAATCGGAAGGAAGAAAGAAAAGAACGAAGTAATCGGAAGGAAGAAGAGAGGGAGGGAGGAAGAAATGTAATGAGATAACGCATGGGTCCGCATGACGTGGGTGGTGCATGCATGGCGGGAGCCGAGTACGGAATTTCAGTAGTTGTGACTCTCGCAGAAGTAATTGTAGTTAAAGAGGTAAAATAAAAACTGACCACCTCAGGAAAAAGGTTTATATATATTATATATGCCATAAAATAAAACAATAGAATTATACTTGAGCTAGTCCTTCTCAGACAAGTGGCGGAGAACTCGACACGGCTTCAGTACAAAGAGGGAGTGAAGGAGGGGGGATGCTTGGGAGGGAGGGATAAAATGGCAGGATGTCATGGTCAGATGTAGCCTAGAAAAACTTACCCGATGTAGATGTCTCAAATTCTGAATGTCCCATTCCAATATCATCTAAATAAAGAAAAACTCAGTATAAACTATTTTATTTTCAGAAACCACATTGATTCATTGTTTAGCTAAGAAACATAAGCAATGAATTTGTTCAATAGTGAAATTGAATATGGTATGCAAAATTATATCATTGCTATAGCAATCGTGACACATGTGTAAATTACAATAGGTTTGGTCTCCCTGTGGTGAACACTCTCCTAAGCGACCACCTCCCGTAAGCGGCCACTTACTCCCGACCGGCGAGCAGTGGTCGCTTACGAGAGAGTTATCTGTATTTCACTGATTCGGTTGTTGGGTTACGTTGAAAATCATGAAACATGGGATTGAATTAGTTATTATATATATAATACATGTTTTTTTCTCAAAACGGTGTTTGGTCAACTGAATAGTTTTTTCCCCGGGGAAATCATACTACTAACTGACTAACTTATAATTACCGTCACTACTGGAACTTCCTGGCACATCTTCCACAAAAGAACTTGAACTTGCAGCTGCAGATTGTTCGTCCTCTGTGATCCAAGTCATCGTAGATGTGTTAAAAAAGTTATGTTTGTGTTCGTTATACTGTGTCCTGGCAAGATGTTTCCCACAGTGAAAACATTTATACAACGTTATTGTGGGTTGTTCCTGTCCTTTTAGTACGTATTTAGAGCCTGCAGCATCGTTTTGCTCATTACTGCGTTTCCAAGTCTTGGTAGCGTAATTAAAAAACTCTCGTTTATGTCTCAAGAACTGAGACTTACTAAGACTTCTGTCGCAGTGACCACATATTTGTTTCTTTTGGATATCTCCAGCAGATTGCGGAAATTTAGACCTTTTTGAAGATGTTGATGACATTTTAAATGATTTATCTAGTCTCGATCGACACAAGGTCGAAAACTGATTTGTAGGATTTCGACCAGCTATGCTGCTGTAATAGTAATATGATATCATTCTTTCACAATTTTTAATTTGTACGTAAATGATTTCATAATACAGAATCCCGTGCACGTGTCCTGCACGCCGTACGCGTGTCAAAAATATGTCATGTCGAGCAATGATTCAGATGAGTAAACATAGTAAATTATGATCGATTGTGTCTGTAGTGTAAGCATGTATTGAATTCAAAGGGTCCTTTGTCCACGTTTTAAACTTTATAGATCTATAACAGCTGAGTGGTAAACATCACTGAGCATGAGTTTCACATTGCATCACTAGTTTTTTTATTAATAACTTTAATTGCCTCTCCCATTTCAAGTAAAAAGTCACGCAAATCAAACCCTTACATGGCTTCACTAATTCGAAAATACAAAATATTAAACTCATATACAAACAAAAACTCACGATGAACTTAAATAAGTAATTGTCATTCCAAGTGTCCAAGAAAAAGTTTAATTGATGATCGTGATTTGAGATCAGAGACACAACACCTTTTAGTAATTCCTAAAATAGATTGACAAGAGTCAAAGTTACGGCGGCAAATGTGCTTCGCTATTCTTCCAAAGCTGTAAGCATCGGACAGAACACTTGGTGCAGTGTTTCCGCTTAGCACTTCCGGTGCTATATGGGGATACCTGACCTTCCTCTCGCTAAGATTTTCACTTCTCTCTTTTGATTCCTGTACAGTTGATGTCAAGTTCGTACATTTACCAAAGTCTATTATCACAGGGCACCAATTACCGCAGCGCTTTACGATCAGGACATTGTCGCCTTTCATGTCGCCATGAATGATTCCTTTGGAGTGCATGTGCACCATTGTTTTTCCTAGCATTTTAATTATATCTGGCCATATGTTAGATGGTATTTTCTTTTCCAGAACAGCCTGATTTAGGGTAGTAGGCTTGACCTCGTCTCCACAATACTCGAGAATGAGTAGTTTTCTCTCCGCCTTTCTCGCACACTCCATAGAGGTACGGAAGTCCCGGGTGGTCCCCCAATTGTCTGAGTACTTCAGCTTCTCTATGGATTAAATAATTGTACTTCTTGTTTTTCATTCTCTTCACTGCAACAAATGTCGTCCTGTATTTCATCAATTTAACCTCACCAAACCGACCTTCACCAAGAATGCAATCTTGACAATACTCCTCGAGTAAACTTGGGTCCAAGTCGAGCACTTGAGCAGCGGCATTCCTTTCTCCTGTAGGGGGTTTGGGCACATCAATCAATTTCGTTGTTTTCACGACAGACCGGTGCCTATGTCGGGTCTCGCTGCCATCAGCATTTTGCCTGCATATGTCGAGGCCATTCTTTTCATTAAAGTATTATCCGTTTTCTTCTTTGCTTTCATCGGTTTGCTAGCCGGCACTTGGACAACTGTCTCAGTCACGTGCGGAGTTTCCTCTAGCTCGTTTGCTGGAGTTTGAATAACGTCTGACGTCTTGTCTGTTTTCGCAAGATTACTTTCTCTCGCCTCATGCTGCCTTCTGCGACTTCGATATTCTTTTCGTCGTTGTGATCGTCGCCCTTGTGATCTGCTGGACTTTCTTGTTGTTTCCCATGATTTATTTCCAATATATAATGTTGGTCATTGCACACAAGTATAAATTGACATGTGATCTAAATTAAGGTTTCTGTCATCACCGAACCAGATTAGTTGTGCAAGAAGGGTACCATTTAGCAATTGAGTGGAATACCCTCTTACTCCTGATGACGTCAATTGAAAAAAGAGCGGGAATTTCAGTTACTTGTCTTCACAACTCAAGCGGCTTAGGATCATATTTTCTTTGTCAATTTCTCTCCGGTTTATTTTACTCTATGAAATGATTGGGACCGATGAAAAACGAGATAGGTGATGCAACTGGTGTTCAAGAGCTTAAACGAGAGCTGGAAAGCCTAAAAGAAGAAGTTAAAGCTCTCAAAGAGACGACAGTCGAGCGCGTGAGATCGGACAGGAGGAATACAAGGAAATTGTTTAGGAATATCGACCATGGATGTTCGGTAAGTATACCAAGTAAACATTCTAATTCTACTGTATTTATTTGACCACGTAATTTCAAGTCATATGTACATAATGTACAAATTCTAATTGTGTACAAATGTTATTTGAGCGGACAGTACTATAATAATTTCGCGCTCTTTTTAATGTATTTGATTCCCTCGCGGCACAATGCCACTAAACTCAAAAGAGTAACACAAATTCTGATTAGTGTGTTTATATATTATTCTCAAAGTAAAAGTAAACGGTTTGGTTTAATAATAATATATAAATATGTGTACATGAACAAATCAATCCCGGGGGGGGGGGGGGGGGTCCAATATTGTTGGATGAATATTTAATATAATTCAGTGTTCATCACGTCATGTTTTGGACATATCAGTAGCGGTTGCGTGACCTCAGTGACGAAAGACAAGAGAAACGTCTTGGATTGGCCCATTTTATACCACAGGCAGCCCAAGCAATGGTCTTGTATTTTAGACTATATTTAAAAATATCCAACGTTGTTTTTTGGTGTTTTTCAAACTGCATTGGGCTAGGTTTTTAGTCTTTTATGTCTATACTGAAAAACCTAGCACAATGCAGTCTAAATAAAAACCACCAAAAACAACGTTGGATATTAAAAAAATATATATACCTATTTTCAACTGAAAACGTTGTCCAAATAGATAAAAGAAAAAAAAATGTCCACCCTGTAATTATAATGTCTGTAATCGTTACACGACCATTGCTTGGGCTGCCTGTGTCTAGTTTATACCAGAGACCGTCTGGACAGATTATCTACATATGATGATTCGAATAATAGACGAGTAATTCATCATCAAAAACACGTCTAAACGCGCGTGTTTTCAAACAGGTAACTCGACTCAGACGAATAATCCGTCTCTTGTATAAATTGGGCCATTGCACAATATGAGAATGCGTAGAAAATTTAATATAATTTTATTTTATTTATTATATTCTAGAAAGCTGTTCGCCAAACATACGATAACCTTTGCAAAAAACGACGACTTCCAGGATTGGAATTTAGATGAAGGGTATTTAATTAATGACCACCCTATTTTTTGTCCGCATTTGAGTGGAACTGCATTTCATTTCATTTCATTTCTAATACCTCTAATCCATTTGACGACAGATAAGCTAGTGGAAGAGGTTCTGCTCTCGACGGGCCATTCGTCCTCGAGCGAGTAGCTAGTCGGTGCGGTTAGCCGTCTTCGAGCGGCTGATAGCATTTGAGTAGGACTGCATTCCATGCTTTTCATTTCATTATTTCATTTCCAATAACTCTAATCCATTTGACGACAGATTTGAGTGGGACTGCATTCCTTAATAGATGATTTAAAGGGAATTTACGGCTCTTTATTTAACGGGCCAGATAGAAGCTTGGCGGTTTATGTAGAGATGTCCTTGAACCATTTATGTTTTCTGAATGGCAACGCTGTTAGCTCCTTTCCTATGTTTTCATTTTTTTAAATAGATTTTACTCAGACCACAACAGAAAGATTTCACGAACCATAAGAAGGGAAGTTAGAGGGTCATACGATTCAAACTCTTGGAAAACCGCGGTTTTAAAAGGTACGTTCGTTTCTTTGCTTTTTGTGTGTATTAATTACCAGTGCCTGCTCATTACAACTACTGAACTGCATTTTCATGCCCACCGGACGCCGTCCCGTCCCTTTTCTTTGTTTCTTTTTTTGTTCCTTCCTTCCTTCCTTCCTTCCTTCCTTCCTTCCTTCCTTCCTTCCTTCCTTCCTTCCTTCCTTCCTTCCTTCCTTCCTTCCTTCCTTCCTTCCTTCCTTCCTTCCTTCCTTCCTTCCTTCCTTCCTTCCTTCCTTTCCTTCCTTCCTTCCTTAATTCCTTCCTTCCTTCCTTAATTCCTTAATTCCTTATTCCTTCCTTCCTTCCTTCCTTCCTTCCTTAATCCTTCCTTCCTTAATTCCTTCCTTCCTTAATTCCTTCCTTCCTTAATTCCTTCCTTCCTTAATTCCTTCCTTCCTTAATTCCTTCCTTCCTTAATCCTTCCTTCCTTAATTCCTTCCTTCCTTAATTCCTTTCTTCCTTAATTCCTTCCTTCCTTTCCTTCCTTCCTTCCTTCCTTCCTTCCTTCCTTCCTTCCTTCCTTTCCTTCCTTAATCCCTTCCTTCCTTAATTAATCTAATCCTTCCTTCCCTTTTTCTCTGTGTCTTTCTTTCATTCTCTCTTTCTTTCTTTCTCTCTCTTCTTCTTTCTCTCTCTCTCTGAGTCAAATAAAGTTCACGCATTCATCATTTATTGTGTCAGATTCAATCCATAGATACTGGAAGTCAAAAAGAGATGACCAAACAAGAAGAAAAACAAAAACGTTTGAAAAGCACCGAAGCACTCTGAGAAAACAGCAAAGAATTAAAAGGGTTAGGAAGTAAAAAGTTCACATTATGTGTAGCACAGACAGCCTATGAAACCATCAATTTTCTAGCTAGCTGCGGTTTTAAAGATCTGCAGATAAAACGTACAGTCAATGCTTATTTTGTAATTTCCTTTTCATTTTTGGCATTCTCGCGCTGCTGCATGGATAAATGTTTGACCTATCTCGGTACTTTCATCGTCTACAGTTGTGATTTTCGATCGACTTTTCATGCTATCACAGTACCAATGTTCATTGACAGCAAAAAAGTAGGCGCCACAAACTTTGTGAGCCCCATGCACCTATTCTATGGCCAAAGTACCTCCAGCGTCATCCGGTTTCTAAAAATAGACCAACCGGGGAATTTTGATGGCATGCGCATCATGGACAGATTCCCTCTATTAGTTATACTCTCTTGTTTCCATTGAATATAGAAGCAGTACTGATATCGATTCTCTCTTTTCTTCATTGTTTGCAGAAACTGGCAAGAAGGTGCAAGGTCATCGAAAAGGCCGACCTGTCTCCCCCTGACAGGGAAAAAGCTAAGGAAATATTTCTCTCGAAATATGCTGCTGAGTGTATATCCAGTGAGGACAGCTGCGAAGAGGAGGACCTGGAGCCTGGACCAGGCCCCAGGCCACGTAAAGTACGCAGATTGGCCTGGGAGCGTACAAAATTGTATAATATTAAGCAAAAGTTGGACAACTATACAAGGGATACATTAAAACCAGCGCAAAGAAGATTGACTGCTCGAATTTTAATTGCCGATACGAAATCTGAACGTCCAAAGCCCAAAAGTGTACCCAGCTGGGCTGCTAAAGATCAAGTATAATCCATGTGAAACGCGCGAATGATCATTTTCTATGTTGTATTTTTATTGAACTCTGTCAATTACCACAAACATGAATAAATTGATTAAATAATGATTACAAAATAATATTCGTGTCTTTATTTTTTTAGCATTTGTTGTGGAATCAAAATGCTTGCCTTTTCACAAAGACAAAGGCAGAAAAAGAAGAAATATTTGATTAATTTAAACTATTGTGGGAGGGAGGGGGGATTGCCAAAAAATGATTATCAAGCCATATTAGTGCATATATCATTTATATTAATCGCGGTTCTCTGAATTTCTAGTGAAAAATTAGATCTGACAAAAACGTGAAATTCCGACTCGGAAATTCATGATTCCGATACTCCGTAAATGTATGACGGAAACAAGGTGTCATTTTTTGTTCGTTTCCGACGTATAAGTGTCGTCGGAAATCTGACGTAAACGCACATATAAGACCACGTAAACGCAAGAATAAGATGTCCGTAATTTCACATTTCCGTTGCGTTTCAGTCGAATTTCAGTCGCCGGAAATCTTTCGTTTCGTCCAGCTGTTTCTTGTTCACTCTTGATCATATACATACACATATAAGGTAAAATATATTATTTTAAAGCGAAAAATTTGAAAATTTGTGCAGATTCTATTGTTTAAATACTCAATTGTGATTGGATAATTTGTATGAAAATTTGTTTGGGTGGCCTTGGTTGGTGTAGTCACACTGTAACTGTTGAAGTTATACGTGGTGGATATATTACTTGACATTTCTTTCATAACATTCACAGCATTAACATTTTTGATGATCGACTAGTTTAATCCAGAGCGATGGGTTTTGCAAGGTATTCGGACCAGCGTTGGCGGTGAGTTGTCAAAATATATGTGTGTGTGGGGGGGTTATGGCAGGGCGTTTGTTAAGGGGGGGAGGTGGGGTTGGGGTTAGTTTACGGTTAGTGTGGGATAGAGGTGATGGGAGAAGGGGAGTTTTGATCTGTTGGGGATGATGTTAGAAAATGGGCTGGAGAGAAAGGTGGAATAGCGATTAATTAGATGGAAGGCTCGTATATGGAGTGGAAGGTGAAAAAGAAACGAGAAAGATTAGGGTGATGTTCACGGGAGAGGGGCTATGTGGAATGGATGAGAGTGGATTACAGGGAAGGGGAGAGCATGTAGGGAAGGAGGGCTGGGATGTGGGGAGGGGGGGGATTTGTATATGGATGAGGGTGGGGAATTTAAGGTTGAGGGGCTGGGGAGAGAGGAAGGGGGAGAGAGAGTAGAAGAGGAGGGATGGGAGGGGAGTGTGAATTTAGAGTTTTTTTTGGAGAGGGAAAGTTAGAATGGTGGGCTGGGATATGGAAGAACAGGAGAGATGAGGAGTGAAGGTAAGAAGGTAAGTTGAATGTGAGAGTTTGAACTGGAGGGGGTGAAAGGAGAGAAAGTGAAGTGGAGGAATCTGCTGGGGATGTTAGAAAGGGGCTAGAGAGAATGGGGGAATGGAGAATAGTAAGATGGGAGGCTTGGATATAGAGTAGAAGGTGAAAGAGAGAGAGAGAAAGGGGGGGGGGGGGAATAAGGGTGACATTCGTGAGGGAGGGCAGTGGGATATGGGAAATGGATGAGAGTGTAGGTTTATGGGAAGGGGAGAGAATGGGTATGGCTGAGGGTGGAATTTTAAGGGTGAGGGGCTGGGGAGAGGAAGGGGGAGAGAGAGTTATTGAGGAGGGCCAGAAAATCAGAAGAGAGATGGATGATAAAGCAAAAGAGAAAGAAGTGAAATGTAAGTGGAAAAACCGGAGTGGCAAGTGGAGAAATGGATGGTGAAATAGAAGAGAAAGATGGAAGAAGTGGAATGTTTGAAGATGAACTAGTATGAAGTCTAAAGAAGGATGTTGGAAATAAAGAGAAGGAAGATGAGTGTAATGTATGTAGAAAAATAGAGTGACAAGAGTAAAAAATGATATAGAATGAAGTGGAATGTGTGTAGAGAAACTGGAGTGACAGGAGGAGAAATGGATGATAGAAAAGAAGAAAAGATGAGAAAAAAGGAGAGAAGGAAGAGAGAACTGGAATTTAATAAGTTGAAAAAGTGGGGTGACAAGAGAAGTGGATGATGGAAAAGAAGAAAAGGGAGAGAGATGTGGAATGTAAGTAGAGAAAATGGAGTGACGAGGAGATGTGGATGATAGAAAAAAAAACTTATTTAAACTTGTCACTATATTTTATACTTACATTTCACTTCTCTCTTTCGTCCCCCCCTATATTTCAACAGACATTCCACTTCTTTCTTTCATCTCTTTATATCTACCATCCATTTTATCTATACTCATAACTTCATTAATCCACTTAATCATTCCACTTTTTTTCTTTCTCCTTCTCTTTAAAACATCATCCATTTCGTCATCACTTGCCGTTGCCATATATATCTACATACTTTCCACTTCTTTCTTTCTTCTATCATCCATTTCTCCACTTGTCACCCCTAGATTTTCTACATCTTATTCCAACTTCTTTCTCTCTTTTCTTCAATTCTATCATCCATTTCTCCATTTGTCACTCCATTTTTTTATACTTACATCCCACTTCTCTCTCTTTTCTTCTTTTCAAACATCCATTACTGCAACTGTCACCTTTTTTTTTTATACTCAACAATCCCCTTCTATCTTTCATCTAATATCCTTCGTCCATTCTCTGTCACTTTAGCTATTCCACATACTTTCCACTTCCCCTCTTCTCTTCATTTCAAACATCCATCTCTCTACCTGTCACTCTATTTTTCCACTCACATTCCACTTCTTTCATTCTTCTTTCTTTTTCTATCATCCATATCTATATCCGTCACTTGATACATATCTATATCTGTCACTATATCCGTTACTTTGCCATCTCTTTCTTCTCTTCTCCATCCTTTTCTACCATCCATTTCTCTGCATCCTCTGCCACATCCATTCCACCCATCTCTCCCTTTACCCTAACCTTCTTTATTCCTCCCCTTTTTTATTCCTTTTTTCGCTCTCCTGAAAAAACTTCACCTTCCCTCCACTTCACTTCCCTTAGAATAACTCCTCCATATCTCTACACCCACCCTCAATTTTTACCTAACTTCACTTTCACACCCCCATTTCTCTTCTATCTTCCATTTCAACTTGCAAACCTCCCCTCCCCTACTACACTCTCTTTCACTCTCTCCGTCCATTCCTCCATCACAGCCCCTCACCCACTAATCACACCCTCATCCATTCGCTTCCTCCCCTATATCCCTACATTTTATCCCCCCATAAATTTACACTCTATCCAGTTCCCATATCCCATTGCCCCCTCCCCCGTGAACATCACTCCTATCCTTCTCCCTTCACCTCTGCACCCCAAAAAAACACACACAAACCTTGACTACCCACCACCAATGCTGGTCCAAATACCTTGCAAAACCTTTCGCTCTGGACTAACCAGTCGATAATCCTAAATCCCCATTAAAAAAATAAGTTATTCTTAAGGTGACTCAAAGTAGTTTTTTTAGCTGACCCACACTTACACTTTTCATTTGGCGAATTGATGGACTTATCCTAGACCGATCAAAACTAAACTTTTGCACCGATTATCGGGCAAAGATGGAAATTTAGAAATTATATTCAATTTCAGCTCGATCGAAGTTTCCTTGGCAACGATAAACAAAGAACGTTGAAATCAGGTTTTCTAAAATATCCCAAGATTTCGATGAGCTCTAGACAAGCGACTATGTGCATGATAAACTACATACTAAGGCAAAGTATCTGAGACAGAATTCAAACTTTTTGATCAAAGCGATTTACAATAATTGCATAAACATTCTTATGCAAATTATTCAAAATCGCTCTGATCAAAAATTTGAATTCTATCTTCAGATACTTTGGACTGAGTATGTAGTTTATTCATGCACATAGTCGCTTGTCTAGAGCTCATCGAAATCTTGAGATATTTTTAGAAAAACTGATTTCAAACGATCTTTGTTTTTCTTTGTTTATCGTTGCCAAGGAAAGTTCGATCAAGCTGAAATTGATATAATTCTAAATTTCCATCTTTGCCCGATAACTGGTACAAAAGTCAGGGGGTTTGTAGCTATGTTTTGTCCCTTAGCTATTTCTAGTTCACAAATGATATTTTATTTCTTTCTCTGCTTGAAAAAATTGCGGACGGTGTAGAAAGTTTTCCGTACTCTTCAGGTGGCAATGCGTGAATAATTCCACAAAGATGTTACATAGATTGACAGATATGTAGAGGATATACAGTAGGGTATAACTGGCCAACTTGTAAGTTGCCTGGTAGGGTTTCCAGGCCTGTTTTCATATTTTTTTCGCTTTCACCCAGTTTTGATCCCTAAAAAATTAAACCGGGGAAAAAAATTAAGACCACAACATATATATATCAGTATAACCAACATTATTGAAGAGCATGTAAAATGGTACCCTGGGTACCAGAGACCCTTATTTTTAATCTCTCAAGCCGTAGGTGTTCTTGTAGAGCTTAGGAGAGATAGGTCTCTGGTACACAGGGTAGTCAAAAGGCATTTATGATAATGAACATCAAACATCAACATCTATGACTTTAATTCACAAAGTTGGCCCATAACGTGAATGTTAATATGTTAATGTTGTGAATGTTCTGAAAGAAATGTCAAGTAATATATCCACCACGTATAACTTCAACAGTTATAATTTTTCGAGAAATTCAAAGTTAAAGTTTGCTAAATTTTATGGTAATATTAGCATCAGATTTCAAAAGCACGTTCCATTCCCAGGGGAGTACTCCCTATATTATATTTTCCCATTTTTACCCCAAAGTACAACCCCCCCCCACCCCCCCCCCCCCCAAGGAGGGGAAGGGGGTTCCATTGTGTTTGTCTCATGAATTATTATAATTAGTCTGAAAGATGTTGCTCAAGTCAAATGTTGTTGTTTACAGTAATACAGGCTTAATTTTAATAGAATCTTTAACAGATGGGTGTTGTACTTATCTATGAGACAGTACAGTTAACTCTATTATCATTTTGACAAGCAATGCAA